>CM029675.1:873827-928827 GCA_017311315.1 Dendrocalamus latiflorus
ATTGCGGCACCACTCCTTCCAGATCTTGCAGGCCCTTTTGACATTCCTTTCCTTGTAGTCGAGAGTCCACTACTCATGTGGGTGGATGTCTAGGTCGATCCACTTGCGGTAGCCACATAGCGGTTTTGGGGACTACGAGTAAACGGGAGAGGTTGTTAGTGAGTACTTTGAAAAAGAAATAGTCGGGAACCACATTGTAACTTGTCCTTACCGGCTGCCGATAGCTGCTCGTGTCCTGATGACGGTCGGGATAGTCACAGGAGTAGTTCGTGCAACCCCAGTAAGGCATGTCCAGACTGAGCCACTGCTTAGACTTGACGAATTTGTATGGGTCCCTACACCAATAGAGGGGTCGCGTCTCCCCCTCGGGTGGATGTTGCGGTGAATGTTCGATTGGAATGTGTAGGATAGGGTTACTGCTACGGGGGGTATTATTATGTGGAGGTGACCTCCTAGCATGCTTACTTGTTTGTCACAGGCCACAGCAGGCTTTGCTTGTTCATCACGGGCTGCAGCAGACTTTGCTAGTTCGTGGGTCTCCTCCCATTACTTCATCATCTTGTCCCATTACTTCTTCTGCCTCTTGACATCCTGATGTGGTGAAGCAACCTCTGCTGTAGTGTAGAGTTTGTTTGTGTAGTGTTCTCTCCCAAATCTCTTCCACCTCATTTTATAAGCAAGCTCTGGTGTAGTGTAGAGTTTGTTTGTGTAGTGTGTGGTGAAAGTATTTTTTTGTGTATAAAAAGTATTTTTTAAGTATTTAATTTTTTTGATTTTTTACTTTTATTAAAAAGTATTTAAAAATAGTTTTTAATAAAAGTATTTTACAAAAAGTACTTTTTACAATTTTTCGGATTTTTAAAGTATTTTTTTAAAATTTTTGGAATTTTTTTGAATTTGGGGGACACGTGTCAGGGAGTTGGGCACCCCTACACGGCGCTAAGTGTAGGGGCCCCTGCACCTGAGCCGTTCCCCTTGTATAAGGCACCCCGCAGATCATCCCAACCTTGACCTCGCTTATTTCGGCTTATGCTTCTGGCTTCTAACTTATCTTTCACTATTCATAAATTTCGTCTTTGTTGACTTTTTAGTTTTTTGAGATTTTTTTCCTATTCTCTTTCCCATATTTGCTTGTGTTGTCCGTGATGGACAAATCTATTTGGGAAAATTTGTTCAGTACCACTGAAAGGTGACCACTTTCGGAAAATACCACTAAAAAATTTGGAGTTCCGAAAATTACCACCGAAAGATGCATTTTTCTTCGGGATTTAGCACTTTGGACAAAAATACCCCTCCTCCCTCACCTTCCTCTCCCTCCTGCCGCTGCCCCGTCCGCGCCTCTCTCTTCCCCCACGGCTCTGCCGCCGGCCTCCCCGCCTCTCCCTCCTCACGCCGCTCGCCTCCCTCTCCGCGCGCCCCATCCCCGCCGCCGTTGCCTACCTCCGCCCCCACCTCCCTGCGCCTCCTCCTCCTCCTTTCCCCACTCCCCCGCGTCCGGCCGAACCCCGCCGGCGCCAGCGCCACCTCTTCCTTAGGCCGCCGGCGTGGAGGGAGGAAGGAAAGTAGGGAAGCACGAGCTGGTGGAAGATACTAGGATTCTCACCGTGCAGCTGGCCGGGCCGGAGGTGTGCCGAGGTGGGCCGACGGCGGGGACCAAGGGCGGCGCGAGGAGGTCCGTGGCGCCGGCGGCCTGGGGCGAAAGGCAGCTCCGGGCGAAGGTTGGGGGAGCTTCGGGCCGTCGAGGTGATGCTCTCCGCGCAAGGAATCGAGGGGAGATCGCCTGAGGAAGAGGTGGCGCTGGCGGCGGCGGGTTCGGCCGGACGCGGGGGAGCGGGGAAAGGAGGAGGAGGAGGCGCAGGGAGGTGGGGCGGAGGTAGGCAACGGCGGCGGGGATGGGGCGCGCGGAGAGGGAGGAGGCGAGCGGCGTGAGGAGGGAGAGGCGGGGAGGCCGGCGGCAGAGCCGTGGGGGAAGAGAGAGGCGCAGACGGGGCGGCGGCAGGAGGGAGAGGAAGGTGAGGGAGGAGGGGTATTTTTGTCCAAAGTGCTAAATCCCGAAGAAAAATGCATCTTTCGGTGGTAATTTTCGGAACCCCAAATTTTTAGTGGTATTTTCCGAAAGCGGTCACCTTTCAGTGGTACTGAACAAATTTTCCCAATCTATTTTATCTATTTTTTTAATTTTTAAAATTTAGTTACGTCAAATAAACCACCATCACCTACAGTGTAATTTCAGCCTGCTACAATGTAATTTCAGCCATAAGTCAACTTATTTGAGCCAATCGAATGATACCTTGATCATATTCAGCACGCGGAACCTGCCCATGCAGCCATTAGGTTCACGCAGCAGCTTTTGGCCCAATGGTAATATTTCCTCATCTCTTCACTAGGGTTTAACATTTCGTCCGAAAGGTGATGAAATTTTAGGAATTTTGCTCCTTTCGGAGGGTAGAGAAAGAAGGAGCATTCGGCCAAATTTTAACTGAATTTATCATCATTTGAAATTTGTTCAAATTTTGTCTAAAGTTTGCTTAAATTATATCAAAATTCAATCGGTGTTTGAAATTTTCGCCCGAAATTTTAGCCGAAATGAACGAAACTTCGCCATTTCGTTTCTTTCGTTGGCCTGCGAAATTTTTTTCATACCGAAAGTTTTTTCCCTGCTCTTCACTGCAGAAAGGTGTACACTCTTCAATGTCTATTTTTTCACCCTGGATCCTTCTGAGCAGGCCGATCAAACCCAAGAATGCAAACAAAACGCATGTTCCTGCACAGGAAGCAAGTAAATGTCCTGTTCATACACATTAACAAAGGACCAGAGCAGTTTGCTAACCTTCGCAACGCTGGTTATACACTTTGAAATCAAGCCTTACGCCGTTCATGCCAAAGGAGTCTGGCTACAAAAGAAACGCAGAGGGCAGCCATTTCGCTAGGTTGCTGGTTGCTGCTACACCACAAACAATTTCCTTGGCAAGTAAAGATACAAGTATAGTAGCATGGACCTGCCGACCCTGCTGCCTCTTTCCGTTTCTAGCTGTCGGTCGCCCAGCCCGGAAACCAGCATGGAAACAGCAAGTCAGCAACTGCAAAAGGTACAGCCCTGCTCCCGAAACCAGCACGGAAACAGCAACTGCAATCTGTGCTTCCTTACCGACTCCTCCGAATCCCTCCCTAGCACCTGTTACGCTACTTGCGTAGCTCACCTCAACTCAATTCGACCCATCGCCAAGTGCTCTTACCTTGCCATCGAGCCCGAATGGCAGCAACCTCTGTGTCTCCGTCGTGGGTCGTCCTGGGCCGCGAGGTACGCGTGTCCGCCTCCGACGAGGACCTCCCGCAAGGCGACGACTTCTCCCTCGCGCTCGCCGCGCCGCTGCGCATCACCCTCCTCACCGTGCCCCCGCGCATTTCCCCTGTCTTCCCGGACCCCAGCGACAGGAGCATGTTCCCGTGCGTCCTCGCCGCCGACTCCTCCGGCCTCCTCCTCCTCCTCACCACCCCGCCGCCCCGTTCCCCTCCGCACTCCGAGAGGCACAAGCTCTACGTCGGCCCTGTCCCCGAGCCGGGCTACTTTGTGTGCGACATCTCTTCCGCCACCGCCTCCGCTGTCCCCGACCCCGACCGCCTTATCTTCAACAGTGACCTCCTTGGCATCATCGCCGAACCCGGAGGCGGCGGCCACTACATGGTCGTCGAGTACCAGTACATCTTCGGTGGCGACGAAGCCACCCTCCTCTGCTTCTCGTCCAAGACCGGCAAGTGGGCCCAGAAAGTGGTCCACAACCCCCAGCCGCGCTGGATTTGGACCCTCTCCGACGTGGTCTCCCACGGTGCCAAGCTCTGGTGGGTAGATCGCAGGGGCGGACCCGTAATGGGACATGGGGGTACAGTTGTACCCCCAAATTTTTTTGTAAAAAATCAACTATATATAATATATATTTCATATATGTAGGAAAAAAAACTAGAAATGAAGGTAATGTAGCAAATTCAGCCCACTATCCAATGGCCCAATTGGCATTTCCTGATTTCCTAACCTAACTCCTGCTGCCTGGCTGCTTCTCACGAGTCACGCCGCCTCCTGCCTTGCTCTCACGCCGCCTCCTCTCCATTTCTCTTGCACAGCCGCCGCGCCACAGCTCACAGCGCGCCACCGCGCCCGATGCCCCTCCTCGTCTCCGGCGACCGGCGAACGGCTACCGGCGGTGGCGCGGCGCCCGCTCCTGCCTTGCTCTCACGCCGCCTCCTCTCCATCTCTCTTGCAAAGCCGCCGCGCCCCAGCTCATAGCGCGCAGCTGCGCCCGGCTCCCCTCCTCGTCTCCGGCGACGCGGCGACCGGCGGCGGCGCGGCGCCGGGCGCCCACACTGGCACACCCAATGGCCAGCTTCAACGGCGGCAGCTCCTCCCCTATTCCATCTTCAACGGCGGCGGCGCTTTTGAAATTGGTGCTAGTTCTTCCCGTAGCAACAACAAGTGTTGAAAGAGTATTCTCAGCAATGAATTTTGTGAAGAACAAGCTAAGGAATAGAATGGGAGATGAGTACTTGAATGAGTGTCTTGTTACATTTCTTGAAAGGGAATTTTTTCTACAAGTTCGCGATGAAGATATAATATCTCGTTTTCAAGCAGATCCTCGTCGAGTTGAGTTATAACATTGCCATCCAGGTCAGTTTTGCATTGATGTTGTTTCATGTACTCTGTTCAGTGTTCACTAGAAATTAAGTCAATCAAACTTATATTGGAAATTGCATTTATTGCTTATGTGTGATTGTTTATTTGGTTAACTATATGAGATATACATATTATGTGTATCAAAATTCTCTATCTTATATATATACTCTGTAGATTCTTAACTTCGTACCCCCATCCCAAAAATCCTGGGTCCGCCACTGGTAGATCGCACCGCTGGCCTCCTCGCCTACGACCCATTCGCTGATGAGCCGGACATGGAGTACGTTCCGCCCCCGGAGGGCGACGTACAGCATGATCACGGCTGCAACTACTGTTCTGCCACAGATCTCGACGACAACCGCTGCGTGCAGCTGAGTAATGGCTTGTTCCGGTGGGTGGAGATGAGCTGTGCACGCCACGGCGATCCGAAGGTCTCCATGCGGACGCTGGCCGATCCGCGGACTGCGGAGTGGAAGCTTGAGTACGAGGCGAGCTTTGCCGAGATCTGGGCCGGTGAGAGCTACAAGGCGGCCGGGCTGCCGGAGAAGGCCCCCGTGCTCTTGCTCGTCCACCCCAAGAACCCCGACGTGGTGTACTTCTTCCTGGAAGAGCACCTCTTCGGCGTCGACCTGCCTGCGAGGAAGGTCGTGGAGTGCGAGATCATGCCGGTGAACGGCCCCGTCTCTTCTTGCTGCGTCTTCCCATGGGAGCTTCCGCCCGCGCTTTCCACAGGTACTACAGCACACGTTGCATGGTCCTGTTTTATCCTCTATGCTGTTGCTGGATGCTACTTGTTATTTACATGAGTCTTATTAATACCAGTAGCTTGGCACTATAGTGTTTTTTACATGTATTGTTTGTTGGATCCAACAGAGATTGATAATACTCACGCGAACCTAGTTGGCAAACACACAGAAGAAAGACGAAATTGTGGTGCAGAACAAGACTGCGCACCCTTTTCTGTTTCTTACTCTGTTATACTCTTTTCAGATGGGCTGCAGTGAAAACTGAGAAAACCAAAACAGAGTCTTCAGTAGTTCTCACGCACACACACTCGATGGCTAACAAAAACACTGTCTTTCTAGCAAATAACCCATAAGACTCGGCCACGTCCCTAATAGATCGGATCATGGACCAAACTAAACAACGTGCTCATTTTCTACAAGATTTGAAACTCTGAACATATTCTGAACTTCAGATTGAGTTTGGAAATTCTGATTGCCTGCAGACTTCTGAACTTCAGAAGACATATTGACACAGACAAAACACTGACACGAACAAACAACAAGATTAACTTCATCACTGTTCATGGCTTCATGCGTGGTGTGTGGTTCCACTAGGCTTGATGGTTGCAGGAGTTTTGTTATAGGTTTAGACTAATTTTGACCAAACCTGTGACAGTCGATCTGTGGGATTGGTATGATGCTCTTGTATCAGTGTGAGGCTGTCCATGAGCTCTGTAGTTCAGATGAATCTGCGATTAATTGTTGCTTAGAAGCTACTTCCTTAGATTTTTCAATATCCATCTTAGCAAAAAAAAAAAACTTTTGACAGAGCAGTAGTACGGAATATATGCGTCTTTCCAAATGACAATTGTCACTTGTGGATCGATCAGAAAAGGGCATTGCAATTTTGCTTCCAGTAATATCTTATCTTTCTGTTTGAAGTAGTAGATAGTAAAATTAGGGGCTGATTGGATTGTTGCCCCAACGTGTCAAACCAAATACTACCTATATTAAAGTCGGGGGATTGCCAGCTCCCGTGCCATGTCACCTTTTTTGCAACAAGTCCTCTGCTTTTCCGGAATTACGTACAGGTCCATGTTTTTACAGACAAGTCCTTGTTTTTTCACAAAACCCCTCCTGTATCCCGTAAATATGTACAGGTCCTTGTTTTCGGTTTTCGCATATAGGCCCCTATGTCATGGCAACTCTTTTGCTTCGGTCCACATGATAGCTAGCGCGGCGTCACGCCGTGCTTCCGCATCTAGTTTGGTAATATCCATATGATTTGGTTAGCATGTGGAGTGGTACGAAAAAATTGGCACGCTCCTAAAAATTTGGCAGCGTCTGCAAAAGTCGCCAACTTCCGTGCGTTTCTTGGGGAACAAATTGCTAGCCAAAAAATTGGTAAGACTTCTGGCCCTTGCTTCCCTGACGTGGCAGACATTGAATGCCTGCATTTGTTTGATGAGCAAACTTTAAATGACTATTTCTCGTAAATTCGGTATCCAATTGGTTTGACTGTTCTTCTATGCTCTGTTTGACTGTTAGTTTCCAGTCTAAACTGTTCTGAGAAGGGACATACTTGTGATCATGCATATATATCATTTTCCTACATTCATTCATACATAAATACATACATACATATATATATATATATATATATATATATATATATATATATATATATATATATATATATATATATATATATGTATGTATATTATAAATAACAGGGGCAGCTTGGTGTCTGGGCACCAAGTCTCCCTGCATTTGGATTGCTTTTAGATGCGTGCTAGTGTGATTGAGACTTTTCTTCCATGATTAAGACTTTCCTTGCATAATTGATTTAGCATGCCTAATATATTACATACCATTGCACTAGCACGTATCTAAAAGCAATGCAACGATAGGGAGCCTAGGTGCCCGGGCACCTTGGTATCCCATTTCAGCGTCATATATATATATATATATATATATATATATATATATATATATATGTGTGTGTGTGTGTGTGTGTGTGTGTGTGTGTGTGTGTGTGTGTGTGTAAGAAGCCTCTTTTCTATTCTCGGACGTAGTTTTTCCCTATGCTATATCTCGCAAAGTAGTGAGTATCTAATGCAATGGAGGGTATATACAGTGTTTTTTGAACATACTCCTTTTTATATACGAATATGAAGATATCAGCAAAAATATGCTAAAAACCATGTGCTCTCTTACAATTTTTTCATGTGTCTTGCATTGAAGTATCTTAAAATTAGTATATAAGTATATCTAAGGTAATAAAGGACTATATTAAATTTGTTTAGATGGTATATCATAGGTAGGAGTAACTACAACCGGGAGTAAAATGTATTTTTCCTATATATATATATATATACATATATATATATATACATATATATATACATATATATATACATATACATATACATATACATATACATATACATATATATACACACATATATATATACATATATATATACATATATATATATACACACACATATATATATATACACATACATATATATATATACATAGTATAAATAACAGGGGCACTGTAGTGCTCAGACTCCATGATTGAAACCTTCGATCCATGATTAAGACTTCATCCATGATTGAGACTTTACATCTATGATTAATGCTTTCTATCCTGATATATTATATATCATTGCACTTGCTCGCATCTAAAAGTAATCCAAAGGCAGGGAGCTTTTGTCATGCATGAGTGAGCTTTTGTGATTTATGGGAATTATTATTTGGGCCATTTGGGTTGAAGCCCAAATACTCTAACAATTGGATGATATGTCACAAATGGTAAATTAAACTACTGTTTGCTGGTAGCTGATATGGTTTAGGCTGTTTATTATTTCTGGTCACAAAGTATACCGATTATGAGCTTAATGTAATTTAGGATACTGATTTCGGTTCTGTTGATTCATTCATGTCGGTATATAATTTTACAATCAATGTTGGCATCTTAACCATAGGTAGCTGGCTGTGTGTAGTTAGCAATCAATTGATCTTATAACCATTACAGGTGTAAAAACTACAACCACTATCTCATGCATTTTGTTCATCGGAAGCTATTAATATAGCACCCTGTTAATGTTTATATATACTGAATGGTGCTGTGACACTAGTAAATTACATGTGTATATAAAGTGTGTAGCAAGTCTCAAAAAGAAAAGAAAAGAAGTATGTACTATATAATGTAGTAAAGGTTCACACATGTAGTAAAGGTCCATGCCACCCGAAACTTACCAAACAGACGAATCAATTTTTGCTGCTTTGATCCTCATTTCATTGTGCAGTTGGTCTATGTTTCTAATTGGATGAAGCATTCATACATTCAAAATTTGCTGTTCCAACTTCCAAAAATTCACAACAATTAAGTTGTTTTTCAGATTAATAGAGCAATAATGGCTAGTTTGATACAACAGATTGCATGTTTTGACTGTAACCTGTCTAATGCTGTTAATGAAGGTTTGCTTCCGAAGGATACTGGCAGTGTTTTGAATGAAGAGTCTGCATCACGGGCGTCGACTGCACCATGTGTTTCGCAGGTGAGCTTCATCAACTCTTCTCGTGGATTACCACACAGACTTTCGTCTTCCAACAGCCCACGTACAGTTGGTTTTCTGTTGTGTCGTCCAGGCACAGGAAGCACTAAGCCAGATCAAATTACAAGATGCATAGGATCTTGAATTCTGACGTTGCATCTGATCTGACCGGTAGGCGCGTAATGCTGTGACTCGTGGACTTCTCAACTGTCTCTCAAACTGGACATGTTTTTTTGGCTACTTCTATGCATGGTTTTATCCATGCTAATTTTCATTGAGATGCGAGTACTTCATGTTGTGTCTCTCAAGTATGCTGCATAGCTTGATCATATTGAAGGAAAATGCTGGTTAATTCAGTTATATATCGGCCCTGCAGCTAGGATGTTTTGAATTTATATATGGTTACGAAAGCATGATGCGCTTTGAAAAGTGTTGTCACGTGCCTTAATAATGCTTGGCTAAGTGACTAGTAACTCTCATTCGTGGCATATGCATGTTGTACTCTGGTTTAATTAGCTCCAGTGAATTTGTGTTTGCATCTCTAACCAATTAATTATAGTAGTCGTCAACTATGACCTGCAGTGTTGTTGAGACCCGAATCTGTAAATCCGGACTCTCCAGTGTATTCTGCATTAGCCTAAAATCACACTAGTGCATACAGTATAAACAAAGATGAAATATTGACCATATCACAATTCTCTAAGAAAAGACTTAAATATTATTAATTATCAGAATACTCGACCTTAAGGCCAAGCTTACAATTAATTAGCTTGCGAGGCTTAAGAAATAAGTGTAGTAGCCATTCGACATGCCCACAGGCAATTGACTGGAGAGCGAAGTCCTAATTCATGAAGTCGTCAAAGTATCCTCCCTTTGGTACCTCTTGCTGATATGATTCTTCTTCAACTGAGCAAATGTGGATATAGCTGTGAATACATAGAGTACGCAACAAGTCGTTGTAACAAAGATGCAATATAGTATGCAAGACTTAGCAAAGGATGGCTGAATAGTTATTTTGCAAAAATCAATATTTTAAAGTAAATACAATAAATAGATTGAAAATACAATTTTCAAAATAATTAATAAATAAATATTCAAAGGAATTGAGAGTAACAATAAGTGAACTGACCATTCACTCCAATGAACCACCCGTTAACTAACCATTCACATAATAAATCACCAGTGAACTAACCATTCACTTTCGAACTTAATCCCAACGAAGTTTTTATGAAAACTCTACCCATCGTGTGAAATCACCTAGCATTGTCCATAACCGGGGACACAGCTATTCGAATAGTTTTACACTCTGCAGAAATTGCACAACTTTACCAACTAGACATGCTAATCTCATATTGCCAAGCGATTAACACATTTCCTTTGGTGTGCGGTGGAAAAATCATGACAAGACATTTACAATGTTTAATCTCAACCCAATTCTGTCACACTAAGGTTTTGTCATCCCAGCCCCCTCTTGCGCCCTGTGGAAATGTCTAACCGAGACCCACTGACATCTCAACGATGAAACTGCAATTGAACATCACAAAATAATCAATCAGGTCCATCCCATACTGGACATGTGGTTGCATAGTAAGACCTAGATTAATGTCGCACAAAGTTAAGTCCTTAGATATAACCCAAGCGAGACATCCACATCCCTTGAATTGAATCCAACTTTCCTCTTTACTGCACAATCATTCGCCTAAGTGAAAACCATTTTGTATAAGCAACACCAACAACAATCCAATGCCATGGAACCCAAATTTTATAATTGTCGCTACAATCACGATTTAATATCTCATTAAGTAAAATTAATTCATCAACCACATGTGATGATAACCCAACGCAACAATAAGCATGGCTAAGCGATTTAAATATATAATCCATGTGACAACTAATATTATATCACATTGCTATAGACAGTGTTACCACAAACGGTTCTGAACCATCATCATAGACGGTTCCTGAACCGTCTGTGTTTATGTGTCAGTGATAATATGTGGTTATCACAGACGACTCCCACGCCATCTGTGATAACTTACAATACAGACGGTTTTTCTGAAAAACTGCCTATGATACTCGACTATCACAGACGGTTCTTATAAAAAACCATCTGTGATATTCGAGTATCACAGACGATTTTTTATAAAAACTGTCTGTGATATACACCATATCACAGATGGTTAATAACAAAAACCGTCTGTGATATCGTTCATATCATAGACGGTTCAGTGTTTGAAACCGTCTGGGATATTTATCACAGACGGTTTAGAACACCGAACCGTCTGTGATAGCTATTTCAATAGCGATTCTATTTGCCCTTTTTCAGCTAGCCTTAGGATATGCTAGCCATGCCCTCTAAAAACAAGCAAGATCACGTATATAGCACAGGACAATCATTACATAAATCACACAGATGAATGAAACAATACCAGTAGATCACACACAGACACACACACACACATATATATATATATATAGAATGACAATCATTACACAGATCTCACAAATGAATTAAATTGAATGAATTGTTTGATTAAGCACAATTGAGTGATTTGTACAATTGAATCCAATGTTTCAATGTCTAATTATCATTATTGCCGGGGTAGAACTCTCCAGACTTGTTTACGACCTCTGCTAGCAAGAATTGGGAGAGGCTTCCACGAATTTCGATGAGTTTGTAAAAATCATATGCACTTTCATCGAAGTCCACCCGCTGTCGCTAGGAGCAATGTTAAGTCATTAATTAGCACATGTGTGTGTGTATATATATACATGTATATAATCAGATAATAATAATTATTGGAAGGTTGACAAACCTCTAGATGATTCATCTTAGTGTCTATGATTTCTTTCATATGGCGACAACGTAGAATCTACACACGTTGCCCTGTAGCTGCTGGTGGCACTGCAAAAAGTATAGAATTACATACATAGGTATTGTCAATTATAGAGGCATTATAATGATTGTATCCTATACATAGGTGATATAGGATTGTTGTGTTGTAGTAGGTACTGGAAATCGCGTCCTGTGTTGCTTGTATCGGGATGCTTTGCACACTGGACAAACATGTAAGCTAGCATACTCTTTACGGTACAGGATACAATCATTCGGACATGCATGTATTCTTTCTACTTCCTTTTCCAATGGGCAAAGAATCTTTTTGGCTTGGTAGGTGGTTCTCGGCAACACATTTCCCTTTGGAAGTATGTCCACTAGGAGACCTAACAATGCCGTGAAACTCTTGTCAAATTAACCATTGCTTGCCTTCAAATTTAGCAGTTCTAGAACTGATGACAACCTCGTGTATTGCAGCTTACAGCCCAAGAACAAAGGTTTCTCCAAGTCCTCTATCAAGCCCTCGAATTTACCAAACTCTCTCTCACTATAGTTCCCTTTTGCATCACGTGGCATCTAATCCAGATAGTCATCTTGTGACCTATCCTCATGATCGAAAGCACAGTCCACAACCAGCATATCGTTGTCTCCCTCGACGATGTCATAACTACCTTTTTGTGTACTCTTCTCTTCACCGTGACTGGTCCAACATTTTTACCCCTTACTGAAACCCCTTCGAATCAAGTGAGCTTCGATCTGCGCTGAGTTGCTAAACATCTTTAGATTATCACAATCAATGCATGGACAGTACATATATTCCATCTAGTTCTTCAACATATCCAGTTCGGCCGCTCTCCTAAAAGTAGATACACCATTAATGTACTCTTCACTGACACAGTTCTCAATGTACATCCAGCTTCGGTCCATCTACGCTACACATGTAACAAATGAGCGTCAAAAATGATTATTAGCGCTACTATATAGCAAATCAGACTAGCTAGCTATACTTATACATGACATCTATATATATTACGTAGGTAGCTAGCTAGCCACGTATTCATGACATAATAATGTTAAGCAAGAATATATTGAAGTGAACTATGAGTACTTACCCATTCTGAAATTGAGCAAACTAACATTGCCTTTCTAAACCTAGCTAGCTAGCTAGATCTAAACAAAAACCAATCTATCATCTCTTTCAATTATAAAAGCATGCATATTGTTAGACCCAGATTTTACAATCCGGAATCCTCTGTGATTCCACCGCACTATTCCCTGGATCAGTAGATAGTGCTTACCGATACAGTTCTGAATATCAAAATACATATAACGCGCAAGCGTAAATATAATAGTAAACTTACACATGGGCCGATTAGGCCGAAATCATTAAATTGCAGCAGCGAAAGAACGAAGCACACAGGTGGGACCTTCAGGACATGCCCACAGGCAGCCAACTGGAGGTTCGCGACCTAGCCCTTGACGTCTTCATCTTCTTTGCCATCATAACCAAAAGTATTGTTGTAGCGTAGCGATCTGATTCTTGCTTCTGGATTTGTTATGACAGTGAGTGTGAGCACACTAACCACCGTGCTCCGCGAGCCAATACACAGAATGCAAATAAATAGTATGCATGGCTTATCAAAGGAGAGGCTCGGGTTATTTTATTTGCCAAAATTGCCTTTGGTAGCATTATTATTATTTAATCATAGTGTTATGGTTGCTACCTAAACTCCACACAACGATTACCATAATTAACTTAATCCACCGAAAATACCCTTTCTTTATTGGCTGCCGTCTAAGACTCCAAACAGCGAATGATATCATTTAATTAGTCCACCGATCATACTCTTTCCATATTGATAGCTATCTAAGACTCTGATCAGTGAGCGACATCATTTAATTTATCCACCAATCACACACTTTCTATATTCAGTGCTGTCTAAAACTCCAAACAGCGAATTTCACCAATTATACAATCCACCGATCAAATTGCTGCCTAAATCCCCAAACAGCGAGTATCATAATTTATATAATCCACCGATCAATTGCTTCCTAAAACTCCAAACAGCTTGTGACATCCTTTATCTAATATCAATTAATTAATCCACCAATTTCTTTTGTATTCAAAATTCCTAACAATCCAATCCCTTTTGTTCTTGATCCACAACCAAAATTTACTTTTCCAATAATCAACCTTATTTTCCAGTATCTATCTCTAACTAATTCACTAATATACATCCACCAAGAGTATCATTGACCAGGTCTACGAATCACTAGTATACATCCACCGAACATATTGCTGATCAAGATTACAATCCAGTACTGGTTATTATTCCTCCAAATTCCCAAGATTCAAATTATCCATCTAGTATTTGATCAAATCCTATTAATCCCATCATTGTCAACATCTTCCAAGAATTTATACTAATTATCAGTATTGTAATCCAACAATTACCTTTATACTCCCTAATTCTCCAAAGATCATTTAAATCATCTATCTAGCCTATATATTCTTTTAGGCTCCACCAATTTATTTTTCCCAAAATCCACACTATCATTATCCCTATTATGATCAACATGAACCCACCAGCTCCTTTATGCAATTACCATAAACAGCCATCTTCTTTTCTTACGACTCTATTTATTCTTCCTGATATTTTATTTGTGAGAAGTATCATCATTATTTAAAAATATAATACGTAGAAATTTCCTGAGACCTAGCAGTTTTGAACAAAAATATAATGTGTAAGAGAATGCAATAATAATAGCGATCCATATTCCATCCACCGTTACATGGCATCTGCACCATATGCTAACATTTCAGCGTTATAACCGCTTACATTACCACTAGGACGACACCCAGGACAACTCAAACCAGGGCTTTCCGCGGCCCTTCACTTTTCCAATCCCATCCATAAAGCATTTTGAAAAAGAACTATATCTAGTTAAGTTCCCATGTCCACCCTTGACCGTGGGCATGGCTATTCGAATAGTTTTGACCATGCAGAGTTTGTACACTTTCACCACAAGAGACAATCAACTCGTTGCCCCACATGATTCCTTAGTCATGTGGTTGAGCAGACCATCACAGTGACTTTTCAAAGTATCTAGTCCCTTTTGTCATCTCACCTTATGGGCTTCTCCCACTTACTGTGGGTCCCATCTATGCGCGGGATGTTCCCCATAGTTACTAACGTAGCCGGGCTTCTCAACTCCCCACAACGCTTAGAACAGCTGGGAAACTTCACCCTCCACTGGTGTCCCTTAGGGCCCCCTTGCCCGTGCGTATCCACTTCTATCCACTACCAGTGAGATGAGTCCGGGGTTTCGATAAATTTACTTAGCCAAGTTGTACTTTACAGACTTGTGGTTATACTGTTTTACACAGGAGGTCATGACAAGATTCAGTCCTTAGTGGTATCTGGGCGGTCTACCACTACCCACTTTGTGCTTCCACTGCACCACACTCACACCCTCGAACCAATCCGCCCAGATATTTAAGCAAGTTGGGGATTTTGGGAATATAAAATAATCATATCAAATGTACCAGTCATTACCACCATGACTTCCCAAACCAGTTCCTCATGATTAAAAACGACAATGATGCTTGGGGCATTCAGCGCCCCCTGAGTATCTATGCAGTACTAAGCATAGCATATAATTAGGGACTTATTTTTAAAATGTTACTATTATAATTTTGCTAGGGCGACAAGGTTCACACATTCAAATATTCCAAAGGAGGGGTAATATTATTCAAGGTAAACAAAAGGGCACATAACTAGAATATTAAATTAAACATGCATTTGCATATAAAATAACAGCATGCAATTTGATAATTTAAAACAAAGTAATTTGCAGAAAATGTAGGCTCAAGATGATCAAAGTATTGACTCGCCTGGTGCGGTTCACCGCGGTCTTGAGCTCACACGATGCTTTCTCTCGAGCTTCTATTCTTTATCTTCACTCTGCTCTGACCACGCTTGATCCGTGAAATCTTCGGGACTCCAGTTTCTAATTACGCGATAGACGACTGAATCCAAATAAAAGCAAATAACTCAAAAGATCCAAATAAATCCGAATAAACTCAATTTAGTTTTATTATGCGTTATTGGGGAATTCGAGTGATTTGAGGTGAGGCCGGTGGTAGAATACGATTACCTGATTCTTTTTATTTATAATCTGTTTTATTATTTTTGTATTTATCAAGGAAGTTTCAGGAGTTATGTTAGATTTAGGATTCAGTGTACAAGATTAGAGGAGCATTATTTTGTCGAGCGCCCATTTTTAGGGTTTATGCTCAATATTATTATGTATTAAATCTAGTGTTGAGATTTAATTAATAGTTCTATTATTACCTTGTTTATACTTTAGCTACTATTAGGCTTAACTTTATTTCTAACTTTAGTTTAAAGTTAGCTATCTGAGCGAAGCTTGGTAAGTGTCATTTTATGTGACCCTAATTACTCGTGTTACTGGTTACATGTTTACTTCGAAGTACCTATATGTTTGTGATATTATTGTGATGCTTGATGACCTAGGGCTATTATATTTTAACATCTATGTATTATTATGACCTTTCAATTTGAGTGCTCTCTGAAAGCTACTGCTACTGATATTTTATCCCTTTATAACTCGAGCCTGCTATGATGATATTTTGTTATCATTATTAACTAAAGCTACTATCTAAGATTTCATGGGTAGCAGTAATTTAATGATAGTGTTTACGATTATATATTTTTAATAGGGTCTACGGCGAACGCAAGAGCTGTACTGTTATATTTACTAATGGGCTGCTTACATGCCATCCGCATTACTCTAACCACTTATTTTTATGTACCTATAGGTGTTTACATATATATTTGCTTAGGAAGTCTCTGCATTTTAGTTGCTACTACTACAAATGTGCTTATCTATGACGATTACCTTGTGACGTTTAGGAATTTCGTCATGAAACTTGAACTTTCAATGACGAAATTTGTAGCTTCGTCATAGGTGATGTGTGACGGAGCCCAGGCACTAAAAATAATGATGAAAAGCAAAGAAGCGTCACGAAACAACAAAACAAATTCGTCACAGATATAATGCACCCTTCTGCACACACCCACGTCCCACATGCACCACGTGGGTCCCACCTACACATGGCTCGATGGGTCCCACATGTGGGCCCCCCCCGGGCACCAGAGCCCAGAACCAGAAGGCCAGTACGTGACACACGATTCGACTCCTCCGTCCGTCCGTCCGCGGCTCGGCTTCGACAGTTCCAGTTCGACGTGAATACGCCATACGACTCATACGTGATCGACCGCAATTAGCAATACGCGGATACGCCAATCCCGCATCAAGCCTCAAGCCATCAAGGCCGCCGTCAACGTCACGTGCGGGGGCAGGAGACTGGAGACGTTGTGGCCGTCGCGTGCCGCGTGCGGCGTGCCTGCATGCAACTGGGACTCTGCATGCAACTGCGTGCCGTCCGCCACTCCGCCGTCGACCCATCGTACCACGTGCTGGGCCAGAGGGACGCCAGACGCGCGGACGGCAACGTCGGCAAGCCAGGCGGTGGCGATTGGCGAACAACAGGCCAACAACATCCCTACGCCTAACAACAGCATCGTCTGAACTGTAGTTGATGCATCATCGGTACGTGCAACCAACCAACATATATTACATCGCGGTCATGTAAACAAACAAACAACTAGCCATTGTGCATGCATGTACTCCCGTCGGTCACACCTCCATGACGATTTGCCGTTTCATGCTAGGTTCTTGTAGTTGTTTCGGTTCTGTCTGGAGGTTGTCAAGCCATCGGTAGGGTCTTCTGTGTAGCTGAACTAGATGCCGTAATTTCTGCTGGTGTGCTGAGGATAGACATGATGGAACCTGCTGATTAATAATATCTTGCCAACAGATTGTGAAGTGACCAATTTGAGTCGGACTGCGGTTCCCAGCTTGTCCATTCATGGGATTGCAGAACTGATTGACGCATCGTGCTCTATAAACAGGCCATGTTATGTTCTGCATAATGTCGAACTGATGAGCAGAGTATCAAATCCTGCAATAAGTTCACCTCAAAATAAGAAAACTGTGATGGCACATCTACTTAACTATGGATGAATCATGTAACAACTACGCAAAAGATCACTCTGAACCGGTACAATAAGCAGCGCTTGAATGATTCCTACACTAACACTTTGATCAAAATGGTACATTCTTCGGAGAAATGGTCTGTTTGTCGGTAACTCATAATGTTTAGCTATCATGACTTACCTAATTCCCCTTGTTTATTTGCAGTTGTCAATTTCTAAAATAAATCATGGAGTACCGTACCTTTTATTTTCATTTAGATTGTCTTATGTGTTATCAAGGACTTAGCCCATTCTTGCTGCATTGTTCGATTACCAACTCAAAGCGTAGTAAAATCCACTCAAAGCCTATTTTATTCCCTCATGGAATTGTTTGCTAGACTTTGATGGAGCGGTTGAATGCTATTAATTTCATGTCATAACCTTCTCCATATGGTGAAACTAAAGAGTGACTGCACACCATAGTCTTGATGATGACAGATCACACCATAGTCTTGTTGATGACAGATTTTCAGTTTAATATGATGCACTCTTGATTATGTAGACAGCAATTTCTACAGTTGACTTCAGGTTCTGTGACATTGATGCCCTTCCAATTTTTCACTGTTACTATTAATTTCATTCTGTATTTATGTCATTGAACTTTTCTTTTCCTCATGGTGCAGAAGGTGAAGAGTAGTGTCCAGAAGAAGAATCCCAATCCAGTGTGGAATGAAGTACTGCAGCTTTCCATCACAAATCCTACAAAGCCAGTGAAACTTGTAAGTTTGCTATTTGAATTGCTTCATCACAGTGAGCTCTCCAAAAAAAACTTAATCCTTGAATTTAAGATTTATCATATTATTTGAGCGGCAGCGGCAGACATCGCCGGCGGAAATTTGTTCAATCAACTCTCTTTTGGGAAATTTGTTCAAACAGATGGATAGAAGTTGGATTCATGGGAGACAGTTCACACCTGCATATATCACTGGAGTTCAACAATTCATGCAATTTGTTAGTGAAAGATACCCCGAAGACAGCCATATACTTTGTCCGTGCCGCAAATGTCTTAATCAAACTTTACGGCCTTAGCAAGAGGTGGATGACCACATACACATTTATGGAATGTCAGCTACATACACTAGGTGGATTCATCATGGAGAGTCGGCAGATGATGAAGTAGTTGAGTATTTAGAGCAGGAGGTGGATGGATTTGATCATGATGAAGGGATACATGTGGATGTGGCAGATGATGATTATGATGAGCATAACAGAGTACCAGAGATGATAGGAGATCTGTACGCAGCCGCAGAGGTAGATGGAAAACAGCCAAGGTTTGCAAGAGTCCTTGAAGATGCGAAGCGGTCACTTGGCCTGGGATCTAGCCATTCAAAATTCTCTTTTCTGGTGAGGTTACTGTATATCAAGTCTCGTTATCGAATCAGCAATACAGCATTTACCGTAATGATGAAGTTGTTGTCCTCAGCATTCCCTCAGTGTGAATTTTCAAGATCATATGATGATGCCAAGAAATATCTTCGTGAATTGGGCCTTGGATACGATAACATCCATGTGTGCAAGAACAATTGTGTGTTGTTTCGGAAGGATTATGCCAAGGTGGATGTGTGCCCAGTATGCAAGGAATCTAGATGGCAAGATGTTAATGGGAGCAAGCGGGTTCCACATAAGGTTTTGAGGCATTTTGCACTTATACCAAGGTTGAAGAGGATTTTTGCTTCAAAACGAACATCTGAGGAAACACAATGGCACAAGAAAGTGAGGACGCCAGTCGACAATGTAATGAGCCATCCAGCTGATGGGGAGGCATGGAAGGACTTTGACAGCAGGTATCCAAATTTTGCAGCTGATCCGAGGAACTTGAGGTTTGCCTTAGCTACAGATGGATTCAATCCATTTGGCAACATGAGTACCCAATATAGCATGTGGCCTGTGCTCCTGACACCTTTAAATCTCCCACCATGGGAAAGCGTGAATCCAGAAAACTGCTTTATGTCTTTACTCATCCCAGGTCCATCATCTCCAGGAAAGGATTTTGATTTGTTCCTTGAGCCCCTAATAGAAGAACTGCTCGATCTCTGGAACGGTGTCGATACCTATGATGCATGTACTGGTAACAAGTTCAAGCTTCGTGCTGCCGTGTTGTGGTGTATACATGATTATCCAGCGTTGAGCACCTTATCAGGGCGAACAACAAAAGGCTATTATGCATGTATTCATTGTGATAAGAATCCGTTGTCTCGGGCAATAAGGAATAAGTTATGTTACATTGGACATCATCGATACCTTCCAAGGACACATGCTTGGCGGAGAAGCTTGGCTTTTGACGGACAGCGCGAAAACAAAGTTGAGCCAGGTAAGTTCACTATAGAGGAGGTCCAAGAGGAGCTAGAGAAGGTGAAAGATGTTAGGCCAGGGAAGCATCCTACAACTAAGAAAAGGAAGCGTAACGAAGGTCCAGTGATTTTTAGCCGCAAAGTTGGGTTGTGGAGATTGCCATATTGGAAATATTTGAAGCTTCCACATAATCTTGATGTGATGCACATAGAGAAAAATATATGTGAAAACCTTCTTGGCACATTACTCAATGTCGACGGCAAGACCAAGGACACAACCAATGCTAGGCTAGATTTACATGATATGGGCATAAGACCTGAATTGCACTTACAGTAGGATGGCAACTCAGTCACTGTTCCACATGCTTGGTATGTCTTGAAGAAGGATCAGAGAATCGAGTTTTGCAAGTTCCTCAAAGGTATCAAGTTTCCTGATGGATATGCAGCGAACCTAGGAAGATTCATAAGTGTAGATTCTTCCAATGTGCAGGGGAAGCTGAAAACACATTCTTGCCATATACTCCTGCAAAGAATCATACCTGCAGGCCTAAGAGGACTTATCAGGAAGGATGTATATGAAGCAGTTGCAGAGCTCGGGAAGTTCTTCAGGGAATTGTGCAGTACAAATCTAAGGATAGATGTTGTGAAGCGGCTGAAAGCAGAAATCCCATTGATCCTAAGCAAGCTTGAGAAAATTTTTCCTCCGGCCTTCTGTCGGGACCCCGGATTTCCGAACCCTGACCCTCTGTGTATTACTGCACTAGTCCCAGATCAAAGCTAGTGCACACAGTTAAACAGAAATGAATACATAACCAGCAACGCTTTATTACAATATTAAAGAGTACAGACCGAAAGGTCTCATTATTACAATTGAGGTTTCAAAACCTCGCGCACACGAAACACAGCGGAAGCAAAAGATAAACTCGGCGATGACCCATCAATACGCCACAGGCAATTGACTGGGGAAGCGCGACCTAGAACTCCTGGAATCCTTCGTCGAATCCACTCGCGAAGAAGTCGTAGTCGCCTTCTTGAGCTTCGTACTCCTCTGGTTATTATTTTTGAGTGTAGCATGTGAGTACATAAAGTACTCCGCAAGTCTTGGGAAAAATGCAATAGATGCAAGGCTTGACAAAGGAAGGCTATATGGTTCTTTTGCACAAAGCAACATTTTCATTCAATTACTTCTAATTATTTTCGAAGGCATCAATTTAATAAAGTAAATGTTTTAGCAGAAACTATCATTAACTTTCGAGTGAAGGATCCATCTACCAACACTAGCCAACCAATTACAATTGGTCAAGTTTAAAACTGCGGGTTCCATCCACCCTCTCTGGCTCCAACTGCCAGGATACCCTTCCGAGAGTTCCCTCCACTCTCGGAATACAAAAACTTTGATTTTAAAACCAAAACCAAAAATCTACCATGTGAATGCATTCCTTGCCCGCCCTTGACCGTAGGCACGACTATTCGAATAGTTTTACACTCTGCAGAGGTTGTACAACTTTACCCACAAGAGATAAATTATCCTAGAAGTCAACACGCTTCCTTTGGCATGAGACCCAGATAAAATATCACAAGGCCTTTACCTTACTCTAATCTAGCTAGATACCACTCGCTGAGGTTTCACCGCAGGTAGGCTAACTACCCGAACCGAAGCCCCCTCTTGCGCCATATGAGTACAGTAAATCCCTGTCCCTCACTGTGAATAACCAGTCCATCCCTGGCACCCACTTTCCACTGGTGGCACCTAAACTAGACTATCATAAGTTAGTCAGCTAGGTCGTACCCATATAGACATGTGGTTGTACGGTTAATGCTCAGTCTGGACAAACACAAGCGTCGGTCCTTAATTGACTAGGGTGGAACATACACTTTACAAGATCTCGTGCTTCCTGCACCAATCCAAACCAACCATCCACCCTAATCTAAACCAACTTTCACATTTTAGTTTATTTTAAAAGAACAGCGGTAACTCCAATTACCACTAAATTTGTAAACACAAGGGGTATTACAATAAATCATAATTTCCCATTTTCAAGACTTCAGGGGTAATACATAGCATGACTAAGCATTATACTACCATTCTATTATTCACAAATGATTATAATACTCTCATTAAAGAGCCAAAGGAAATCCTAAGGAGACAAGGGTACATGGCATTCAATTTCAACTGAGGGCATAACAAAATTGGGGTAACTAATACCTTAAGATTTGAACTAATCTTGTATATAAATAGCAATGCACATAATTTAAAATAATTAAAACATTTCAAAATCATAGGTTCGAGATGATCAAAGGAGACTTGCCTTCTTGCAGGGTTTCTGGGTCTTCCTGTTGAGGAGTTGAGAGGTCTTCTTCAACGTTGGATTCTAGGCACGAAAAGACAGAGCAACAAAGCAAATAAATACAAATAAAAAATTCAAATAAACTCAAAAATTCAAATAGAGGCCATAGTTGGATAGATTATGATTTTAGACGAATTTAGGAGAAATGTTTAGCGGAGTTGGGGTTCACACGAGGGAGAACAAATATCTGGAAGATTGGTTGGGAAAAGAAATTACTGAGACAATATTTGGACCAATAAAGATAGAATGGGTTTTGTGGAGATTTTTCGAGATTCGAATTTGAAATTTGAAAGTGCACAGAAACTTTGGAATGGAACTGAGGCTTTGAATTTAAACTAGGCATTGGAATTTAAAATTTAAATATTTGAAATATCAAATAAATTTCAAATATTTGAAAGGATGGAAGAAATGGATAGTTTGGAATTTTTTATGAATTTAGAAATTTGAATGGGCTCAAACGGAGTTAAAACGAGGGAGAACGGGCTCCGGGAAGTTTGAAAAGAGAGAAAATGGAAAAACTGGATTTTTAGAATTATTTTTCTAAAGTAAATTCTGAATTATTGCGTCAGCGGGGAATTTCTTTTCGGCGGATTTATTTTTCAACGGGAAAAAGGATTAATGACGCCAGCATTGCGTCAGCCATGAGGGGCGCCGGATGACAGTGGGCCCTGGTCCACAGACCGGGTCCATGGACCGAATGGGGAGCCGAGGTGGCACGGGGGTTGACCTGTGCTTGCATGGCGCTGACGAGGAGGGACAGCGCCTAGGTGGCTGCCACCGGGTGCCACGTCAGCAGCTACGTGGGCACATGGCTGATGCGGGCGAGCCGGCCGGAGAGCGCACGGGAGGCGAGCCTCGCCGGAGCTCCGGTGGACGGCGGCCGGCGGCGAGGGCGGCGGAGGGGAGAGGAGGCCGAGAGGAGGTGGGCTCACCGTGTCGCGGGGCTCGGCGGGCACCGGAGGCGGCCGGCGGCGAGGAAGAAGCGGCTACGGCGCTCGGGTAACGGCGGCGACGGCCTTCCGGCGGGGTTCGGACTCGGGGGAGGGGCGCACGGGCACGGCGGCGTGGCGGGGGAGGCGATGGCGACGTCGGCGGGGCTCGGGAAGCAGCGGTGCGCCGGGAATTCCTCACCAGAGGAGAGGCGGCGCCCGAGGAGAGGAGTCACGGCGCGGGGGCGGTGGAGCGGCCGGGAGGGAGAGGAGAGTGTGGGGGGAGGTGGTGCGGAGAGAGAGGAGGCCGGAGGCGGTATTTATAGGGGCGGAGGGGGAGCACGGGGGCGGGAATCGCTCACCGGAGATCTCGGCTGCCGGCGGCGATTGCGGGGAGAAAAAGGGGAAAGAGGCGCGGGGAAAGGGGGATTCGGGCGCGGGGATGACGGGGTCGGGTCGGGGAAGAAGAGAGAGGGGGAAGGAAGGGGATCCGGGCGACCGAGGAGGCGGCGGGAATGGCGGCGGTGAAGGCGTGGCCGAGCGGGAGGAAGAGGACGGCGCGCGGGGAAGACGACCCCGACAGGCGGGCCCGGGCGGCAGCGAGAGGGGGCGGTGGGGAGGCTGACGGGCGGGGCCTGCGGAGCAGAGAGACGGAGAGAGGGCAGGCGTGCCGATAGCCTGAGATGGCGACGCGTGGCGGGGTGGGGAATCGGGCGGCTGGCGTGAAGGGGGGGGGGCGGACGGTGGGATGTGCCGGGTGCGGGGTGCGGGCGATCCGGGCCGCACACGTGGCAAGCGGGGAGGAGGGGGAGGCGGGAGCGGATGGGCGACGTGGGCGGCATCTGGCCGTCCACGTGGCGGCCGGAGGAGAGGGGAGGGGGAATTTGATTTTTTTTATTTTTGATTTCCAGATTTTCAGAAAAGCCTAGAAAATTCAAATAAGCTCAGAAAAATATGAAAATACCTCCAAAAATTCCAGACAAATTTTCAGAAAATTCTGGACATATTTTGGACTTAATGAAATTATTTCCAACTACTGTTGGTATTTAATTTTCATATTTTAAAATACTTTTTAAATTCTACAAATAGGTTTTAAACTCCAGAAAATCCAGGAAACCAAATAAAAGCCAAATAACTCCAAATAATTAATTTTCAATTAGGATTTTTATAGAAATTCAAAATATCTTTTTATTTAACAATATTTTTAGGTTTTACTTAAAATACTTTTCAAACCTAGCTTTTCAAAAACAGAAATTCAGGGCAAATCCAAATAAAACTCAAATACTTTAAAATAATTAATTTAAATTTAAATTTTTCATAAAGCAAATTTTTGGGATGTTACACCTTCTTTGATGTCATGGTGCACTTGGCTGTCCATCTTCCTGATGAGGCACTGCTTAGAGGTCCTGTTCAGTATGGATGGATGTACCCAATAGAAAGGCGACTAGGCACTTTGAAGAATTTTGTAAGGAACAGGGCTAGGCCGGAAGGATCAATTGCTGAGGCTTATGTTGCAAGTGACACGCTGACTTTTTGTTCAAGGTACATGGAGGATGTTGACACTAGATTTAACCAGGATGATGGTAGTGGAGGTGATGGTCCATTGTTTGATGACACCTCTGTTTTTATGCATGGTGTTACTCTTGTTGGATCTAATAGGGTACAATACATTGATGATGGTGTCATGGACAAGTTAGTTTGGTATGTGCTAAATAACTGTGAAGAAGTTGAGCCATATTTGGAGTAAGTATCATTTACTTTTTTTGGAATTATTGTGTGTTTTATTACAAATTTATCAAATTATTTCTTATGAATAAAGTTTGTCCTGCAGCATCTACAGGGAAGAGCTACTAAAGGAAGGTGCACATGATGTTGATAAAAGGCTTGAACAAGGATTTCCAAAATGGTTTAGGAGCCATGTACGTAACTAGACCTTGTGTTTTCAGCTTTCATAAATGGTTTAGGAGCCATATATAATTGGTGATCTGAGTACTTTTATTACACCCCAGATTGTGAAGCTATGGGCGGAGAAGCCAGAACAGGTTAGTGAAGATTGTATGCACTTTCATGTGGCCCAGATCTCCGAGTCAAGACCTGTGCAGCTTGCACTGTTAATGGAGTGCGGTATAGCACTGTGGACCGTGAGAAGTACCTACAGACACAAAATAGTGGTGTAATGACCGAAGGTACACATGATGGGGAAAACATTGATTTTTATGGTGTCCTTAAGGAGATAATTGAGTTGCAATATAACTCCAATTTTGAAGCACGTCGGTCTGTGGTTCTATTTCGATGCGATTGGTACAACCAATGTGGCAAGACAAGAGGCATTCGAGATGACGGGCATTTCAATCCATCAATGTGCAGTCATTATGGTACAAGACTGACCCTTTCATCTTGGCAACTCAATCGAGAAAGATATTTTACTTGCAAGACACATCTTTAGGCAAAGAATGGCGAGTTGTGCAAAAATTTGAACATAGGAATATTTATGATGTGGCTGAAAAAGATGAACCCAGTCATGATGTGCATCAGGATGATCATTGTTCTGATACTGAGCATGAAGTGCAAGAAGGTGATGTTCATGAGGTTACGCACAATCTTCAGGGTGGAGAAGCCACTATACTTGAAGCTAATTTAGTAGACCTTATAAGAAGCAAGAAGCAAGCTACAATTCATGAAGATAGTGAGGATGAGGATGAAGATGAAACTGTACTGCAATACTGTAGTGATGGTGGCAATGAGAACAATGATGACATGTGCCTAGACGACGACGATGAAGATGATGATTTCTAGGATACGCAAGGTACATACTTATTCCTCTTTAGTTGGTTTTCTGAAAATTTTCTATAAAGAAATCATATGTTTTAACTGAAATTTTTCTCAAAATGTGTTTTAACTGCAGGCAGTGTTGGTCCATTGGGGAAGAGAATGGAGAGTTGAGTTGAGTCAAAAAATTTCTCAAAATGTTCAGCACCTGCTGTGAAACAGAATATACTAGAAACCACGCGAAAGTGCTCAAGACGTCTCTTCCTCAACTACGGAACAACCCAGTCTAATCTCATTCTCTTCTTAGTCCAATATGATGGTTGCTCCACTCATAGTACCAAATAGATAGATATACACAGCATGCTTTGCAAGCAAGCATATAATAGTATTCTAGTAGACTTAGATTGTCACATAATAGAAAACAATAGCCACTTTGCAATATAATTAAGAATACCTTCCAGAAAATCAAGGAATCTTAAGCTCGCTTTGTAGTTTTTCGTGAATCCTTCAGGATTTCCAGAAGAAAAGGCCCCAGGTTTTCCCTTCATGATTGCAGAATGAACCTCTTTGAGTATTGAATTGGCCAGAAAATCAAAAACATGAAGTCCAGAGTTTGCTGCAAATCAAACGAGTCAATTAGATGATACACCAATCTAAGTCCAAATGTAGCATGTAGACTTCAGATTATTAAGTAATAATGCAATTTTTGAATGGAATTGGTAATTACCTGTGTTAGCACTATGGCAGTTTGGTCATAAGATTCTAGCACAAAACTATGCGAAGTAGCTATATTCATTTTGCATTGCAACTTTTTCCTAATGGTTTTGCTCAACAACGAAAATAAAGCAAAGAAACTAAAAAAGTACTTATAGGTTAGAAGTGCCAAGGACAAGCAGTATACGCTAGCGCAGACCTGTGCGTGACTGATGTAGAATTTGAGCCGGTTCATCTCACTGGCGATTCTTTCTAAGAGAATGCTTTGTGTTTCTCTAACATCTGTCCCAGCCTCCACATTTGGTGTAGTACCATTGCCTGAGTAACCCTTATCAACTGAAACGACCTCAACATTCAAAGAATTAGATGGTGCAGTTGGTAATTCCTTTATCAGTTTCTCAACCTGGATAAACAAAAAAAACAACTTTTAGATTTCAGAAACAACGTGGCATGGGCTATAGCTCCACCTAAAAATGAAATGATGACCAATACAAATTCGAAAACATAAATAAAACTTGCTTTAATGGTAACATTGATGAAATAATCCTAGATGGTCATCAGTTGACAAGTCAGATCCACTTTTCGAACATGAAACAAATGTCAGCATTATGATAGGTTAAAGCATGCAAATTTGGGCATACATATGCATCTGTATGCAGGGATAAAATTTTAGTTGGCAATGACATATCGATCATCTGCATGAGGGGATAAAAATTTAGTCGGCAATGACATATATCTAGTTGTGTACTCAGATCTACCAATGTTGGCGAGTAAGTAGTTACATTAACGTTTAGCCAGGAGTAGTCTCTGATCGGACCTTGGAGACGACGTGCGATGTGTCAAGCAGCAGCTCCAGAAGCTCGCGGGCGGCAGTCGCAGCCGCGCGCTGCTCGAGGCCCGCGCGGAGGGCGACGAGCGCGGCGGCCGCTGCGGCGCAGAACTCGGCGACCTTGACCCGCAGCTCAGCGAGCGGGGCGCGCATGCGTGCGGCTACCGCATCCACACCCTTAAGTCGGGCGCTGAGGCCGACGAAGCCGGCGTAGTCGCGGTTGATGAGGCCGACGAGCTCGGCGCGGAGGGCGGCGAGGTGGGAGCGGAGCTCGGCGGCGAGGCTCTCGAGGGGCACGTAGGAGCGGAGCTCGGAGACGTAGGCGTCCAGGTCGAAGTCGGAGCGGAGGAAGGCCTCCGGGTTGAACCAGGGCGGGTGCGCCTCGATGGGCTCGCCGAAGAGGTCGGTCGGCCGCTGGGGCTGGGGCGCCGGGGCGAGATCCGCCATGGCGGAGGGTTCAGCGCTCGGATGGGGCTGTGGACGAGAGGAGGGAGACTTGGATCTGGGGAGGGAGGGAGAGGGCCTGTGTGCTGCGGTGGGTTTGGTAAAGAAAATTTTGGTGTATTATAGAGGG
The DNA here is from genome assembly GCA_017311315.1 of Dendrocalamus latiflorus. Classification (NCBI taxonomy): domain Eukaryota; kingdom Viridiplantae; phylum Streptophyta; class Magnoliopsida; order Poales; family Poaceae; genus Dendrocalamus; species Dendrocalamus latiflorus. The sequence continues at coordinate 902,197 of CM029675.1, forward strand.
GTAGAGATTAAGGATGGAAGCAGTAATAATCGTTGATAGGCAGCAAGTAAATACGTACTGGCTGTGGATGTAGCCGGTGAGAACTGTATGTCCCTCCGCCGGAGTATACTACAGTACGCAGCGCTCCTTCGTCTTCCGGCACCTCCCTGACCGGCTGCTCCATCGTTTGCCGAGGAACATGCTATCCAGACACACTGTCAAATGGAGGAACAATGGGGGGCAAAAGAACTGGACGCAGAGGGAATAAGCTAGAACATGCCAACCTTCTTGCGACTGCGAGCGCGCGAAGAGAAAGGGCCGCCGGAATGGAGAGTGCCTAGGGGCGAATCTATCGGGTAGGCTTCATCAGGCTGAAGCCTACCCACCACTGATTTGCCGAACACCCCCCCTCCTGCGGCGACCCTGGCGACGACGCCGACGAGAAGAACTCAAGAATTTTAAGAAGATGTTTTGCTCTACATCTGATATTTTTTATTAGGTTTACAAATTACAATTCACTTTTTAATTAGTCCTCTAACTTTAGAATGATTTGATGATGTGCTACACCGAGCGAGACATATTTAGCGAGATACCTCCGTTGTATCTCTCTTTTTACTTTGCTTTTATTCATGTATGAAGCAATGAATTTGATTGCACAAGAATACAAAACTATGTTTCTTACAAAATAGTTTAGTCATTCAAGGTGTAGAGCCAATAACTCTACAAAAACTTATGATCTAGCATAAAAATGTATAATTTTTCAGCCCACCCTTATTTTTTTATTCTGGATTCGCCACTGGACGTGCCAACCGCGGGTCGGCGGGTGTGCCGGCCAATGGGTTTCGCAGGGGCGCCGAGGGCCGAGGCGGAGGGGGCGCGTAGGCTTGGAGTTGGGGGCGTTGCGCATCGGCAGAGCAGCGGCCCGATAGAGGGGGCACTTCCGGTCAGAGCGGGGGCAGTGGGCCGAGAGGAAAGGATCGGGACGAGGGCGCCGGGCGGCATAGTAGGCGGAGGCCGGAGGCCGGGGGCCGGCAGGCAGCAGCGGTGGGCGGAGAAGGACACCGGCGGCGTGGCAAGCGGAGGAAGCGTGTGTGTTGACTTTTGCTAGCGTTTTCTTTTTTATTTCAAAATTTGATAACTATTTCATATGAGATCTAAATTAGACAAATAATATATCCATTTTAATTATCTCAACGAGCTCCTAACAATGATGCACTCCATTTTAGCATTTAATATTGTTTTGCAATAGTAAATATTTCAATTACTATTTAAGTCTTTTTTGTGCCAATATGTAAGTGCTTCATATATTATTTTGTCATGCTCGTTTTTTAGTTTTTAGTACATGTTGTGGACTTGTGGCTAGATTAGTTGAGAGCTAATTATACGATTAAGTTTTTTATCATCTTATTTGTATATGTGATCAACTATATGGTGCTAATTATTTGTTGTACATCATTATATTGCACCGGTCCGATGTATTTGTGGCCGGTTCAATTCATCCGGTCCAAAACTATTGAACCGACGGTCCAACCGGTTCTTAACGGTTGGACCAGTGAACCAGTGATAGACAATTTATAAGTAGTTTGTGTACTTACAACTCTCCTACTACATTGTTCAGGTGTAGTACTACGAGTAGTAAGTACTACTACTATACTACTACTTAATACTTGGTTCAAGATGACACTTACTACTACTACTACTACTACCACCACCACTACTACCACTACTGCTGCTGCTGCTGAATTAGATTGAGTACTTTACCAACTATAACATGTAAGAACGAAAGTGGCATTTATTTGAAATAAGTATCCTACAATTTTGAATATCTTACTATCACTTCTAAAATGCAGATTTAGAGAAACTCGTTTAAATCCCATGTACTGGTTAAAATTGTTGATTTTTAGAAGTGGTTTAATTTGCAGGGCCAAAAAAATCCAAAATTTAATTTGGATATTTTGAAAAAGTGGGTTAAATTGCAGGGCCATATAATATAAAATTTAAATTGGACATTTTGAAAAAATCCGGAAAGTGGTTTCAATTGTACAAACTTCCTAATTAAAAATCTAAAAATTTTCCCCGCCCCTCTGTATTCAAGGGCGCCAAAAAAATTTCAAGGGCACCATTTTTCCGAGCGCGGTCTATATTCGGGCGCCAAAAAAAAATTCCAACCCATTTATCCACCGCACACTCCACCTCCCCCTCTCTCGTCGCCCCTCCACCTCTCTCTCTGGCCGCATTCACCTCTCTCTCGCCCCCACCGAACCCTAGCCGCCGCCGCCGGGCCACCACCGCCGGCGCAGGAGCTGCTTCCTCGCTGACGACATTCGCCACCACCCCCCCTCTCTCGTCGCCCCTCCACCTCTCTCTCTGGCCCAATCCACCTCTCTCTCGCCCCCACCGAGCCCTAGCCGCCGCCGCCGGGGCACCACCGCCGGCGCAGGAGCTGCTTCCTCGCTGATGACATTCGCCGCCACCCCCCTCTCTCGTCGCCCCTCCACCTTTCTCTCTGGCCCCATCCACCTCTCTCTCGCCCCCACCGAACCCTAGCCGCCGCCACCGGGGCACCACCGCCGGTGCAGGAGCTGCTTCCTCGCTGACGACATTCGCCGCCACCCCCCCTCTCTCGTCGCCCCTCCACCTCTCTCTCTGGCCCCATCCACCTTTCTCTCGCCCCCACCGAACCCTAGCCGCCGCCGCCGGGTCACCACAGCCGGCGCAGGAGCTGCTTCCTCGCTGACGACATTCGCCGCCACCCCGCCTCTCATCACCCCGTACCCCTCTCTCTTGCCCCCATGAAACCCTAGCCGCCGCGCCAGATTCGGGTCTACGCCGACGTCTGCCGCTGCATCGAGTCTACTTCCCCACCGCCGACCGTCGTCGCACGGATCTGGTTCCCCTTCGACATCGTTCACCGCACCGGGCCTTCTTCCCCTTCCACGACCACCGACGACGACCACCGGTTCTACTTCCCCATCTACGACCACCGCCGCCGACGAGTACCGCAGTGTAGCCACAACCGCGATGGTGGCAACAAGGGGACAAGGTAGGAAACGATCTGTACAACCGCCATCACAAGGTAAGCAAAACTCTTCTCTATTTTCTCTGTGCATGTAGTATGTTATTTGTTCAAGTAGTAGTTGTCTGTGCAACTGTTCTGTTGTTGCATTTTCATGTGTATTAGTCTGTTGTACCATTTTGTTGCTCTGAAATAGTCCCTGAACATATCTTAGCAGGCAGATGCAACATTTAATATTATCTGTGGAAGTAGTCATACCTAGCTTGCAAGTAGTAGTAGCTCTTACCTCTTACCTAGCTTGCAATTAGTAGTAGCTCTTAGCTCTTAGTTCACTCCCTATTTTTTCTAATAGTTACAATTTGGCTGTTCCTGTAAGAACCTCCGCAAACTGAATACGAAAGCAGCCGGGATAAACAAGTGGCGGAGAATTTAAGGAAGTTGCAAGAACTTGGGATCAATGATCTAGCTTCCTCTTTTAATAAATCGTGTACACAACCTGCAACAACGAAGGGGAAAAAATCAGCAAACAAGAAATCAAATTCTGAAGATTCTGACTCATCGGAGTATCTCCTTGAAGATGATGTTCAAGGAGATAGTGATGATGATGACACTGAATCTGATGAGCAGCCACAACCCCTCGCAATCGAGGTGCTTCTTTGATCTTGTGTGGGGAGGGAGGATATTTGCATTGCATTTTTATGTTGTTTCCTGCATATCTGTTCTTTAATATATGCTCTTGCTTATAGATGCAGCTCACTAACAAGTCGTTTTTTATCAGTTTCCTCAAGGAACTAGACGGAAAATCCTCCGTACTAAGAGGAAGAAGAAAAATCCCAACATGGCGCCAGGAGTCAGGCAACCAAAGAGAGTGAGGGCAGCTCAGCGAGCAGAGGAGATAACTCCTGGGGTCTCAACAAGAGCATACAAAAGGCAACTAACTTCACAGAGACATGTGCAAGATGAAGAGTTGCCTCAAGATGGTGATGCTGGTGTTGAAGACTATGATGCTAGTGTTGAAGACAATGTAGCTGGTGGTGAAGACAATGTAGCTGCTGGTGAAGACAATGTAGCTGGTGGTGAAGACCAGACTGGGGATCAAACCCAATCCACTGAAGGCAAGTTATAGTTTCTTTGACATTCAAATATGACATCACTTTGGCTGTTTTGCATGAAACTTAACCATCTAAATAAAAATTCTATTCTGTAGCTCCCGCACAGTGACCCCCAAGGAGACCCAGGCCACCAACCAAGGGAATACTGCTGGAAAGGATGACAAGATCTATGGGAAGGAGAATGCCCATAGCTGTTGCTGAAGGCAAAAAAAGGCCACAAGAACCTGTTCAAGCTGCCAAGTTCGCATCAGAGGCTGGTGTCATCATTCGAGATAAGGTTCCTGTCCTAACTCATTGGAAAGAGTACAAGAAAGACGAACAATATTACAAAGACTTTGTGGGAAAGCTATCTGTAAGTGCATTACTCTTTCTATGCTACACTATGATATCACATGACCTGAATTGACTCACTAACGATGCAAATTTCATATCACTAGGGGCGATTGGCCATTAACACAAAACACAAGCCAACAGAGGAAGCATGCACCGATGTATTGCGGTCGGGGGTGTGACAAATGCGTTATCGGCTGAAGCAGAAATACTTCAATGGTGTACCTGCAAATGAGATTAGGACTACTTCTCCTGTTGCTAGTATGACTGATGAACAGTGGAGGGCACTTGTTGCAAAGTGGTCTGATCCAAAGAACATGGTATGGGTATCTTATCATAGATTCTTCTTTCATATTCAGTTTGCAGAGGCTCTTCTCATTGTAAACATATGATCTTATCTAACAAGTTCCTTCTCTTGTAGCAATCATGTGAAAAGAACAAGCAGAATCGCAGTAATGTCAAGTATCATCAAGCTACGGGTTCTCGCAGCTATGTCGCACACTTACATGCATATGTAAGTAAAGATTACCTTGTACTATTACCTATTTATTTCATCCAAAAAATTCTTTTGTATTTGTCTGATAGAACTTTGCTGTAAATGATTACCTACCTAACAGAAGGAGAAGAGGAACAATGCAGAACCCAGCACACAACAAATTGAAGAACTTGATGCGGTGGAGGCCTTCAAGACCTGCCATACCAGCTCCAAACATGGTCTGAGTGAACTGGCAAGAGAAGCAGTTGTAAGTCCCTACATCTGTTTCCTTGTGCCTTTAAGATGCTTGTGCTGTTTCCAACAACAATGTTGTGTGTTCAAAATATCCCAGATAGCACATAGTGGACTTGGCTCATTTTTTAGATAATGTCATTCTGCCTCGGCTTTTAGATAATGTCATTCAGCTCATTTGGTCTAAATTTCTGATTATACCTGATGCGACTTGGCTAAAGTCTGTTTGCTAACCGTAGCTAACATAGTGGACTTGGTGATGCTAAAAGTTGTGCTCATTTTGCTGTGCAAATTATGAAATTGAGTTATATATGGATTTCAGTATCTCAATATTATGAACTTCTTAGACTAACAAAATGGGTTGAAGAGTTATCAAACAGAACGCAAAGGTGAGGCTGATACACTACTACTCAGATTAAGATTTATTCATTATCAACCTAAGAAGTACTCAGAACTTGGTGACAAACATATACAGCTCAGCTGGTAAACAAACCAGAATGGCTACTTAAAAGTTATAACTGTTTATGAACACAAAGTATTTAAAAATGAAAGAAATGCAAGTGAATATAGATATATTTTCAAGAAATATAAAGGGTAGGATGTAATAACATGTTATGGTTCCGCACTGGGCACTGATTATAACACAATGCCACCGAACAGAAAACATGAAATCATGGGTGCCACTGAATTCGGTGGACCCAGCCCCAAATAATGCCAATATGTCATCACTGACCCTGATTTTCTCTTATGTTTTTTTGTGTGTGTGGTTTACATCGATAGTTGAGATCCTGGTTTTGCAATAATCTACTGGATTTAATTTAAAATGGATCATTACCAGTCATTTGTAAGAGAAAAAAATTAAGAAAGAAGTTCGCTAAAACACAGTTGTCCTCTTGAAATTGGCTCATCACATGTATGTTCTAGACTGCAAGTTACCTACTTGTGCATGGCACCATTATGCATAACTGCAGCATGCATTTATATAACTAACGGACTTGATGGTGCTTCCCTTGAGAAACAGAATATCAAATTTTTAATCCCTTTGATCATACCAAAATTGTAAATTATTCTATATCATTTGTATTTTGTATTGCTGGCCCATCATAAGATCACTTGGCCAGCTGGCCCCTCTAAGTTCCTAAGTTAGCACCTCCAAAAATAGGTGAAACAATATCTCATGATCCTAGAGATATTACAATCAACATGGCATGGCATAAAAGGAATTCATGTATACCAGTACCTGTTCAGCGACAAATATAATCCCCGATTTTGGTGCATCCCTCTCAAGCAATGATAGTAACACGTGCAACCTTTCCTTCTTACTGCAGATCACATGTGTGTGACGGGTGTGTGTGTTGTTGTAACCGGGTTTTATTTCCTTCTTCTTTAATATAATGATACGCAGCTCTCCTGCGTGTTCGAGAGAAAAAATATTATGAACTTCTTGACAGTGATTCATCTGTTCGTTACATCTGTTTGCTATTTCTCATGTCTGTCCAACTAATGATTGTTCCTGGGACATTTTCAGTCTGATATGGAAGCTTTGAGGGCAGAACCTGCTGCTGAAGGTGAGACACCAGTTACCAGTGCACAGGTGGTCTCCAAGGTGCTCTCCCAGAACAGCAACAACAACACTTTCTTGAAGAATGTTGGAATCAAAACGGCCGCCCCCTCAAAATCATCTTCATCGAATGAAAGCGAGCTTCAGGAAGAACTAGCAGCTGAAAAATAAGCTTCGGCTGCTCTACAAGGAGAACTCGAGGACCTCAAGAAGAAAAGCGAAGAAGCTGAGGAAAAGCTGGCGAGGACCCAAAAGGAGTTGGAGGAGTACAAGAAGCTAACAGAGAAAAACAACCAGGCAATGGAGGAGAACAATGCGCTCCTTCGCCGTATCTTGGCCTTGAACAATGGTAACTCTTCTTAGGCATGTGAGCTGGTGGTGGTTGCTGGTCCTTGCTGGTGGTTGTTTTGTGGTCGAGAACTTAAGTTTATTCTGTGCTGTGAATTTGTTCTGTGAACTGAGTTGGTTCAAGTCTGTGAACTGAGATAGTGAACTGAGTTGTTTCTGTGAACTAGTTGGAATGTGATGATGACTGAGTTGAGTATTGTTCATTGAGTTGTATGGTCACTGGAATACTGGATCTATTTAGTTATGGAATTGTGGGTCATTTGAATATTTGAAAATTGTGATGTCTGTGATGAAATAACCATATGGGCCTCTATGATGAAATTGATGGTCTTTCTGTGACGAATTTGCAAGTGACGAACTTAAGCCACGTGGTCCAATAAAAAGGAGGCACGTGGGCGAACCAAATCGCGCCACGCGGTCCAATAAAAACGCGCCACGTGTCTAGCCACGTCAGCTGCCACGGTAGCAGCCACGTTAGCTACCATGTGGACCAGCCACGTCAGCTGCCACGTTCGTCGCCACGTCAGCTGCCACGCCATCCGCCACGTGGACCAGCCACGTCAGCCGCCACGTGGACCAGTCACGTCAGCCACCACGTCAGCCGCCACGCTGGCCTACAGCAGGTGCCGGCTGTTTATGACAAAAAACAGCCCTATCCATGACAAAAATCGATCGTCATAAAACAGAGTGTGTTTTATGACGGGGACCCTTTCGTCATTGAACAAAAGCAGTTCTATGACGAAAAATAGAATTTCATCACGGTACGACAAATGTGACGCGCGTTCCGTGACGAAATGAATTTCGTCACAAATTATAATCTATGACGAATGTGGCATCTTCAGTGACGACACTGGTTCGTCATTACTGTTTACATCCCTAGTAGTGTATTGGGCTTAGCTTTAATTAAATTTATTTATCTAGCAATGCTTGTTTTATAAGGGTTATATCTCAATATTTGCTAATCTACCATTAGGGTTATTTAATGGCAGAATTTTAAATATTGGGCATATATCTTAATTTTAATTAATGACAATCTTTATTTGGTCATTTATCAATGTCTTTAATTAGTAGTTAGCCTTTTAGACAATTTTTCAAACCATATTTATTATTCATACATGAACTATTCCAACTTTAAATCCTCAAATAATCTCATTTACACCGTAATTAATTAAATTTTATTAGCCTTCCTAGATTATTCCTTAATTTTTACTAAATTTTTCCTAGTTAAAATGGATTAAAATTAGCAAAAACAAAAGAGGACATAAAGAGGGTTCGAACTTGGGACCTGAGTGCTGGCGCGCTAGTGCTGCTTCGGCTGGCCAAGTGAGCGTGGGGTGTTTCCTGACAAAGCACCCGGGTTTAATTAGCACAACAGAAGAGCAGATCGAAGAAAACAGAGGAGCCGGCTCGGGCGGCCGTGGCCGACGGCGGCGCCAGCGAGGGGCCACCGGGGAGTCGGTAACAACGGCCAAAACGGGCACATGGGGAGGAGGGGAAGTCTCTGGAGATGGCGGCTCCGGCCGGGAAGCGCTGGAGCTGGCCGGCGGCGAGCGCGGGCGGTGGCGCGGGGGAGGCCACCATGGCGGGGGAGCTGGGGTGATGAAGAGCTTCGACCGGGAGTGGGGGCAAGTCCGGGGTGCTGAGGTGGTGCTCCTGCCACGCCGAATTGGCCCGGGACCGACGGCGGAAAGAACGGCGGTGGAAGTGGCGGTGGTGGCCGAAGATTGGGAAGGAGGGGCGCTACGGTCGTTTCCGGTGATGGGGTTCCAATTAAACGGAGGGGGAGGAAGAAGGAGAATAGGGACGTGGTTTGACACGGTTGGATTGGCAAGGCGTCGCCGGAGGGCCAGGTATGGCGGGGAGGCGGTGGCGGCGCACGGGTTGAAGAGAAGAGGAAGGCAGAAGAGGAAAGAAGATAGCGTGGGGGAGCAAGGGGGGTCAGGGCCTATTTGTGCCGCGGAGGGGGTGGGACATAGCGACGTGGGCGTAGGGCTCGGGGCTCGGCGCGCGGGGGCACAGAGCGACGCGACGGGGCTTAGGCGGTGGCGACGAGTCAGGGAACGACGCTGATGATGGCTCACGGGCGTGCACAGAAAAGCTGGGTGCAGCAGAGCACGCACGGGCTGCGGGCGCACGTGGAAAGAAAGATGAGGAAGGAGGATAGGCGCGGGCGCTGCCGGGCGAGGAAGGAGGTGTAACATCGCAAAAATTAGCTCTCTGAAAAAAAATAATTTCAAATTGGTTATTTCAAGCAATTTAAATTTCAATTGGATTTATTTGGCTCCAATTTGGGTTTTCTGAGAATTTCTGGATTTTAAGAATCAAAATTTAAAGGTTAAGAGGTATTGCAGTAAGAAAGATTAAATACCAACATTAGTTGGAAATATTTTTCTTAAGTCCAAAATGTCATCAGGAGCTTCTGTGAATTTTCCTGGAATTTTTGGAAGTAGTTTCATATTTTTCTGAGCTTATTGGGATTTTCTGGCAATTTCTGAAAAGCTGAAATCAAAATCAGAAAAACTAAAACCCCAACCCACCCGCTCCGGCCACCACGTGGACGGCCAGATGCCGCCCACGTCACTGCTCCCATCCCGCCTTCCCCTCCTCTCGGGCCGCCACCTGGCCGGCCCCGATGCGCGCCATGCCACCCCGCCTGCGCCCATCCACTGTCCGCCTCACGCCCTCGCTCGGCCGCTCGATGCGCGCCCCGGCCCATCTGGCCCGTCCGCCCCTTGCATTCCTCTCGGCCGTCCGATCAGCCCGGCCTGATCTCCTCCGTTTCCCCCCACATACCCACGCCGCCGCCCGATTAGCCTCCCCTGCCACGCGGCTTCATCCGCGCCGTTCCGCCTTCCCCTCTCCTCTCCCGCTGGCCGGTAGGCTCGGATTGTCTGGGTCTTCTTCCTCCTCCTCTCTCCTTCTCTCTGCGCCGTGCGCACCTTTCCACCGCCCTGTGGCATCCATGCGCCCGGCTTCGCTGCTGCCCCGCTGCCCTGACGCGTCCCCTCGCGTGCGCGGCGCAAAAGGCTGTCCAAGAGGGCACGCGCGCGCCAGGATTCCTGCTGCCGCCGCCTGCCGCCGCTCCCCAACATGACCGCTTGGGCGGGAGCACCGTTGCCAGCTCCACCCGGCCCCCTATAAGGACCCCCGAAGCCCCCATCGTACTCCCCACACTCTCAGCTCTCTCCCCCCTCCAGGTAATTGTGCTGAAAACCCCTCTCCACCGCCGGCGCTGCCCCTTCGTTCCCAGCTCCGGCGTCACCCTCCCCGCCGATTTCCACCGTAGAAATCCGATTGCCGCCGCCCACACCACCCTCAGAGCATCGCCAACACACTTTGGGTCTTTTCCGGACCTTGCATAAGCCGTACACCGCCGGCACCGAACACCTTCCCCGAGCCGCCGCCACCGCACGCCGCCGGCCACCACCGTGCCCCCTCGGCCCCAGCTGACCTCACCACCGACACCAACATACTCCCGGGAGCGCGTTTTGGCACTCGTCCGAGCCTCCCTGACCACCGCTCGCCGCCAACGCTCAGCCCCACCGCCGCCTTCGACTTCCTTTGCTCGGTCCTCACCCGTAGCTAGCTCAAAAGGTATAACTGCCCTTATAGGGTAAGAAACACACCTGAGCGCTCCCCTTGCTGTCAGCGCTATCTCTTCTTCCCCCCGGCTCCCTCGGCGCGCGATCGAGCCCCCGGCTCCGCAGCGCTGAGGTTGAGCCTTTCTTTTAATTTTCCGCGCTGACAACTGGGCCCCACTCGTCAGCCACTGTTGGTCTGTGGGCCGGCTGACATCAGGGCCCCGCCTGTCAGTGCTACCCACTGGCATGTGGGTCCCGAGCCCCCGGGATCCCACATGTCAGAGGTCGAACGAAGGAGGCTCATCGCCACGTGGGCCCCACATGTCATAGACACAGTACAAAGTAATAAAATGAAACGAAAAGAATGAATTAAAAACTTCAGTGGGACCCACATGTCAGGATTTTTCCATTTTCTGGAATTTCACAGAATTGAGATTTTCAAATGGGCATAACTTATTCATTTTAACTCCAAATTGGGCGAAACAAATTTCTAAATTTATCTAAATTCAAGATCCATCCAACGGAGCTAAAACCAGAAATTTTAAAGCTCACATGAATTTTTGGTGAAAATTATGGACAATTTGGGAATAATCTAGGGAACACAATAAATTTATTTAGGATGTAAAGTAAGGTTATTTAGCATGTTGTATCTGGTTATTTAGCATGTAGTATCTGGTTATTTACTGCACGAGCAACTGATGTAGATTAAATATTTAATGGAGGTCTAATTATCAAATAAAGGCATTAGTAAAATGTGCTTCAGTGTATAGCCCAAAATTAATAAAAACCCTAAATAGAAATGCATCCAAGATTAAGAGTAAGAAAACAAATAATATGTTTTCCTGTAAAAAAAATATATCGCAAGTAGAAATGTAAACTAACAACATGTGGCCAAATAAATCAAGGGAGGCCAATAAATTTGATTAGTATAAAAAAATATATATGAATGTTAAATATTTAATAACGGATTAGTTATCATATGTAAATAGTTAGGGTAACATGAATAATTAATTAAACATCCAAATACTAATTAAGGGCATTAATAAGAAAATGTGGTTTCAGTTAAATACCCAAATTTAGTAAAGATACCCCTAAATATAATTAAGACATATGTCCCATAATTAACACGCTGTCATTAAATAAATCTTAGGGGTAGATTTTGCGAAGCAACAAATATTAGAAATATAACCCTACATAACCAGCTTTGCCCAGATAACTAAAATAATAATGGTATCATTAATTAAAATCTTAATCCTAGATTTAGTAAATAATAATGATGAGCATGAAATAACAAGATATGGCCCATACAACTGAATCCCAATTTGAGCTAAAATAGGCTTAATGAAAACTGAGGCTACATAAAAATATCACCCCATAATATGCTATACACCTCGACTCTAAAATTAATTCGGTAAGCCAAAATGCCCTGAACCATAGCGCTCGACAAAGTAATACCCAGCTAAACTTGTACATTAATTCATAGGTCCATCTTAACTCATGGAACTTCCTTGATAAATATAAAAATAATAAACAAAACTGTTAATAAAAGATCGAGTCACCCTATTCTACCACTGAACTTGCCTGACATCACTCGAAACACCCATTAACTCAGAACAAAACTAAATTGAGTTTACTCGGGATTATTTGGACCTTTTGAGCTATTTGCTTTCATTTGGATTCAGTCGTTTGTCGCGTAATTAGAAATTGGGAGTCGTGAAGATTCAGTGGATCCAGCGAGATTAAGCTTGAAGAGAGGATAGAGACCAGAAACTCAAGAGAAAGCATTATGTGAACTCAAGACAGCGGTAAACCGCGCCAGGTGTAACATCCTGATTTTCAGAGCCTTTTTGAAGCTTTTAAAATAAAATTCACCATTTGAATTTTCTGGAATTAATTAAAAGCTTAAATGAATTTTTATGAATTAAAAGGATTTAATATGAATAATTTGAACATGAACATTTGCCAAAATTATTTTATTTGAGTTCTTTGTGTCTCAAGGAATTTATTGGAATGTTTCTGGATTTTTCTGGATTTATTTGCTATTTTCTAGAGCTCAAAAGAGTTTATTTGAATTTTTGGAAAAAGAAAAGAAAAAGAAAATCCTATTTTTCCTAAAACCGGTCGGCCCAACACCGGCCCGGTCCAGCCCGCTCGCCCGCCGGTCGCCCCCGCCTGCCACGCGTCAGGCATCAGCGCCCGCGCCCGCTCCGCCTTGGCCGCCCCGATGATCGCCACGTGGCCGTCATCCGCCAGCCCAGCGCCCGCGCCCCCGCATCCCGACCGCCCGCCCACCCGCGCCACCGACAGGTGGGGCCCACCTGTCAGGCGCGTCGTCCCCGAGCGGGACTCTTCTTCCCCGTCTCCGTCGCGGACTCCTCCGCCGTACCCGTCCCGGATGCCTCGCCGCCGTGTATAAATACGGGGGCCGACCCCTCGGCTTCTCCCCGTCTCGAGCCGCCGCCACCGCCGCCGCTCACCGCCGTCGACGCCCGTAGCCGCCGTCGCCCGTGTGCGTCCGCCGCCTCCGCCGTTGCCTTCGCCACTTTCCGTCGCCGTCGTCGTCTCCGTTGCCGTCGTCGTCGTCGTCATCGCCGGTGAGACACCCGCCGCCGTCGCGAACCCCTCCAGCCGGACAGCCGCCGCCGCTACCTCACCGTCGGCCAGACTCCGCCGCCCGCGCCGCGCCGCCTCGGCCGCTCCGTCCGCGCCGCCTCGCGCCCCGTGCACGCGCACGTCAGCGCTGACGCCAGCCGCCCGCGACCCTTCGCCTTCCCGTGGACGTCGTCCACCGTGCGCCGTCTCGCTGCCAGCCGGGCCCACCCGTCAGCCGTGCACCCGTAAACCCGCCGCATCAGCTATGCCGAGTCAGCAGCCGAGTCAGCGCCACCTCAGCCCTAGTGTCCACGTGGCTGCCACCTTAGCACCCGAGGTCCCAGGTGCCACGTCAGCATGACACGTCACCCTGCCCAGTCAGCTGCCACGTCAGCCAAAACCGCCCACGTGTCAGCGCCGCGTCAGCACCCGCCGCTTGCGCCAGCAGCCCAGTCAGCCGTACTGTTCCGTGAGCCGAGCCCACCGTAGACCCAGCTTCCCGTGCGCCCGGTCCACAGCACAGTGCACTTTTCCAATTTTCCCGATTTTTAGAAAATTCAATTTTCCAAGAGCTCGTTCTCCCTCGTCCTAGCTCCGATTGACCCCGTTCTTTTTTCTAAATTCATCTAAAATTGAGCTCTACCTTTTGGTTCAGGTTTGAAAGTTTTTGGAGTTAATTTGAATTTTATTTGAATTTAGTTTCTCTTTTCGTCTCGTTTTCTCTCTCGTTAGATCGCGTGTTCGAGGGAGCGGGAGTTGGATTTGAAGATCTAGAGCCCTCATCTGAGCAAGGCCAAGGCAAGTCGTGTCCTTTGATCATGTTGGACCCAGTTTTCAAATCTATTATGTATTATGTCGCTTTAAATTATCATGCATTGCTATTTTATTATAAAACCCTTGTATTGGTAGTTAATGACCTAATTGATTATTCCTCCTTGATAATTTGAATGCCCTGATCCCATTGTCACCATAGAATGGGAAATTACTTAGTGATGCAATATTAGCTGTCACATGGGTTGTGCGTTTAATTGCTTAGCCATGCTTATCACTAGCACGTTGGGTTTATCATCACATGTGGTTAATTAATCTTGACTTAATGATATACTTGAATGTGGTGGTTAGCCACAGTTATAAAATTTGTATGTCATGACATGGGTAGTGTCATGGGCAATGGTTATACAAACTTGGTTTTCACTTGGGCGAACGATCGTGCAGTAAAGGGGGTGCTGGATGCACATTGGGGTGTGGATGTTTCGCCTGGGTAATTCTTAAGGACTTAACTTTGTGCGCCATTGATCTGAGCTTAATCGTGCAAACCACATGTCTAGTATGGGATAGACCTGGCATAATAATTTGTGAAGTCTCCACTTTGGTTTTACTACCGATGTTGTTGTGGCGCAAGAGGGGGCAATTATCGACTAGGGGGTTACCCTACTCGACGGCGAAACCTTAGCGAGTGGGATCAGGTGGAGATGGATCATTGTAAAAGCCTTGTTGTGATTTCCTTAGCGCGAGGCTAATCACATCGTGTGGGTACAGTTGTGCAACCTCTGCAGAGTGTAAACTATTCGAATAGCCGTGTCCTCGGTCATGGACAATGCTCGGTGATTTCACACGAGGGGTAGAGTCTTTATGAAATTGGGGTTTGGTTTGAGATGGGAAGTGAATGGTTAGTTCACTTGTGGATTTATTCAATTCCTTTGATTATCTACTTCGTGTCTGTTGTTAAATTAGCTTTACAATCTATTTATTGTATTCACTTCAAATTGTCGCATTATGCAAAATTAACCTTTCAGCCATCCATTGTTAAGCTTTGCATACTATATTGCATTCATTTGTTATAAACGACTTGCTGAGTACCAATGTACTCACGGCTTTATGCCCATGTTGCTCAGTTGAGGAGGAGGGACCAGATCAGCAGGAGTTGCTAGAAGGAGGCTATTATGAGGACTTCACGGATTAGGACTTCGCTCCCCAGTCGATTGCCTGTGGGCATGTCGAGTGGCTGCTACGCTTAAATTTTGGATTTCCGCTGCTAGTTTCTTTAAAGCCCTTCAGGCTAATAATTGTAAGCTTGGCCATAAGGTCGTACTTTGATGGTTATTAATATAATTTGGATTTCCTTTAGAATATCGTGATGTGGATGATATTTGTCTTTGTTTACGCTGTGTGCACTAGCGTGATCCTGGACTAGTGCAGAATACACAGTAGAGTCCGGATTTGTATATTCGGGTCTCGACAGAGATGGTATCAGAGCCATATCGACTGTAGGACGAAACCCTAGTCAGTTAGTCGTTGTCTCAAAAATTCAAAAACCTATTTTCTAAAGACAAAACAACCCAAAACCTGATATTTAGCAAATTCTTTACTCTCTTACCTTATTCTTAGGAATTCTTGCCTCTCACCTTAAATTTTCTGCAAAATGAAAAGTTTCAAACTAACCCTTATCTTGTGCCGTGCTGTAGATGTCGCAAAACAACTATAGCTAGGCAGGAGGATGGAAGAGACTTCTTCGAGTGCTGCTACGAAGTCTTGGTTTCAAAAGAACACCAATTTATAGTTCCATGGATGATGAAGTAAGAGGATACCATTTCACACGATTGTACTTCACTACCAAGCTTGGAGGTCACGTCGTACACCATAGCTTCAAGGGTTCAAATGCACAAGCAGCTGCACGCAAGGCCGTTACCCACCTTTGTCGATGGTACAAGATCAGTTTGACCAAGCTCATCCAGGAGTACAAGAGGAAGTATGAACCAGAGGAGTACACTCCGCAGACGCCAACACCCCCGCCCTCGCCTACGCCGCCCAGCCCGGAGGAAAGGCAACGCATGGCAGATGATCGCCGAGAGTACCTTCGACTCGTCATTCCGGCAGTAGCCCCTACAATGCAGTTCCGCAACCGATGGACGTTCTACAGTGATGCAGAAGAAGAAGAAGAACGCACGCCGTACCTCGCCGGACCTGAGTGGGAGCCGGAAGAGTAGACCGTAGCATAGGATAGTGTCGGTTAGGAAGTGGTTTTTGTTTGCATTGAGTGTGATGTGAGCTGCAGTTTTGCCCTCAAAAGCAATATGTTGCAGTCATATCAAACCCTTTATTGAAGTGATTTATCTGATTCTTTTGTTAGCTTTTCGGCTAAGTGATTGTTTAGTTTAGGATTTGCCATTAGAATATCCCCCTTAGACGAACTTACCACTTATCTTTGCTTTTCCCTCTTACCTGGTAAGCCCTGTGAAGCCAGTTCTCAAGCAAGTGATTGTTCTTTTCAGATGGTTGATACCCGGAGCTCCGCAGGACGTGGTCAGATGAGTCAGGATCCTGAGGGCAGTCAGGCAACTCCGGAGCAGCATGCAAACCCAGCTGGACTAGATCCGACCTTGAGTCAGTTCATGGCAGCCCAGACTCAGTTGTTGAACACCATGATGCAGAACATGAACGCCATGATGAATCGACAGAATCAAGACATGGCCATGCCTCCACCAGTTCGCCAGCAGTCCAAGTTTGCAGAATTTATGAGAACAAGGCCTCCTACCTATTCACGGTCTTCTGAGCCATTAGAAGCCGATGACTGGCTGCGCTCAGTGGAAAAGAAGCTTAACCTTGCCCAGTGTACGGATCGCGAGAAGGTGTTGTATGCAGCCCATCAGCTTGAGGGTGCTGCAGCCGAGTGGTGGGAAAATTATTGTGCCGCTCATGAGGATCCAGAGAGCATCACTTGGGCTGAGTTCGCAGAAGCTTTTCGTCATGCCCATATCCTGGATGGGGTGATCGAAATGAAGAAGGAAGAATTTCGGGAGTTGCAGCAGAAGAACATGTCCGTGAGTGAATATCTCAACAAGTTCACTCAGTTGGCCCGTTATGCTCCAGAAGATGTTGCCACAGATGATGCTCGCCAGAAGAGGTTCAAGAAAGGATTGAACCCAGGATTGAAAGTTCAGGTAGTGGGACATGATTATGCCAGTTTCCAAAACATGGTGGACAAAGCAATGCTCATTGAGGAAAGTCGTCGCGAGTTGGAAGAATCTCGCAAGAGGAGAATGATGCAGCAAGGATCACAGATGCACCAAGCTCAGAGAGCCCGCTTCAGTAATTTTCAGCCAGCTCGAGTTCCTCAGCAGTCGGGATTCAAAACTCCTGCACCAGCTCCCCGTCAGTTTTCTTCAGCGCCAAAACCGCACCCAGTGGTAAGCCAGCAGCAGAGGATTACCAAGCCCATGTCAGCAATTACTTGTTTCAAATGCAATGAGACGGGACATTATGCCAACAAATGCCCGCAGAATACAGCTGTGACACCAGTTCGTTTCAACTTGGGAGCCACACCAGATCGTACCCCCGCAGCAGGGTCAGGACGCGGAGCACCTCAAGGATCAAATCAACCCAACAAAGGATCGCAGACCGTGATACGTGGCCAGGTGAACCACGTCACCATGGAGGAAGCTCAAGCAGCGCCAGATGTGGTGATCGGTAAGTTCCCAGTAAATTCAGTACCTGCCACAGTTTTGTTTGATTCTGGAGCTTCACATTCGTTTGTTTCTCGGAGTTTTGCTCTAAAGCATAAGTTGGAAGTCGTTGCACTTGGTTCCATTTTATTGGTTCAATCCCCAGGCTCTGAGATGAGTACAAACCTAGGATGCCCCAAAGTTAGGATAGTCATCCAAGGAGTAGAGTTCTCCGCAGATTTGGTTGTGCTGAATATCCAGTCTTTGGACATAATTCTGGGTATGGATTGGCTCAAGAAGCATCAAGCAGTGTTGGAATGTGGAAGCCGAGCAGTCACCTTGGACGGTCCCGATGGAAGCAAGGTTAGATTTGAAGCCGACATGAAGCAGCCAGAAAAAGCGATGGTGTGCCAAAGTAAAGGGATTGCCCTAAGTGAAGTGCCAGTGGCCAGAGAGTATCCGGATGTTTTTCCTGATGATCTCCCTGGGATGCCACCAAAAAGAGAAGTGGAGTTCGCAATTGAGTTAGCACCAGGCACTTCGCCAATTTCCAAGAGACCTTACCGGATGCCCGCCAATGAGTTAGCAGAATTGAAGAAGCAGATACAAGAGTTATTGGATAAAGGCTATGTCAGACCCAGTACCTCTCCGTGGGGAGCACCAGTTTTGTTTGTCAAGAAGAAGGATGGTAGCCAGCGTATGTGCGTGGATTACCGAGCTCTTAATGAAGTTACCATCAAGAACAAGTATCCGTTGCCCAGAATTGATGACCTGTTTGATCAATTAAAAGGAGCTGGAGAGTTCTCCAAGATCGATTTGAGATCAGGGTATCACCAAATGAGGATTCGACCAGAGGACATACCCAAGACAGCATTCTCAACTCGTTATGGATTGTATGAGTTCACCGTGATGTCCTTTGGCTTAACCAACGCCCCAGCCTACTTTATGTATCTGATGAACAAAGTGTTCATGGATTACTTGGACAAGTTTGTCGTTGTGTTCATTGACGACATTCTGATCTACTCCAAAAATGAGGAGGAGCATGAGGAACATTTGAGGTTGGTACTGCAGAGATTGCGGGAGCACCAGTTGTATGCTAAGTTCAGCAAGTGTGAATTTTGGATGAAGGAAGTTGCCTTTTTGGGTCATGTGTTGACAGCAGAGGGAGTGTCCGTTGACTCAGGGAAAGTACAAGATGTGCTCACCTGGAAGGCACCCACGTCAGTGACCCAGGTCAGAAGCTTCCTAGGAATGGCAGGTTATTATCGTAGATTTATTGAAGGATTCTCCAGTGTAGCCCGACCTCTCACCCAGCTACTAAAGAAGGAAAAGAAGTTTGAATGGACGCCAGAGTGCGAGAAGAGTTTTCGGAAGCTAAAGGAAAGTCTGACAACAGCACCAGTTCTAGTTTTGCCGGACATCAAGAAGGATTTTGAGATTTATTGTGACGCATCCCGCAAGGGTTTAGGGTGCGTATTGATGCAAGACAAGAGAGTGGTAGCTTATGCATCGCGCCAGTTAAGGCCACATGAGGAGAACTACCCTACGCATGATTTGGAGTTAGCAGCAGTTGTGCATGCCTTGAAAATATGGCGGCATTACCTGATGGGTAACAGATGTGAGATCTACACGGATCATAAGAGCTTGAAGTATATCTTCACCCAATCAGACCTCAACCTAAGACAAAGAAGATGGTTGGAGTTGATAAAGGACTATGACATTGGAATCCACTATCACCCAGGAAAAGCCAACGTAGTGGCGGATGCGTTGAGCAGGAAGGTGTATTGCAACACAGTTATGGTCAAGGAGAGTCAACCAGCATTGCACGAGGAATTTCAAAAGCTCAGTTTGGAGTTGGTTGAAGAAGGGATGTTAGCCGCCTTGGACTTGCAGCCGACTTTGGATAGTCAGATTCGTCAAGCGCAACCAGAGGATGAAAATATCCAGCGGATTAAGGTTGGATTGAAGGAAGGAAAAGCGACAGGTTTTGTGGAGGATGATCAGGGTATCATATGGTACAAGAAGCGATTGTGCGTACCCAATAAGGAAGAGTTGAAGCAATTGTTGCTTAAGGAGGCACACGAGTCACTATATTCAATTCATCCAGGCAGTACCAAAATGTATCATGACATCAAGGATAAGTATTGGTGGCCAGGTATGAAGCGAGAAATAGCAGAGTATGTGGCACTTTGTGATGTTTGCCAGCGAGTGAAAGCAGAGCATCAAAGACCCGCAGGTTTGCTGCAACCATTGAAAATTCCCGAGTGGAAGTGGGAAGATGTGGGGATGGACTTCATCACAGGTCTACCCAGAACCAAGGAAGGGTACGACTCAATATGGGTAATTGTGGATCGATTGACAAAGGTAGCCCATTTCCTTCCAGTCAAAACCACATATTCTGGAGATAAGTTAGCAGAATTGTATATGTCCAGAATTGTGAGTCTCCACGGAGTTCCTAAGAGGATCGTGTCGGATCGTGGATCGCAGTTCACTTCTCGATTTTGGGGTAGTTTCCACGAAGCAATGGGTACTCATCTGAATTTTAGCACAGCATACCACCCACAGACCGATGGCCAGACAGAGCGTGTAAATCAAATCCTAGAGGATATGCTGAGAGCATGTGTTTTGGATCACGGAGCTAAGTGGGACAATTGCCTACCTTTTGCAGAATTTTCCTACAATAACAGTTACCAAGCCAGTTTGCAGATGTCACCGTTTGAGGCTTTGTATGGTCGGAAGTGTAGGACCCCTCTCAATTGGAAGGAGACAGGAGAAAGGCAGATATTTGGGCCAGAGTGTTTGCAAGAAGCTGAAGAAAAAGTGCGTTTGATTCAAGAGAGGCTGAAAGCAGCTCAAGCCAGGCAAAAGAGTTATGCTGATACTCGCCGAAGAGATTTAAGCTTCGAGCCCCAATGATTATGTGTATCTCAGGATCACACCTTCAAAGGTGTTAAGCGATTCCAAATGAAGGGAAAGTTAGCACCAAGGTATGTGGGGCCATTCAAGATTTTGAAGCGCAAGGGAGAAGTTGCCTATCAGCTGGAGCTACCTGAGAACTTGAGTGGGATACATGATGTGTTTCATGTGTCTCAATTAAAGAAGTGCTTGCGAGTGCCAGAGGAAGCAGTGCCAATTGAGGCAGTGGATCTCCAGGAGGATCTGTCCTATAAAGAGCATCCCATCAAAATCTTGGAAGTGTCAGAGCGTGTTACCAGAAGAAGGGTCGTTCGTTTTTGCAAAGTTCAGTGGAGCAATCATTCAGAGGAGGAAGCAACCTGGGAAAGCGAGGAGGATCTCAAAGCGGAGTTTCCAAACCTATTCTTTAGAGAGCCAGAATCTCGGGGTCGAGATTCCGTTTAAGGGGGGGAGGTTTGTAACATCCTGATTTTCAGAGCCTTTTTGAAGCTTTTAAAATAAAATTCACCATTTGAATTTTCTGGAATTAATTAAAAGCTTAAATGAATTTTTATGAATTAAAAGGATTTAATATGAATAATTTGAACATGAACATTTGCCAAAATTATTTTATTTGAGTTCTTTGTGTCTCAAGGAATTTATTGGAATGTTTCTGGATTTTTCTGGATTTATTTGCTATTTTCTAGAGCTCAAAAGAGTTTATTTGAATTTTTGGAAAAAGAAAAGAAAAAGAAAATCCTATTTTTCCTAAAACCGGTCGGCCCAAACACCGGCCCGGTCCAGCCCGCTCGCCCGCCGGTCGCCCCCGCCTGCCACGCGTCAGGCATCAGCGCCCGCGCCCGCTCCGCCTTGGCCGCCCCGATGATCGCCACGTGGCCGTCATCCGCCAGCCCAGCGCCCGCGCCCCCGCATCCCGACCGCCCGCCCACCCGCGCCACCGACAGGTGGGGCCCACCTGTCAGGCGCGTCGTCCCCGAGCGGGACTCTTCTTCCCCGTCTCCGTCGCGGACTCCTCCGCCGTACCCGTCCCGGATGCCTCGCCGCCGTGTATAAATACGGGGGCCGACCCCTCGGCTTCTCCCCGTCTCGAGCCGCCGCCACCGCCGCCGCTCACCGCCGTCGACGCCCGTAGCCGCCGTCGCCCGTGTGCGTCCGCCGCCTCCGCCGTTGCCTTCGCCACTTTCCGTCGCCGTCGTCGTCTCCGTTGCCGTCGCCGTCGTCGTCATCGCCGGTGAGACACCCGCCGCCGTCGCGAACCCCTCCCGCCGGACAGCCGCCGCCGCTACCTCACCGTCGGCCAGACTCCGCCGCCCGCGCCGCGCCGCCTCGGCCGCTCCGTCCGCGCCGCCTCGCGCCCCGTGCACGCGCACGTCAGCGCTGACGCCAGCCGCCCGCGACCCTTCGCCTTCCCGTGGACGTCGTCCACCGTGCGCCGTCTCGCTGCCAGCCGGGCCCACCCGTCAGCCGTGCACCCGTAAACCCGCCGCATCAGCTATGCCGAGTCAGCAGCCGAGTCAGCGCCACCTCAGCCCTAGTGTCCACGTGGCTGCCACCTTAGCACCCGAGGGTCCCAGGTGCCACGTCAGCATGACACGTCACCCTGCCCAGTCAGCTGCCACGTCAGCCAAAACCGCCCACGTGTCAGCGCCGCGTCAGCACCCGCCGCTTGCGCCAGCAGCCCAGTCAGCCGTACTGTTCCGTGAGCCGAGCCCACCGTAGACCCAGCTTCCCGTGCGCCCGGGTCCACAGCACAGTGCACTTTTCCAATTTTCCCGATTTTTAGGAAAATTCAATTTTCCTAAGAGCTCGTTCTCCCTCGTCCTAGCTCCGATTGACCCCGTTCTTTTTTCTAAATTCATCTAAAATTGAGCTCTACCTTTTGGTTCAGGTTTGAAAGTTTTTGGAGTTTAATTTGAATTTTATTTGAATTTAGTTTCTCTTTTCGTCTCGTTTTCTCTCTCGTTAGATCGCGTGTTCGAGGGAGCGGGAGTTGGATTTGAAGATCTAGAGCCCTCATCTGAGCAAGGCCAAGGCAAGTCGTGTCCTTTGATCATGTTGGACCCATGTTTTCAAATCTATTATGTATTATGTCGCTTTAAATTATCATGCATTGCTATTTTATTATAAAACCCTTGTATTGGTAGTTAATGACCTAATTGATTATTCCTCCTTGATAATTTGAATGCCCTGATCCCATTGTCACCATAGAATGGGAAATTACTTAGTGATGCAATATTAGCTGTCACATGGGTTGTGCGTTTAATTGCTTAGCCATGCTTATCACTAGCACGTTTGGGTTTATCATCACATGTGGTTAATTAATCTTGACTTAATGATATACTTGAATGTGGTGGTTAGCCACAGTTATAAAATTTGTATGTCATGACATGGGTAGTGTCATGGGCATTGGTTATACAAACTTGGTTTTCACTTGGGCGAACGATCGTGCAGTAAAGGGGGTGCTGGATGCACATTGGGGTGTGGATGTTTCGCCTGGGTAATTCTTAAGGACTTAACTTTGTGCGCCATTGATCTGAGCTTAATCGTGCAAACCACATGTCTAGTATGGGATAGACCTGGCATAATAATTTGTGAAGTCTCCACTTTGGTTTTACTACCGATGTTGTTGTGGCGCAAGAGGGGGCAATTATCGACTAGGGGGTTACCCTACTCGACGGCGAAACCTTAGCGAGTGGGATCAGGTGGAGATGGATCATTGTAAAAGCCTTGTTGTGATTTCCTTAGCGCGAGGCTAATCACATCGTGTGGGTACAGTTGTGCAACCTCTGCAGAGTGTAAACTATTCGAATAGCCGTGTCCTCGGTCATGGACAATGCTCGGTGATTTCACACGAGGGGTAGAGTCTTTATGAAATTGGGGTTTGGTTTGAGATGGGAAGTGAATGGTTAGTTCACTTGTGGATTTATTCAATTCCTTTGATTATCTACTTCGTGTCTGTTGTTAAATTAGCTTTACAATCTATTTATTGTATTCACTTCAAATTGTCGCATTATGCAAAATTAACCTTTCAGCCATCCATTGTTAAGCTTTGCATACTATATTGCATTCATTTGTTATAAACGACTTGCTGAGTACCAATGTACTCACGGCTTTATGCCCATGTTGCTCAGTTGAGGAGGAGGGACCAGATCAGCAGGAGTTGCTAGAAGGAGGCTATTATGAGGACTTCACGGATTAGGACTTCGCTCCCCAGTCGATTGCCTGTGGGCATGTCGAGTGGCTGCTACGCTTAAATTTTGGATTTCCGCTGCTAGTTTCTTTAAAGCCCTTCAGGCTAATAATTGTAAGCTTGGCCATAAGGTCGTACTTTGATGGTTATTAATATAATTTGGATTTCCTTTAGAATATCGTGATGTGGATGATATTTGTCTTTGTTTACGCTGTGTGCACTAGCGTGATCCTGGACTAGTGCAGAATACACAGTAGAGTCCGGATTTGTATATTCGGGTCTCGACACCAGGCGAGTCAATACTTTGATCATGTTGAACCTACATTTTATGCAAATTACTTTCGTTTTAAATTATCAAATTGCATGCTCTTATTTTATGTGCAAAATATGTTGATTTAAAATTTCAGCTATATGCCCATTGTTCAACTTGACTAAGTATTACCCCCCCTCTACGGTATATTGCATATGTGAGCCTTGTCGCCTAGTGGAAAAGTTTATAATGGTTAGCCTTCGAAAATAAGTCCTTATTTATATGCCATGCTTATCATTGTTTAGCAACCCGGGGCAAGCAATTGCCCCAAGCATCACTTTAATCATGAGAAATTGATTTGGACAGTCATGGTGGGATTGACTGGTATATTTTGACATGGTTATTTTATGCTCCCAAAACTCTTAACTTGCTTACATATCTGAGCGGATGGTTTGGGGGCTAGTATGTGGTGCAGTGGAAGCACAAATTATAGAGTGTGGTAGAATCGCTCAGATAATACTAAGGACTGAATCTTGTGATGACCTCCTAATGTAAAACAGTACAACCACAAGTCTATATGGGTACGACCTAGCTGAATAACTTGCAAGGGTTTAGTTCAGATATCACCAGTGAAAAGTGGGTGCCAGGGTGTACTGGTTTACTCACAGTGAGGCACAGGGTTTTATTGTACTCGCACGGCGCAAGAGGGGGCTTCTGACTGTGGTGGTGTAACCCTTCAGCGGTGAAACCTCAGCGGGTGGTGACTAGCTAGATCGGAGTAAGGTAAAGGCTTTGTGATATATTATCTGGGTCTCATGCCTAAGGAAGCATGTTGGCTATGAAGATAATTCATCTCTTGTGGTGAAAGTGTACAACCTCTGCAGAGTCAAAACTATTCGAATAGCCGTGCCCACGGTCAAGGGCGGACATGGGAACTTAACTAGATATAGTTCTATTTCAAAAACTTTGTGGGTGGGAATGGAAATGTGAAGGGCGAAGGACTGCCCTGGTTTGGAATTGTCCTGGGTGTCGTCCCAGTGATAAGTTAAGCGTTTATAACGCTGGAAAATAAGCATATGGTGCAGAAAAATCTGTATCACTATTATTGATATTGCATTCTTTTCTATGTATCATATTTCAAATGCAATTTATGGCAAATAAAACAACCTGAGCCTTCCTTTGATAAGCCATGCATACTATTTAATTGCATCCTGTGTGTTGGCTCACGAGCACGGTGGTTGTGCTCATATTCGCTTTCCCCACAAACCCAGAATCAGGAATCAAATCACTATGCTTCAGCGATACTTTTGGATCATGATGGCGCAGGCGATGACGCAGGCGCGACGGCCGCGAACGTTGACGTCCTCGGCGTGGCGACCGACCCCGCCATCATCGCTGCGACCACCGACCCCGCCATCATTGCTGCGACGACCGACCCTGCCACCATTGCTGCGACGACCGACCCTGCCACCACCGCTATGATAGCGGGCGTCGCGACGGCCGCTGGAAGCGCCGATCATGTGGTCGGAGATAGCCACATCGGCGCAACCGACAACCCGGGAGCTCGGGAGGTGGTCGCCGCCGTTCCGGCCCGTCTACCAGGTGCACCGGTGGCACCGACTACGCCTGCGGTGGAGAGCGCCTTGCTGGCAGCCCTCAACGCATACCAGCGGAAGCTAGGGGATCTCCGCAGGGCTGTCCGGGACATGCAAGAAGCTCGGATCCAGTAGGCCACGCTGGTGGTCGCGCCAGAGCTCACGCCGGAAAGGGCGGACAGCCGCGATGCCCCTACGTCCAGCCGCGTGCCGCTGCGGCGTGTCGACCCGGAGTCCCCGCTCTCGGCGGGCCTTCAGCAGGCAGCGTGGCCGGAAGACTTCAAGTTCCCCAGCGTCATCGAATCGTACAAAGGCGATACGGACCCTCGGGAATTCGTGCGCGTGTACGAGACCGCCATCGAAGCCGCTGGTGGAGACGACACCACAAAGGTGAAGGGACTCCCCCTCGCATTGCAAGCAATGACGCTTTTTTGGTTTTTCACCATAGAGCCGAATTCCATCTACGCGTGGGAGCAGATCCACGACCGCCTTTATAACAACTTCCAAGGGAACTACGTCGAGCGAGTCGATGCAGATCAGCTCTTTGCAGTGAAGCAAAAACCCTCGGAGAAGCTCCGGGATTACTTCAAACGCTTTGCAAAGGTACGCTGCCAAGTCTAGGACGTTAACGAAACCACTATCATCAATGCAGCCATACAGGGCCTTCGCTCGGGCCTGATGGCCGAATACAACGCGCGGAAACCAATCAAGACAATGGCGAAGCTCTTCGATAAAATGGAGGAGTACGCCAGGGCGGAGGAGGACGCGCGACGGAGATAGGGTGGTGGCTCCGACACCAATCAGGCCGAAGGTTCAGTGAAAAGCGAAGACCCGCCGAAGGACGGCTCCTCGAAAGGTAAGCGCAAGCAAGAGCAGTCGAAGGATGCCTCCGAGCGCAAGGACACTCAGCACAAGGATTCGTCAGTCGACAAGTCCAAACGCGGCCAGCAGAGGTCGAGGAGAGCCCGCTATGTCTTCGACATCGAGGGCGG
>CM029675.1:928927-960122 GCA_017311315.1 Dendrocalamus latiflorus
AAGGCCCATATAACGAAGTCCACTCGGGTGGTTCGCACTCTTTTTCATTTTGTGACTTGATTTCGTACCCGCGGAGTTTACAGCACCCGTTGGAAGTCATTATGGTGCGAAGTGTAACACCAAGTCAGACTGATTCGAAATGCATCCCAAAATAAGTTTGGAGTTTGGCACTAATTTTTATTTAGTGCCAATATTTCGTACGTGTGGAGTTTATAGTTCCCGTTGGAACCCGTTATGCAGGAAAGTCAACACTGAGCTGGGTAGATTGAAAACACATGCCAAAATGAGAAAGGGAGCATACGATGTTCATTCGGGGTGTTTGTCACTTATATTCATTTGATGCCAATATTTCGTGCGTATGGAGTTTATAATGCCCGTTGGAACCAATTTTGGTGGAATATTTAACACTGGCTCGGACGGATTCGAAATGAACCCCGAAATGAGTTAGGGAGCATATGAAGTCCACTCGGGATGCTTGGCTCTCACACTCATTTCGTGCCTCTATTACGTACGCGTGGAGTTTACAGTACCGTTCGAACCCGTTTTAGAGGAAAGTTTAATATCGACTCCAACGGATTCGAAATGCATCTTGAAATGAATTAGAGCGCATATAACGTTCATTGGGGGTTTGGCACTTAGTTTCGTTTCGTGCCTCGATTTCATACGCATGGAGTTTGTAATACCTGTAGGAGCCCATTATGTTCAAAGCGTTAACACTGACTCGGACATATTCAGATTGCATGCTGAAATGAGTTAGGAAGCGTATGCAGTCCATTCGGGGCATTCGGCACTCATTTTTCACTTCGTGCCACGTTTTTGCAAGCACGGAGTTTAGTATCAGGTGGAGCCCGTTTTACAGAAAAGTTTAACGTCGACTCGAACAGATTCGCAATCCACCTTGAACTGCGTTAGAGCGCACATAAAGTCTACTCCGGGGATTGGCACTCAGTTTTATTTCGTGCCTCGATATCATACGCAAGGAGTTTCTAATACCTGTTGGAGCCTGTTATGGACAAAACAGTAACACTGACTCGGACGTATTCAGAACGCATGCCGAAATGTGTTAGGGAGCGTATGAAGTCCATTCGGGGTGTTTGGACTCATTTTTCATTTCGTGCCCTGTTTTTGTAAGCAAGGAGTTTATAGTATCCGTGGGAACCCGTTTGAGAGGAAGGTTTGACATCGACTCGAACGGATTCGCAATGTGTCTTGAACTGAGTTAGCGCGCCCATAAAGTCCATTCAGGGGTTTGGCACTCAGTTTCATATCGTGCCTCGTTTTCGTACGCACGGAGTTTGTAGTACTGGTAAAAGCCCATTGTGGAGCAAGCAATAACACTGACTCAGACATATTCGAAATGCATGCCAAAATGAGTTAGGGAGCGTATAAAATCCATTCGTCGTGTTTCACACTGATTTCACATTTCGTGCCTCGTTTTTGTAAGCACGGAGTTTATAGTATCCGTTAGAACCCGCTGTGGAAGAAACTTTAACGCAGACTCGGACGGATTTCAAATACATGATGAATGACGTGCAGAACATAGGAAGTCCATTCGGGGGAGGGGGTTTGGCACTTTGTTTTATTTCGTGCCTCGACTTGTGCGCATGGAGTTTGTAGTACGTATAGGAGCCCGTTATGGACGAACATTTAACACCGACTTGGACAAATTCGAAATACGCAATGAAAACAGCCAGGGAGCATACGAAGTCCATTCAGGGTGTTTGGCACACATGTTTATTTCGTACGCACTGAATTTGCTCCTTCGGAACACTTTGGCGGAAAGCTTAACCCCTAGTGCGACGGATTCAAAATGCACTACGAAATGGGCTATAGAGCATATGAAGTCCATTCGGGGGCTTTGGGACACATTTTTGTTTTGTGCCAATATTTCATACGTGTGGAGTGTATAGTTTCCGTTCGAATCCGTTATTGAAGAAAGTTAGACACTGACTTGGACGGATTCAAAACGCATGCCAAAATTACCGTGGGAGCATACGAAGTCCATTCGGGTGGTTTGGCACTTATTTTTATTTCGTGCCAATATCTCGTACATCTGGAGTTTATGGTTCCCATTGGGACCCATTTTGCAGGCAAGTTAGACATCGACTCAGATGGATTCAAAAGTCCCGCCAAAATGAGCAAGGCACCATACGAAGTCCACTCGGGTGGTTCGCACTCTTTTTCATTTTGTGACCTGATTTCGTACCCGCGGAGTTTACAGCACCCGTTCGAAGTCATTATGGTGCGAAGTGTAACACCAAGTCAGACTGATTCGAAATGCATCCCAAAATAAGTTTGGAGTTTGGCACTAATTTTTATTTAGTGCCAATATTTCGTACGTGTGGAGTTTATAGTTCCTGTTGGAACCCGTTATGCAGGAAAGTCAACACTGAGCTGGGTAGATTGAAAACACATGCCAAAATGACAAAGGGAGCATACGATGTTCATTCGGGGTGTTTGTCACTTATATTCATTTGATGCCAATATTTCGTGCGTATGGAGTTTATAATGCCCGTTGGAACCAATTTTTGTGGAATATTTAACACTGGCTCGGACGGATTCGAAATGAACCCCGAAATGAGTTAGGGAGCATACGAAGTCCACTCGGGATGCTTGGCTCTCACACTCATTTTGTGCCTCTATTACGTACGCGTGGAGTTTACAGTACCGTTCGAACCCGTTTTAGAGGAAAGTTTAATATCGACTCCAACGGATTCGAAATGCATCCTGAAATGAATTAGAGCGCATATAACGTTCATTGGGGGTTTGGCACTTAGTTTGGTTTCGTGCCTCGATTTCATACGCATGGAGTTTGTAATACCTGTTGGAGCCCATTATGTTCAAAGCGTTAACACTGACTCGGACATATTCAGATTGCATGCTGAAATGAGTTAGGAAGCGTATGCAGTCCATTCGGGCATTCGGCACTCATTTTTCACTTCGTGCCGCGTTTTTGCAAGCACGGAGTTAATAGTATCAGGTGGAGCCCGTTTTACAGAAAAGTTTAACGTCGACTCGAACGGATTCGCAATCCACCTTGAACTGCGTTAGAGCGCACATAAAGTCTACTCCGGGGATTGGCACTCAGTTTTATTTCGTGCCTCGATATCATACGCAAGGAGTTTCTAATACCTGTTGGGGCCTGTTATGGACAAAACAGTAACACTGACTCGGACGTATTCAGAACGCATGCCGAAATGTGTTAGGGAGCGTATGAAGTCCATTCGGGGCGTTTGGACTCATTTTTCATTTCGTGCCCTGTTTTTGTAAGCATTGAGTTTATAGTATCCGTGGGAACCCGTTTGAGAGGAAGGTTTGACATCGACTCGAACGGAATCGCAATGTGTCTTGAACTGAGTTAGTGCGCCCATAAAGTCCATTCAAGGGTTGGCACTCAGTTTCATATCGTGCCTCGATTTCGTACGCCCGGAGTTTGTAGTACCGGTAAAAGCCCATTATGGAGCAAGCAATAACACTGACTCAGACATATTCGGAATGCATGCCAAAATGAGTTAGGGAGCGTATAAAATCCATTCGGCGTGTTTCACACTGATTTCACATTTCGTGCCTCGTTTTTGTGAGCACGGAGTTTATAGTATCCGTTAGAACCCGCTGTGGAAGAAACTTTAACGCGGACTCGGACGGATTTGAAATACATGGCGAATCACGTGCAGAACATAGGAAGTCCATTCGGGGGAGGGGGTTTGGCACTTTGTTTTATTTCGTGCCTCGACTTGTGCGCATGGAGTTTGTAGTACGTACAGGAGCCCGTTATGGACGAACATTTAACACCGACTTGGACAAATTCGAAATACGCAATGAAAACAGCCAGGGAGCATACGAAGTCCATTCAGGGTGTTTGGCACACATTTTTATTTCGTACGCACGGAATTTGCTCCTTCGGAACACTTTGGCGGAAAGCTTAACCCCTCGTGCGACGGATTCAAAATGCACTACGAAATGGGCTATAGAGCATATGAAGTCCATTCGGGGGCTTTGGGACACATTTTTGTTTTGTGCCAATATTTCATACGTGTGGAGTTTATAGTTTCCGTTCGAATCCGTTATTGAAGAAAAAAGTTAGACACTGACTTGGACGGATTCAAAACGCATGCCAAAATTACCGTGGGAGCATACGAAGTCCATTCGTGTGGTTTGGCACTTGTTTTTATTTCGTGCCAATATCTCGTACATCTGGAGTTTATGGTTCCCATTGGGACCCATTTTGCAGGCAAGTTAGACATCGACTCAGATGGATTCTAAAGTCCCGCCAAAATGAGCAAGGCACCATACGAAGTCCACTCGGGTGGTTCGCACTCTTTTTCATTTTGTGACTTGATTTCGTACCCGCGGAGTTTACAGCACCCGTTGGAAGTCATTATGGTGCGAAGTGTAACACCAAGTCAGACTGATTCGAAATGCATCCCAAAACAAGTTTGGAGTTTGGCACTAATTTTTATTTAGTGCCAATATTTCGTACGTGTGGAGTTTATAGTTCCCGTTGGAACCCGTTATGCAGGAAAGTCAACACTGAGCTGGGTAGATTGAAAACACATGCCAAAATGAGAAAGGGAGCATACGATGTTCATTCGGGGTGTTTGTCACTTATATTCATTTGATGCCAATATTTCGTGCGTATGGAGTTTATAATGCCCGTTGGAACCAATTTTTGTGGAATATTTAACACTGGCTCGGACGGATTCGAAATGAACCCCGAAATGAGTTAGGGAGCATACGAAGTCCACTCGGTATGCTTGGCTCTCACACTCATTTCGTGCCTCTATTACGTACGCGTGGAGTTTACAGTACCGTTCGAACCTGTTTTAGAGGAAAGTTTAATATTGACTCCAACGGATTCGAAATGCATCTTGAAATGAATTAGAGCGCATATAACGTTCATTGGGGGTTTGGCACTTAGTTTCGTTTCGTGCCTCGATTTCATACGCATGGAGTTTGTAATACCTGTAGGAGCCCATTATGTTCAAAGCGTTAACACTGACTCGGACATGTTCAGATTGCATGCTGAAATGAGTTAGGAAGCGTATGCAGTCCATTCGGGGCATTCGGCACTCATTTTTCACTTCGTGCCACGTTTTTGCAAGCACGGAGTTTATAGTATCAGGTGGAGCCCGTTTTACAGAAAAGTTTAACGTCGACTCGAACAGATTCGCAATCCACCTTGAACTGCGTTAGAGCGCACATAAAGTCTACTCCGGGGATTGGCACTCAGTTTTATTTCGTGCCTCGATATCATACACAAGGAGTTTCCTCTAAAATGGGTTCGAACGGTACTGTAAACGGGTTCAAAAAAAGCTTCTTCAGCAGCGGCGAAGGGTAAGAAGGCGGCCGGGCCGGAGCGTCGTATGAGTACCAGGGCTTCGGCATCAGCAGCGACGGACGCGGGCGCCGATGCAGGCGCGGTAGCCGGAGACGTCGACGTTCGCGCCGCGACGACCAACCCCGTCATCGGCGCCGCGACGACCCACCCCGCCACCGGCGTTGCGGGGACGGGCCCCGCGGTCGAAGACGTCGGCACGGGTGCGACGACAACCGACCCCGCCGACGCAACGACAACCGACCTCGCCGCGCCCACTGCAACCCTCGCCGGCGGCGCAGACCAGGCGGTTCGGGGTAGCCACGACGGAGCGACCGGTAGCTCGGGACCTCGCGACGCGGTCGTCCCCGCGCCGACCCGGCCGTCGGGGGTACCGACGACCCCGCCTGCACCGGCGATGGAAAGTGCCCTGCTGGCGGCTCTCAATGCCTTCCAGCGGGAGCTAGGGGACCTTCGCGGAGCCGTCAGAGATATGCAAGAGGCTCGGAGTCAGCAGGCCGCGCCAGTGGTCGCGTCCGAGCCCACGCCGGAAAGGGCGGACAGTCGCGAAGCCCCCGCATCCAGCCGCGTGCCGCTGCGGCGCGTGGATCCGGAGTCCCCGCTTTCGGCGGGGCTGCAGCAGGCGGCATGGCCCGAAGACTTCAAGTTTCCGAGCGCCATCGACTCGTACAAAGGCGACACGGACCCCCGTGAGTTCGTGCGCGTGTACGAAACCGCGATCGAAGCCGCGGGCGGCGACGACACCACGAAGGCGAAGGGACTCCCCCTCGCGCTACAAGGAGTGGCGCTCTCTTGGTTCTTTACCATAGAGCCGGGCTCCATCTACGCGTGGGAACAGCTTCGTGTCCGCCTTTATAACAACTTCCAAGGAAACTACGTTGACCGAGTCGACGCGGACCAGCTCTTCGCCGTGAAGCAAAAACCTTCGGAGAAGCTCCGGGACTACTTCAAACGCTTCGCCAAAATTCGATGTCAAGTGAAAGACGTCAACGAGACCACCATCGTCAATGCAGCCATACAGGGCCTTCGTCCGGGCCCGATGGCCGAGTACAACGCGCGAAAGCCAATCAAGACGGTGGCAAAGCTCTTCGACAAGATGGAAGAATATGCCAGGGCGGAGGAAGACGCGCGGCGCAGGCAAGGTGACGACTCCGACACCAACCAGGCCGAAGCCTCAGTAAAAGCCGAAGATCCGCCGAAGGGCGGTTCTTCGAAGGGAAAACGTAAGCAGGAGTCGTCCCGGAACGCGCCCGACCGTAGGGACAACCCGCATAAGGAGTCGTCCGATCAGCCCAAGCGCGGCCAGCAGAGGTCGAGGCGAAACCGGTACGTCCTCGACATCGAAGGCGGGTCCGACGAGGGTGCTCTAGCGGGCCGAGGCGGTAGGGGGCGCCGTGGCCGGGGCCGCGGCCGTGGCAGGGGCCGCGACAATAGGGGTCGTGGGGATTACGACGACCAGCATCAGGGACTGTGGTGCATAATCCACGGCCGCGGCAACCATGATACCCGCGCCTGCACCTCCATCGCGGCGCTCCGCGACAGCGTCGCTAGGGACAGGAACCCGGAGGCGCGCCCACCTGCGGTGGCCCACGTCCAATTCCCATACGAGGCCCCCATGCAGGTACAGGCACAAGGGATGCAGGTACAGGCGCAAGGGATGCAGGTACAGGCGCAAGGGATGCAACCCCAGGAAGGCGCCTTACGGATCCAAGCTCACGTACAGCAGCCTCAGGAGGGCCTCCTGTCGTTGCAGGCCCCGGACACAACTTACCGCAGGGTCATTAACGTCATATCCGGAGGCTCTGCACTGGAATTCGCCTCGGCACGGCAACAAAAGGCCTACGCGCGAAGACTACATCACGTGGCGGCATACCCAGCGCAAGCACCGCCGGAGTGGGCGCAGCACGAAGTTACATTCACACCCGATGATGCCCAAGGTGTGGACTTCCCTCATCAGGACCCCCTCGTCATC
This sequence comes from Dendrocalamus latiflorus, assembly GCA_017311315.1. NCBI lineage: Eukaryota > Viridiplantae > Streptophyta > Magnoliopsida > Poales > Poaceae > Dendrocalamus > Dendrocalamus latiflorus. The sequence continues at coordinate 936,235 of CM029675.1, forward strand.
CGGGTCACCATCGCGGGATGCGACGTGGGGCGCGCCTTGGTGGACGGTGGTAGCTCCGCGAACGTATTGTTTGCGGTGGCCTTCGACCAGATGGGGATCCCTCGAAGCCGCCTGGGGCCCTCAGGAATCCCACTACAGGGTTTCGGGGGACAGCCCCTGCGGGCGCTGGGCCAAATCGGCCTTCAAGTCTCCTTCGGCCGAGATGACAATGTGCGGACCGAAGATGCCACCTTCGACGTGGTCGACCTTCCGTACCCCTACAATGCCATTCTAGGGCGCCCAATCCTCAACTCCTTCGGCGCGGTACCACATCACGGCTATCTGTGCATGAAGATCCCAGGTCCCCGGACCATCATCACCGTCCGAGGCGACCAGGATATGGCCCGGCGCATTGAGCCAGGCACCAGGTGCTCGCGTCGCGAAGCCCAACGACGCTCTTAGAGCCGGCGTCACAGCGCGGAGGTCAGCGGGGTCACCCATAGGCGCCTGCGCGGGCCCTGCAGATGTCTAGCGACTAGAGGCTGCGGCCGCACCAAGGGCAAACGATCAGTATATCCACACTTTGTAGTTGCCCACCCGCGCAAATGGGGATGTAATGCAGATCGCCGTTTGCTGCTAATCTTTCTTCGTCACACGCAAGCACGCGGTGAGGGCGCGCGCAGGCTTGGCCAACGCGCCCGTCCCCACTGAGTATAAACCAAAGACGCACGTTCGCGTGTGCACTCGCCGTCGCCAGGGGGGCGGGATTGAGTATAAACCAAAGACGCACGTTCGCGTGTGCACTCGCCGTCGCCAGGGGGCGGGACTGAGTATAAACCAAAGACGCACGTTCGCGTGTGCACTCGCCGTCGCCAGGGGGGCGGGACTGAGTATAAACCAAAGACGCACCGGGGGGGACGCCCTCGCGCGCACAAGTCTCCGGACTATAAAGAAGACGTAGCGTCGAGCCTAGCTCCGCACGCACCAGTCTACGGACTTTAAATAAGACGTAGCGTCGAGCCTAGCTCCGCACGCGAGAGTCTGCGGACTATAAATAAGACGTAGCGTCGAGCCTAGCTCCGCACGCACTAGTCCACGGACTTTAAATAAGACGTAGCGTCGAGGTCCGCCTCCGCACGCACTCTACGGAGTATAAATAAGACGCAGCGGGGGGACACCTCCGCGCGCACTCTAAGGAGTATAAAGAAGACGTAGCGTCGAGCCTATCTCCGCACGCACCAGTCCACGGACTTTAAATAAGACGTAGCGTCGAGGTTCGCCTCCGCGCGCGCGAGTCTCCGGACTATAAAGAAGACGTAGCGTCGAGCCTAGCTCCGCACGCACCAGTCGACGGACTTTAAACAAGACGTAGCATCGAGGTTCGCCTCCGCGCGCGTGAGTCTCCGGACTATAAAGAAGACGTAGCGTCGAGCCTAGCTCCGCACGTGAGAGTCTGCGGACTATAAATAAGACGTAGCGTCGAGCCTAGCTCCGCACGCACTAGTCCACGGATTTTAAATAAGACGTAGCGTCGAGGTCCGCCTCCGCACGCACTCTACGGAGTATAAATAAGACGCAGCGGGGGGACGCCTCCGCGCGCACTCTAAGGAGTATAAAGAAGACGTAGCATCGAGCCTAGCTCCGCACGCACCAGTCCACGGACTTTAAATAAGACGTAGCGTCGAGGTTCGCCTCCGCGCGCGCGAGTCTCCGGACTATAAAGAAGACGTAGCGTCAAGCCTAGCTCCGCACGCACCAGTCCACGGACTTTAAACAAGACGTAGCGTCGAGGCTCGCCTCCGCGCGCGCGAGTCTCCGGACTATAAAGAAGACGTAGCGTCGAGCCTAGCTCCGCACGCACCAGTCCACGGACTTTAAATAAGACGTAGCGTCGAGGTCCGCCTCCGCACGCGCGAGTCTCCTGACTATAAATAAGACGTAGCGTCGAGGTCCGCCTCCACACGCGCGAGTCTCCGGACTATAAATAAGACGTAGCGTCAAGGTCCGCCTCCGCACGCGCGAGTCTTCGGACTATATAGGAAGTCGTAGCGTCGAGGTCCGCCTCCGCACGCACTAGTCTACGGACTTTAAATAAGGCGTAGCTTCGAGGCCTGCCTCCGCACGCACTAGTCTACGGACTTTAAATAAGACGTAGCGTCGAGCCTAGCTCCGCACGCACCAGTCCACGGACTTTAAACAATACGTAGCGTCGAGCCTAGCTCCGCACGCACTAGTCTACGGACTCTAAATAAGACGTAGCGTCGAGGCCTGCCTCCGCACGCGCGAGTCTCCGGACTATAAAGCAAGGCAAACCGCGGCGGCATCAACACATAGCGCATATCTTAAAATGCCAGGACGTCTGCATACCGGAAGAATCACATGTACAGAGGCCCGGCAACATCCCGGCCGCTCTAAGCCGCTACCTCGCGGGTTCGTCTTTAACACGCGCTAAAGTTGGGGCCTCGCTCGAAGAAGGCCGGCTCGCTCAAAAGTCCAGCGACTCTTCGGCCCTTCGCCAGCGTCGCAGGCGTCGCCGGGTTGAAAGGTCGGCCGCGCGAAGCCGGTCCCTGCAAGGAAGCTGCCCGGGAGGTAGGTGAAGGTCAGAATACAAGTAGCAAGTGTGTACTTTATTCGCAAAGACAAGGAACAGTACAACACACGCCTACACCTAAGCACCACGGCGTCAGACCTGCGGGTTCCCGGCGCTTCGGAGGGCCCAGCGCCACCATCGTCGCGTCGCGGGACCCCGTCCAGAAATTGGCCGAGGCTCCCCGTCCCGTAGAGCGACTTCTGCAGCTCGATCCGCGCAGCATCCGCCCCGACGTGGCTCCAGATCCGGTCGAAGAAGGGCCCGAGGGCGAGGCGAGCCGAGCGGACGGCGCCAGACATCACTCCGGCCCCGCCAGGCATCTCCAGCTGGGGATCATCCAGCGCGGCGACGTGCGTACAACCGCGGTGCTGCAGGAGCGCGCACACCAAGCATGCCGACGTATACGCGCAGTGGGTGCCGAAGGACGTCGCCGCGTCGCGTGCGATGTTGGCGGCATCCCCGACCCAGCGGAGCGTCCGAGACAGCTCCTCCGGACCGAAGGCGCGTCCCGGCACCTCCGCTACCAGCCCTTGAAGATGGCTCTCCAGCGCTTGCATGGCGTCCCAGGCAACCACCGAGGCGTCGCCCAGCGTCCGGTTGCGCTCCGCTAGAGTCAAGGCGAGCTCGCCTTTTTCCTTCTCTAGCGCGGCGACCTGCTCCAGGAACCCGTCCCGCTCCGCCGCGAACTTTTGTTCGGCAGCTGCCGCGGCTGACTCCTGCGCCGACGCAACAAGCCCCTCGGCGTGCGCCCTCGCGTCGGCGCATTCCGCTTCCAGCTGGCGGATGCGGGCGTCTTGGGCAGAGCGGGCGCCAGAGGCTTCGCGCAGCTCCTCCTCGGCGGCCCGCAGCCTATCCTCGAGCGCTTTTTGGCTACGAGCATAGGCCGTTTGTAGGGCCTGCCCCAGCACAAGTGTCTGTAGAAGGGAAAAGACTTAGCAAACCCAGCTAAACTCAGGCGCGGTCGCAGGAGCACTTACCCTCACCCCAGACACCTCGAAAGCGTCCTCGAGGCGCCCCGCACCGTAGGCCTGCAGCACTTGCGGGTCGACACTCATGGCCGCGTCATTCACAATCCCGCGCCACGCCCTCAGCGTCTCCGGAGGCGGCGCGAAGTCCGCAGGGCTCACGTGCTCGGAGGCCCCGTGTTCCGTAGGATGCTCCCCCTCCGGAATGAGCAACGCTGTAAATAAGGATACAGGTGACCACCCCAAGGCATAAAAGCATACACCAGAGTAAGCTAAGTCACCATACCTTCGGTAGCAGAAGGAATGGTCCCGCCGCGAGCGGAGGCCTCCGCGTTCGGGGAGGACGACGGCTGTCCCTACGCGGCGGGCGGTGTGGCCAGAGGGGCCGAAGGCGCATAGGCCACGGGGCCCCCGGCGCTTGTGTTGGAGTCCCACAAGCTTCTGATGCCCGTAGCCACGACGAACCCCCGCGGTGTCCGGTGGAACTCCGGCCGCACACATGACCGTTTGGCCGGGGCAGCCAGCAGCGCCACCGCCCTCGCAGCCGTGGTTGGGGAAGACCCCGCGGCTGCTGCGCCCGGGGGCGAAGGTTCCACGGTGGCAGTCGTCGAAGGGGCACCTCGGTCCCCGCAGCTGTTGATAAAGACAGCACGGCTACGTGCGCCCCCGCAGTGGGCACCTCTGGCACCACAGCGGTCGCGGTCGAGGGCTGCACCTCGGCATCGCCGGTCCGCACGGGGTCCGCCTCGACGACTTCGGCGGGCGGTGAGGCTTCCCCCCTCCGGCTGCCCGCGGCAAACCCGCCGTCCGGGACGCTGGCCGAAGACACCTCGCCTTCGGCGCCCGCGCCACCCAAGCCCGAATCGGCGTACCTCGCCGAGTCTGACTCCGCGTCCGCCGCGCCCTCGGAAACACTAGCAGCAGGCGCGGCAGGCGCCCCGCTGCGGCCCCTCTTCCGAGATGAGGTCTTCTTCTTCGCTCCACCATCGTCTGGAGCGACACGGTCCGGCACGGCAAGGCCCAGGACCTCGCACACGCGGTTTATTCGCCCCAGCCCCGCCTTGGCGTAGCAGACGCGCGCTACTCGTGCTCCCTGGCGGTGTATGGCCCCAGGAATACGCGCGCGGCTTCCTCCGCCTCCTCCAAGGAAATCCCTGAAGCAATGGAGAATAGCATCAGCATACAACGCATTTCGCGTCAACCAAGGAGGGACGCAATCGAGGCTTACGGGGGCCGGGCGGCGCCGGTAGCGAGCAAACCCACGGCGAAACATTGTCGTCTCGATGCCTCTCGGCGGCAAGACGCCAGTCGTAGGCAAGCGGTGCCACGCCGTACATCACGTACTCTTCGGCAAGGTCACGCATGTTGAGGCGGGCGGCCACGCCCACGAGCCGCTTGACCCTCCGCTTGTCCTCATCATCGAGCGTTCGGCCGGGCGAGGGCTTGAACGCGATTGGTCGGCCTGTGCACTCAAGGCCGCTCCCGCTCTCCACACGGTAAGACTCCCACTTCCCGCGAGTTGAGTTCGCAGGGAAGAGCTTCTTGCACGACGAGCGAAGAATAAAAGAGACGCTACCGAAGCTCGACAGCGTCCCGTCCTTCCGGCCCTTCGGCTGGCATCGCGCCTTGTGGAGATAGGCGAACAGCGACGCGCTGGGCCAGCACGCCCCCGAGCGCAAGGCCCAGTTGTACACCGCGAACCGGGCCACGGCGTTTGGAGTCAGTTGCGCCAGCTCCAGCCCGAAGGTCCGCAGCACGTCGCCCACCACGGTCGCCGCTGAGATCCGGAGCCCTGCGTCGAAAAAGGCAACGAATACGACCGCCTCCGACCTCTCGGGATGCGGTTCCGTCTCGTCGCCGGCGGGCAATCGTACGTCCTGCCGCCTGGACAACTTCCCCGCGCGCAAGAGCCCTTGGATCGTCTTCTCGGTCACGAGCGAGGGGCCTAGATCACTGGAGAACGTGCCTCCCTCCTCCGCCACCAGCCGCTCCTGGTCAGCTGCCGACGGGTCGCGCTCTTGGAGCACGTATTTCACCTCCAACGGCGAGGATCGCCGGCGAATGGCAGGGTCACCGACCGCCTGGCCGCGCTCGCTACTGGAGGCCATCGCCTCCCACGACGAGACTGGAGTGGCGAAGATAGCGCGAAGGTGTGGAAGGCGGAGCGGACAGGAAAGAGGGCGTAAAGGTGCGGGGACGCTGGTATGGGGGGCTATTTCAAGCCACCTCGCACGTACCGCCGATACCGAAGCGTCGCAACGATACGCCTGCCGAATGCAACCGCAGCGGTGTAAAGGCCCGCCCCACATGATTCCCCATAATTGAAAGCGAAGGGTCGCGGCGGTCCGGGCACGAGGCGCGACCACGGTCGTACAAGCGCCCATCCAGCGCAACGCCCCACCCAGCGCTGGAAGGTCACGACCACAGGCGCCATTTACTGCCTGCCCCGTGTCCCCCTTCCCTAGGGAAGAGGCGAGCGGCTGCAAACACGCAACCGTCCACATCCCGCCGCCCACCAGTCATAGGCCGCCGCGTGCCCCGGGCGCGTTGGGTCGCACGGTACGGGAACCTAACCCTGGCAGACCAGGGGCCGGCGTGATTCCAGGAACCCGTACAGCGCAAGGCCGCATCAAAGACCCCAAGTCACCACCCACGCGGCGGTGTTCGCAGGGCAAAGGCGCCAGTTTCGCTGCCACCCGTTCGAAGGGTAGGGGACGGAACGCGCGCGCCTACTTCGACTAAGCGCTAGCTTCGCTACCACCCGTTCGAAGGGCAGGGGGCGGAGCGCGCGCGTCAACTTTGACTTAGGCGCCAGCTTCCCTGCCACCCGTTCGGAGGGCAGGGGACAGAGCGCGCGCGTCTACTTCGACTAGGCGCCAGCTTCGCTGCCACCCGTTCGAAGTGTAGGGGACGGAGCGCGCGCGCCTACTTCGACTAGGCGCCAGCTTCGCTACCACCCGTTCGAAGGGCAGGGGGCGGAGCGCGCGCGTCTACTTCGACTCGGCGCCAGCTTCGCTACCACCCGTTCGAAGGGCAGGGGGCGGAGCGCGCGCGTCTACTTCGACTCGGCGCCAGCTTCGCTACCACCCGTTCGAAGGGCAGGGGGCGGAGCACGCGCGTCTACTTCGACTTAGGCGCCAGCTTCCCTGCCACCCGTTCGGAGGGCAGGGGACGGAGCGCGCGCGTCTACTTCGACTAGGCGCCAGCTTCTCTGCCACCCGTTCGAAGGGCAGGGGGCGGAGCGCGCGCGTCTACATCAACTGGGCGCCAGTTTCGCTGCCACCCGTTCGAAGGGCAGGGGGCGGAGCGCGCGCGTCTACTTCGACTCGGCGCCAGTTTCGCTGCCACCCGTTCGAAGGGCAGGGGCCGGAGCGCGCGCCTACTTCGACTTAGGCGCCAGGTTCGCTGCCACCCGTTCGAACGGCAGGGGCCGGAGCGCGCACGCCTACTTCGACTGGGCGCCAGCTTCGCTCCCACCCGTTCGAAGGGCAGGGGGCGGAGCGCGCGTCTACTTCGACTCGGCGCCAGTTTCCCTGCCACCCGATCGAAGGGCAGGGGATGGAGCGCGCGCGTCTACTTCGACTAGGCGCCAGTTTCGCTGCCACCCGTTCGAAGGGTAGGTGCGGAGCGCGCGCGCCTACTTCGACTTAGGCGCCAGGTTCGCTGCCACCCGTTTGAAGGGTAGGGGACGGAGCGCGCGCGTCTACTTCGACTAGGCGCCAGCTTCGCCGCCACCCGTTCGAAGGGTAGGGGACGGAGCACGCGCGCCTACTTCGACTAGGCGCCACCTTCGCTGCCACCCGTTCGAAGGGCAGGGGGTGGAGCACGCGCGCCTACTTTGACTTAGGCGCCAGCTTCGCTGCCACCCGTTCGAAGGGCAGGGGGCGGAGCGCGCGCGTCTACTTCGACTAGGCGCCAGTTTCGCTGCCACCCGTTCGAAGGGTAGGGGCCGGAGCGCGCGCGTCTACTTCGACTAGGCGCCTGTTTCGCTGCCACCCGTTCGAAGGGCAGGGGGCGGAGCACGCGCGCCTACTTCCACTTAGGCGCCAGCTTCGCTGCCACCCGTTCGGAGGGTAAGGGACGGAGCGCGCGCGTCTACTTCGACTAGACGCCAGCTTCGCTGCCACCCGTTCGAAGGGTAGGGAACGGAGCGCGCGCGCCTACTTCGACTAGGCGCCAGCTTCGCTGCCACCCGTTCGAAGGGCAGGGGGCAGAGCGCGCGCGCCTACTTCGACTTAGGCGCCAGCTTCACTGCCACCCGTTCGGAGGGTAGGGGACGGAGCGCGCGCGTCTACTTCGACTAGGCGCCAGCTTCGCTGCCACCCGTTCGAAGGGTAGGGGACGGAGCGCGCGCGCCTACTTCGACTGGGCGCCAGCTTCGCTACCACCCGTTCGAAGGGCGGGGGGCGGAGCGCGCGCGTCTACTTCGACTAGGTGCCAGCTTCGCTACCACCCGTTCGAAGGGCGGGGGGCGGAGCGCGCGCGTCTACTTCGACTAGGCGCCAGCTTCGCTGCCACCCGTTCGAGGGGCGCGCGTCCACTTCGACTAGGCGCCAGCTTTGCTGCCACCCGTCCGAACGGTAGGAGACGGAGCGCGCGAGTCCACTTCGCCGGGGCGCAGCAAAGACGGGAGTCTTGTCCTGCGAAATCTACCTCGTTTTCCTTAACAGACCACCTACAGTGCATCAACATATAAGGTGGTGCCGGCGGGCTCCCTCAGGAACACCGACTGTAGGTAGGCCTGTTAAGAAAAACAGGGCAGACCTCGCTGTCGCCCACGGAAGCGTGGTGCGGGGTCAGGAAGCGCGGCTGGCTGTCGATAACCGGCGCTGATCAAGCTCCCAGGAAAAATAGACCTCCTTCTGTGCATCAACATTCCCCAAGCCGCTCAGCGTCACCCAGAAATGTTGATGCACGGCAGGGGCCCATTTTAGGGGAACAGCTTCTATCACAATATACGCAGGAGCAACGCCCCACCAGCGCCATATATATACCCCCGTCAGCAGGGGAACCAACCGGCGGAAGTCCAACCGCCGGAAGTCCGCCGCCATATTAATGGTCACGACGCCTCAACGCCCACACCACGCCAAGCACGCTGCACCACGTGGACGCCCGGAAGTCCGAGCGTCGCAGCAGCGCGCACGTCTGCTTCGGCTACAGCGCAGCTCCGGAAGCTTGGAAACGTTCACAGGCCGCGGGGACGGAGGGGGCCAAAAGACTCGGCAACATGGCTTCGGCCTTGTGAAGCCCTTTACCATGAGAGGCTCCTGTCGTAGGGATGGCCCCCACCTAAGCCAGCAGGCCTGGTAGGAGATTATAAGGCCCAGAATAGGCCATGTGTAATGACATAACTGCCCCTAGAGGGGATAACCAGATGTAAGGGTATAACTTTAAAAGCACTCCTCAATGTGTAGGTATATATACGAGTAAGCCATGGGGAGAACCCAGGCCATCACACTTATCTTCATCACTCTCCACTACCATCTCTCTCTCTGTTTGGTCTGTAGCCACAACAGTGCAAATATGTCGTACATCTGGAGTTTATGGTTCCCATTGGGACCCATTTTAAAGGCAAGTTAGACATCGACTCAGATGGATTCAAAAGTCCTGCCAAAATGAGCAAGGCACCACACGAAGTCCACTCGGGTGGTTCGCACTCTTTTTCATTTTGTGACTTGATTTCGTACCCGCGGAGTTTACAGCACCCGTTGGAAGTCATTATGGTGCGAAGTGTAACACCAAGTCAGACTGATTCGAAATGCATCCCAAAATAAGTTTGGAGTTTGGCACTAATTTTTATTTAGTGCCAATATTTCGTACGTGTGGAGTTTATAGTTCCCGTTGGAACCCGTTATGCAGGAAAGTCAACACTGAGCTGGGTAGATTGAAAACACATGCCAAAATGAGAAAGGGAGCATACGATGTTCATTCAGGGTGTTTGTCACTTATATTCATTTGATGCCAATATCTCGTGCGTATGGAGTTTATAATGCCCGTTGGAACCAATTTTTGTGGAATATTTAACACTGGCTCGGACGGATTCGAAATGAACCCCGAAATGAGTTAGGGAGCATATGAAGTCCACTCGGGATGCTTGGCTCTCACACTCATTTCGTGCCTCTATTACGTACGCGTGGAGTTTACAGTACCGTTCGAACCCGTTTTAGAGGAAAGTTTAATATCGACTCCAACGGATTCGAAATGCATCTTGAAATGAATTAGAGCGCATATAACGTTCATTGGGGGTTTGGCACTTAGTTTCGTTTCGTGCCTCGATTTCATACGCATGGAGTTTGTAATACCTGTAGGAGCCCATTATGTTCAAAGCGTTAACACTGACTCGGACATATTCAGATTGCATGCTGAAATGAGTTAGGAAGCGTATGCAGTCCATTCGGGGCATTCGGCACTCATTTTTCACTTCGTGCCACGTTTTTGCAAGCACGGAGTTTATAGTATCAGGTGGAGCCCATTTTACAGAAAAGTTTAACGTCGACTCGAACAGATTCGCAATCCACCTTGAACTGCGTTAGAGCGCACATAAAGTCTACTCCGGGGATTGGCACTCAGTTTTATTTCGTGCCTCGATATCATACGCAAGGAGTTTCTAATACCTGTTGGAGCCTGTTATGGACAAAACAGTAACACTGACTCGGACGTATTCAGAACGCATGCCGAAATGTGTTAGGGAGCGTATGAAGTCCATTCGGGGCGTTTGGACTCATTTTTCATTTCGTGCCCTGTTTTTGTAAGCATGGAGTTTATAGTATCCGTGGGAACCCGTTTGAGAGGAAGGTTTGACATCGACTCGAACGGATTCGCAATGTGTCCTGAACTGAGTTAGTGCGCCCATAAAGTCCATTCAGGGGTTTGGCACTCAGTTTCATATCGTGCCTCGATTTCGTACGCACGGAGTTTGTAGTACCGGTGAAAGCCCATTATGGAGCAAGCAATAATACTGACTCAGACATATTCGGAATGCATGCCAAAATGAGATAGGGAGCGTATAAAATCCATTCGGCGTGTTTCACACTGATTTCACATTTCATGCCTCGTTTTTGTAAGCACGGAGTTTATAGTATCCGTTAGAACCCGCTGTGGAAGAAACTTTAACGCTGACTCGGACGGATTTGAAATACATGACGAATGACGTGCAGAACATAGGAAGTCCATTCGGGGGAGGGGGTTTGGCACTGTGCTTTATTTCGTGCCTCGACTTGTGCGCATGGAGTTTGTAGTACGTACAGGAGCCCGTTATGGACGAACATTTAACACCGACTTGGACAAATTCGAAATACGCAATGAAAACAGCCAGGGAGCACACGAAGTCCATTCAGCGTGTTTGGCACACATTTTTATTTTCTACGCACGGAATTTGCTCCTTCGGAACACTTTGGCGGAAAGTTTAACCCCGAGTGCGACGGATTCAAAATGCACTGCGAAATGGGCTATAGAGCATATGAAGTCCATTCGGGGGCTTTGGGACACATTTTTGTTTTGTGCCAATATTTCATACGTGTGGAGTTTATAGTTTCCGTTCGAATCCGTTATTGAAGAAAGTTAGACACTGACTTGGACGGATTCAAAACGCATGCCAAAATTACCGTGGGAGCATACGAAGTCCATTCGGGTGGTTTGGCACTTATTTTTATTTCGTGCCAATATCTCGTACATCTGGAGTTTATGGTTCCCATTGGGACCCATTTTGCAGGCAAGTTAGACATCGACTCAGATGGATTCAAAAGTCGCGCCAAAATGAGCAAGGCATCGTACGAAGTCCACTCGGGTGGTTCGCACTCTTTTTCATTTTGTGACTTGATTTCGTACCCGCGGAGTTTACAGCACCCGTTGGAAGTCATTATGGTGCGAAGTGTAACACCAAGTCAGACTGATTCGAAATGCATCCCAAAATAAGTTTGGAGTTTGGCACTGATTTTTATTTAGTGCCAATATTTCGTACGTGTGGAGTTTATAGTTCCCGTTGGAACCCGTTATGCAGGAAAGTCAACACTGAGCTGGGTAGATTGAAAACACATGCCAAAATGAGAAAGGGAGCATACGATGTTCATTCGGGGTGTTTGTCACTTATATTCATTTGATGCCAATATCTCGTGCGTATGGAGTTTATAATGCCCGTTGGAACCAATTTTGCTGGAATATTTAACACTGGCTCGGACGGATTCGAAATGAACCCCGAAATGAGTTAGGGAGCATATGAAGTCCACTCGGGATGCTTGGCTCTCACACTCATTTCGTGCCTCTATTACGTACGCGTGGAGTTTACAGTACCGTTCGAACCCGTTTTAGAGGAAAGTTTAATATCGACTCCAACGGATTCGAAATGCATCTTGAAATGAATTAGAGCGCATATAACGTTCATTGGGGGTTTGGCACTTAGTTTCGTTTCGTGCCTCGATTTCATACGCATGGAGTTTGTAATACCTGTAGGAGCCCATTATGTTCAAAGCGTTAACACTGACTCGGACATATTCAGATTGCATGCTGAAATGAGTTAGGAAGCGTATGCAGTCCATTCGGGGCATTCGGCACTCATTTTTCACTTCGTGCCACGTTTTTGCAAGCACGGAGTTTATAGTATCAGAGGGAGCCCGTTTTACAGAAAAGTTTAACGTCGACTCGAACAGATTCGCAATCCACCTTGAACTGCGTTAGAGCGCACATAAAGTCTACTCCGGGGATTGGCACTCAGTTTTATTTCGTGCCTCGATATCATACGCAAGGAGTTTCTAATACCTGTTGGAGCCTGTTATGGACAAAACAGTAACACTGACTCGGACGTATTCAGAACGCATGCCGAAATGTGTTAGGGAGCGTATGAAGTCCATTCGGGGCGTTTGGACTCATTTTTCATTTCGTGCCCTGTTTTTGTAAGCATGGAGTTTATAGTATCCGTGGGAACCCGTTTGAGAGGAAGGTTTGACATCGACTCGAGCGGATTCGCAATGTGTCCTGAACTGAGTTAGTGCGCCCATAAAGTCCATTCAGGGGTTTGGCACTCAGTTTCATATCGTGCCTCGATTTCGTACGCACGGAGTTTGTAGTACCGGTGAAAGCCCATTATGGAGCAAGCAATAACACTGACTCAGACATATTCGGAATGCATGCCAAAATGAGATAGGGAGCGTATAAAATCCATTCGGCGTGTTTCACACTGATTTCACATTTCGTGCCTCGTTTTTGTAAGCACGGAGTTTATAGTATCCGTTAGAACCCGCTGTGGAAGAAACTTTAACGCTGACTCGGACGGATTTGAAATACATGACGAATGACGTGCAGAACATAGGAAGTCCATTCGGGGGAGGGGGTTTGGCACTGTGCTTTATTTCGTGCCTCGACTTGTGCGCATGGAGTTTGTAGTACGTACAGGAGCCCGTTATGGACGAACATTTAACACCGACTTGGACAAATTCGAAATACGCAATGAAAACAGCCAGGGAGCACACGAAGTCCATTCAGCGTGTTTGGCACACATTTTTATTTCCTACGCACGGAATTTGCTCCTTCGGAACACTTTGGCGGAAAGTTTAACCCCGAGTGCGACGGATTCAAAATGCACTGCGAAATGGGCTATAGAGCATATGAAGTCCATTCGGGGGCTTTGGGACACATTTTTGTTTTGTGCCAATATTTCATACGTGTGGAGTTTATAGTTTCCGTTCGAATCCGTTATTGAAGAAAGTTAGACACTGACTTGGACGGATTCAAAACGCATGCCAAAATTACCGTGGGAGCATACGAAGTCCATTCGGGTGGTTTGGCACTTATTTTTATTTCGTGCCAATATCTCGTACATCTGGAGTTTATGGTTCCCATTGGGACCCATTTTGCAGGCAAGTTAGACATCGACTCAGATGGATTCAAAAGTCGCGCCAAAATGAGCAAGGCACCATACGAAGTCCACTCGGGTGGTTCGCACTCTTTTTCATTTTGTGACTTGATTTCGTACCCGCGGAGTTTACAGCACCCGTTGGAAGTCATTATGGTGCGAAGTGTAACACCAAGTCAGACTGATTCGAAATGCATCCCAAAATAAGTTTGGAGTTTGGCACTGATTTTTATTTAGTGCCAATATTTCGTACGTGTGGAGTTTATAGTTCCCGTTGGAACCCGTTATGCAGGAAAGTCAACACTGAGCTGGGTAGATTGAAAACACATGCCAAAATGAGAAAGGGAGCATACGATGTTCATTCGGGGTGTTTGTCACTTATATTCATTTCATGCCAATATCTCGTGCGTATGGAGTTTATAATGCCCGTTGGAACCAATTTTGGTGGAATATTTAACACTGGCTCGGACGGATTCGAAATGAACCCCGAAATGAGTTAGGGAGCATATGAAGTCCACTCGGGATGCTTGGCTCTCACACTCATTTCGTGCCTCTATTACGTACGCGTGGAGTTTACAGTACCGTTCGAACCCGTTTTAGAGGAAAGTTTAATATCGACTCCAACGGATTCGAAATGCATCTTGAAATGAATTAGAGCGCATATAACGTTCATTGGGGGTTTGGCACTTAGTTTCGTTTCATGCCTCGATTTCATACGCATGGAGTTTGTAATACCTGTAGGAGCCCATTATGTTCAAAGCGTTAACACTGACTCGGACATATTCAGATTGCATGCTGAAATGAGTTAGGAAGCGTATGCAGTCCATTCGGGGCATTCGGCACTCATTTTTCACTTCGTGCCACGTTTTTGCAAGCACGGAGTTTATAGTATCAGGGGGAGCCCGTTTTACAGAAAAGTTTAACGTCGACTCGAACAGATTCGCAATCCACCTTGAACTGCGTTAGAGCGCACATAAAGTCTACTCCGGGGATTGGCACTCAGTTTTATTTCGTGCCTCGATATCATACGCAAGGAGTTTCTAATACCTGTTGGAGCCTGTTATGGACAAAACAGTAACACTGACTCGGACGTATTCAGAACGCATGCCGAAATGTGTTAGGGAGCGTATGAAATCCATTCGGGGCGTTTGGACTCATTTTTCATTTCGTGCCCTGTTTTTGTAAGCATGGAGTTTATAGTATCCGTGGGAACCCGTTTGAGAGGAAGGTTTGACATCGACTCGAGCGGATTCGCAATGTGTCCTGAACTGAGTTAGTGCGCCCATAAAGTCCATTCAGGGGTTTGGCACTCAGTTTCATATCGTGCCTCGATTTCGTACGCACGGAGTTTGTAGTACCGGTGAAAGCCCATTATGGAGCAAGCAATAACACTGACTCAGACATATTCGGAATGCATGCCAAAATGAGATAGGGAGCGTATAAAATCCATTCGGCGTGTTTCACACTGATTTCACATTTCGTGCCTCGTTTTTGTAAGCACGGAGTTTATAGTATCCGTTAGAACCCGCTGTGGAAGAAACTTTAACGCTGACTCGGACGGATTTGAAATACATGACGAATGACGTGCAGAACATAGGAAGTCCATTCGGGGGAGGGGGTTTGGCACTGTGCTTTATTTCGTGCCTCGACTTGTGCGAATGGAGTTTGTAGTACGTACAGGAGCCCGTTATGGACGAACATTTAACACCGACTTGGACAAATTCGAAATACGCAATGAAACAGCCAGGGAGCACACGAAGTCCATTCAGCGTGTTTGGCACACATTTTTATTTCCTACGCACGGAATTTGCTCCTTCGGAACACTTTGGCGGAAAGTTTAACCCCGAGTGCGACGGATTCAAAATGCACTGCGAAATGGGCTATAGAGCATATGAAGTCCATTCGGGGGCTTTGGGACACATTTTTGTTTTGTGCCAATATTTCATACGTGTGGAGTTTATAGTTTCCGTTCGAATCCGTTATTGAAGAAAGTTAGACACTGACTTGGACGGATTCAAAACGCATGCCAAAATTACCGTGGGAGCATACGAAGTCCATTCGGGTGGTTTGGCACTTATTTTTATTTCGTGCCAATATCTCGTACATCTGGAGTTTATGGTTCCCATTGGGACCCATTTTGCAGGCAAGTTAGACATCGACTCAGATGGATTCAAAAGTCGCGCCAAAATGAGCAAGGCACCATACGAAGTCCACTCGGGTGGTTCGCACTCTTTTTCATTTTGTGACTTGATTTCGTACCCGCGGAGTTTACAGCACCCGTTGGAAGTCATTATGGTGCGAAGTGTAACACCAAGTCAGACTGATTCGAAATGCATCCCAAAATAAGTTTGGAGTTTGGCACTGATTTTTATTTAGTGCCAATATTTCGTACGTGTGGAGTTTATAGTTCCCGTTGGAACCCGTTATGCAGGAAAGTCAACACTGAGCTGGGTAGATTGAAAACACATGCCAAAATGAGAAAGGGAGCATACGATGTTCATTCGGGGTGTTTGTCACTTATATTCATTTGATGCCAATATCTCGTGCGTATGGAGTTTATAATGCCCGTTGGAACCAATTTTGGTGGAATATTTAACACTGGCTCGGACGGATTCGAAATGAACCCCGAAATGAGTTAGGGAGCATATGAAGTCCACTCGGCATGCTTGGCTCTCACACTCATTTCGTGCCTCTATTACGTACGCGTGGAGTTTACAGTACCGTTCGAACCCGTTTTAGAGGAAAGTTTAATATCGACTCCAACGGATTCGAAATGCATCTTGAAATGAATTAGAGCGCATATAACGTTCATTGGGGGTTTGGCACTTAGTTTCGTTTCGTGCCTCGATTTCATACGCATGGAGTTTGTAAAACCTGTAGGAGCCCATTATGTTCAGAGCGTTAACACTGACTCGGACATATTCAGATTGCATGCTGAAATGAGTTAGGAAGCGTATGCAGTCCATTCGGGGCATTCGGCACTCATTTTTCACTTCGTGCCACGTTTTTGCAAGCACGGAGTTTATAGTTTCAGGGGGAGCCCGTTTTACAGAAAAGTTTAACGGCGACTCGAACAGATTCGCAATCCACCTTGAACTGCGTTAGAGCGCACATAAAGTCTACTCCGGGGATTGGCACTCAGTTTTATTTCGTGCCTCGATATCATACGCAAGGAGTTTCTAATACCTGTTGGAGCCTGTTATGGACAAAACAGTAACACTGACTCGGACGTATTCAGAACGCATGCCGAAATGTGTTAGGGAGCGTATGAAGTCCATTCGGGGCGTTTGGACTCATTTTTCATTTCGTGCCCTGTTTTTGTAAGCATGGAGTTTATAGTATCCGTGGGAACCCGTTTGAGAGGAAGGTTTGACATCGACTCGAGCGGATTCGCAATGTGTCTTGAACTGAGTTAGTGCGCCCATAAAGTCCATTCAGGGGTTTGGCACTCAGTTTCATATCGTGCCTCGATTTCGTACGCACGGAGTTTGTAGTACCGGTGAAAGCCCATTATGGAGCAAGCAATAACACTGACTCAAACATATTCGGAATGCATGCCAAAATGAGATAGGGAGCGTATAAAATCCATTCGGCGTGTTTCACACTGATTTCACATTTCGTGCCTCGTTTTTGTAAGCACGGAGTTTATAGTATCCGTTAGAACCCGCTGTGGAAGAAACTTTAACGCTGACTCGGACGGATTTGAAATACATGACGAATGACGTGCAGAACATAGGAAGTCCATTCGGGGGAGGGGGTTTGGCACTGTGCTTTATTTCGTGCCTCGACTTGTGCGCATGGAGTTTGTAGTACGTACAGGAGCCTGTTATGGACGAACATTTAACACCGACTTGGACAAATTCGAAATACGCAATGAAAACAGCCAGGGAGCACACGAAGTCCATTCAGCGTGTTTGGCACACATTTTTATTTCCTACGCACGGAATTTGCTCCTTCGGAACACTTTGGCGGAAAGTTTAGCCCCGAGTGCGACGGATTCAAAATGCACTGCGAAATGGGCTATAGAGCATATGAAGTCCATTCGGGGGCTTTGGGACACATTTTTGTTTTGTGCCAATATTTCATACGTGTGGAGTTTATAGTTTCCGTTCGAATCCGTTATTGAAGAAAGTTAGACACTGACTTGGACGGATTCAAAACGCATGCCAAAATTACCGTGGGAGCATACGAAGTCCATTCGGGTGGTTTGGCACTTATTTTTATTTCGTGCCAATATCTCGTACATCTGGAGTTTATGGTTCCCATTGGGACCCATTTTGCAGGCAAGTTAGACATCGACTCAGATGGATTCAAAAGTCGCGCCAAAATGAGCAAGGCACCATACGAAGTCCACTCGGGTGGTTCGCACTCTTTTTCATTTTGTGACTTGATTTCGTACCCGCGGAGTTTACAGCACCCGTTGGAAGTCATTATGGTGCGAAGTGTAACACCAAGTCAGACTGATTCGAAATGCATCCCAAAATAAGTTTGGAGTTTGGCACTGATTTTTATTTAGTGCCAATATTTCGTACGTGTGGAGTTTATAGTTCCCGTTGGAACCCGTTATGCAGGAAAGTCAACACTGAGCTGGGTAGATTGAAAACACATGCCAAAATGAGAAAGGGAGCATACGATGTTCATTCGGGGTGTTTGTCACTTATATTCATTTGATGCCAATATTTCATGCGTATGGAGTTTATAATGCCCGTTGGAACCAATTTTGGTGGAATATTTAACACTGGCTCGGACGGATTCGAAATGAACCCCGAAATGAGTTAGGGAGCATATGAAGTCCACTCGGGATGCTTGGCTCTCACACTCATTTCGTGCCTCTATTACGTATGCGTGGAGTTTACAGTACCGTTCGAACCCGTTTTAGAGGAAACTTTAATATCGACTCCAACGGATTCGAAATGCATCTTGAAATGAATTAGAGCGCATATAACGTTCATTGGGGGTTTGGCACTTAGCTTCGTTTCGTGCCTCGATTTCATACGCACCGAGTTTGTAATACCTGTAGGAGCCCATTATGTTCAAAGCGTTAACACTGACTCGGACATATTCAGATTGCATGCTGAAATGAGTTAGGAAGTGTACGCAATCCATTCCGGGCATTCGGCACTCATTTTTCACTTCGTGCCACGTTTTTGCAACCACGGAGTTTATAGTATCAGGGGGAGCCCGTTTTACAGAAAAGTTTAACGTCGACTCGAACAGATTCGCAATCCACCTTGAACTGCGTTAGAGCGCACATAAAGTCTACTCCGGGGATTGGCACTCAGTTTGATTTCGTGCCTCGATATCATACGCAAGGAGTGTCTAATACCTGTTGGAGCCTGTTTTGGACAAAACAGTAACACTGACTCGGACGTATTCAGAACGCTTGCCGAAATGTGTTAGGGAGCGTATGAAGTCCATTCGGGGCGTTTGGACTCATTTTTCATTTCGTGCCCTATTTTTGTAAGCATGGAGTTTATAGTATCCGTGGGAACCCATTTGAGAGGAAGGTTTGACATCGACTCGAGCGGATTCGCAATGTGTCTTGAACTGAGTTAGTGCGCCCATAAAGTCCATTCAGGGGTTTGGCACTCAGTTTCATATCGTGCCTCGATTTCGTACGCACGGAGTTTGTAGTACCGGTGAAAGCCCATTATGGAGCAAGCAATAACACTGACTCAGACATATTCGGAATGCATGCCAAAATGAGATAGGGAGCGTATAAAATCCATTCGGCGTGTTTCACACTGATTTCACATTTCGTGCCTCGTTTTTGTAAGCACGGAGTTTATAGTATCTGTTAGAACCCGCTGTGGAAGAAACTTTAACGCTGACTCGGACGGATTTGAAATACATGACGAATGACGTGCAGAACATAGGAAGTCCATTCGGGGGAGGGGGTTTGGCAGTGTGCTTTATTTCGTGCCTCGACTTGTGCGCATGGAGTTTGTAGTACGTACAGGAGCCCGTTATGGACGAACATTTAACACCAACTTGGACAAATTCGAAATACGCTATGAAAACAGCCAGGGAGCACACGAAGTCCATTCAGCGTGTTTGGCACACATTTTTATTTCCTACGCACGGAATTTGCTCCTTCGGAACACTTTGGCGGAAAGTTTAACCCCGAGGGCGACGGATTCAAAATGCACTGCGAAATGGGCTATGGAGCATATGAAGTCCATTCGGGGGCTTTGGGACACATTTTTGTTTTGTGCCAATATTTCATACGTGTGGATTTTATAGTTTCCGTTCGAATCCGTTATTGAAGAAAGTTAGACATTGACTTGGACGGATTCAAAACGCATGCCAAAATTACCGTGGGAGCATACGAAGTCAATTCGGGTGGTTTGGCACTTATTTTTATTTCGTGCCAATATCTCGTACATCTGGAGTTTATGGTTCCCATTGGGACCCATTTTGCAGGCAAGTTAGACATCGACTCAGATGGATTCAAAAGTCGCGCCAAAATGAGCAAGGCACCATACGAACTCCACTCGGGTGTTCGCACTCTTTTTCATTTTGTGACTTGATTTCGTACCCGCGGAGTTTACAGCACCCGTTGGAAGTCATTATGGTGCGAAGTGTAACACCAAGTCAGACTGATTCGAAATGCATCCCAAATAAGTTTGGAGTTTGGCAGTAATTTTTATTTAGTGCCAATATTTCGTACGTGTGGAGTTTATAGTTCCCGTTGGAACCCGTTATGCAGGAAAGTCAACCCTGAGCTGGGTAGATTGAAAACACATGCCAAAATGAGAAAGGGAGCACACGATGTTCATTCGGGGTGTTTGTCACTTATATTCATTTGATGCCAATATTTCGTGCGTATGGAGTTTATAATGCCCGTTGGAACCAATTTTGGTGGAATATTTAACACTGGCTCGGACGGATTCGAAATGAACCCCGAAATGAGTTAGGGAGCATATGAAGTCCACTCGGGATGCTTGGCTCTCACACTCATTTCGTGCCTCTATTACGTACGCGTGGAGTTTACAGTACCGTTCGAACCCGTTTTAGAGGAAAGTTTAATATGGACTCCAACGGATTCGAAATGCATCTTGAAATGAATTAGAGCGCATACAACGTTCATTGGGGGTTTGGCACTTAGTTTCGTTTCGTGCCTCGATTTCATACGCATGGAGTTTGTAATACCTGTAGGAGCCCATTATGTTCAAAGCGTTAACACTGACTCGGACATATTCAGATTGCATGCTGAAATGTGTTAGGAAGCGTGTGCAGTCCATTCGGGGCATTCGGCACTCATTTTTCACTTCGTGCCACGTTTTTGCAAGCACGGAGTTTATAGTATCAGGTCGAGCCCGTTTTACAGAAAAGTTTAACGTCGACTCGAACAGATTCGCAATCCACCTTGAACTGCGTTAGAGCGCACATAAAGTCTACTCCGGGGATTGGCACTCAGTTTTATTTCGTGCCTCGATATCATACGCAAGGAGTTTCGAATACCTGTTGGAGCCAGTTATGGACAAAACAGTAACACTGACTCGGACGTATTCTGAACGCATGCCGAAATGTGTTAGGGAGCGTATGAAGTCCATTCGGGGCGTTTGGACTCATTTGTCATTCCGTGCCCTGTTTTTGTAAGCATGGAGTTTATAGTATCCGTGGGAACCCGTTTGAGAGGAAGGTTTGACATCGACTCGAACGGATTCGCAATGTGTCTTGAACTGAGTTAGTGCGCCCATAAAGTCCATTCAGGGGTTTGGCACTCAGTTTCATATCGTGCCTCGATTTCGTACGCACGGAGTTTGTAGTACCGGTAAAAGCCCATTATGGACCAAGCAATAACACGGACTCAGACATATTCCGAATGCATGCCAAAATGAGTTAGGGAGCATATAAAATCCATTCGGCGTGTTTCACACTGATTTCACATTTGGTGCCTCGTTTTTGTAAGCACGGAGTTTATAGTATCCGTTAGAACCCGCTGTGGAAGAACTTTAACGCTGACTCGGACGGATTTGAAATACATGACGAATGACGTGCAGAACATAGGAGGTCCATTCGGGGGAGGGGGTTTGGCACTTTGTTTTATTTCGTGCCTCGACTTGTGCGCATGGAGTTTGTAGTACGTACAGGAGCCCGTTATGGACGAACATTTAACACCGACTTGGACAAAATCGAAATACGCAATGAAAACAGCCAGGGAGCACACGAAGTCCATTCAGGGTGTTTGGCACACATTTTTATTTCGTACGCACGGAATTTGCTCCTTCGGAACACTTTGGCGGAAAGTTTAACCCCGAGTGCGATGGATTCAAAATGCACTGCGAAATGGGCTATGGAGCATATGAAGTCAATTCGGGGGCTTTGGGACACATTTTTGTTTTGTGCCAATATTTCATACGTGTGGAGTTTATAGTTTCCGTTCGAATCCGTTATTGAAGAAAGTTAGACACTGACTTGGACGGATTCAAAACGCATGCCAAAACTACCGTGGGAGCATACGAAGTCCATTCGGGTGGTTTGGCACTTATTTTTATTTCGTGCCAATATCTTGGAGTTTATGGTTCCCATTGGGACCCATTTTGCAAGCAAGTTAGACATCGACTCAGATGGATTCAAAAGTCCCGCCAAAATGAGCAAGGCACCATACGAAGTCCACTCGGGTGGTTCGCACTCTTTTTCATTTTGTGACTTGATTTCGTACCCGCGGAGTTTACAGCTCCTGTTGGAAGTCATTATGGTGCGAAGTGTAACACCAAGTCAGGCTGATTCGAAATGCATCCCAAATAAGTTTGGAGTTTGGCACTAATTTTTATTTAGTGCCAATATTTCGTACGTGTGGAGTTTATAGTTCCCGTTGGAACCCGTTATGCAGGAAAGTCAACCCTGAGCTGGGTAGATTGAAAACACATGCCAAAATGAGAAAGGGAGCATACGATGTTCATTCGGGGTGTTTGTCACTTATATTCATTTGATGCCAATATTTCGTGCGTATGGAGTTTATAATGCCCGTTGGAACCAATTTTGGTGGAATATTTAACACTGGCTCGGACGGATTCGAAATGAACCCCGAAATGAGTTAGGGAGCATATGAAGTCCACTCGGGATGCTTGGCTCTCACACTCATTTCGTGCCTCTATTACATACGCGTGGAGTTTACAGTACCGTTCGAACCCGTTTTAGAGGAAAGTTTAATATCGACTCCAACGGATTCGAAATGCATCTTGAAATGAATTAGAGCGCATACAACGTTCATTGGGGGTTTGGCACTTAGTTTCGTTTCGTGCCTCGATTTCATACGCATGGAGTTTGTAATACCTGTAGGAGCCCATTATGTTCAAAGCGTTAACACTGACTTGGACATATTCAGATTGCATGCTGAAATGTGTTAGGAAGCGTGTGCAGTCCATTCGGGGCATTCGGCACTCATTTTTCACTTCGTGCCACGTTTTTGCAAGCACGGAGTTTATAGTATCAAGTCGAGCCCGTTTTACAAAAAGTTTAACGTCGACTCGAACAGATTCGCAATCCACCTTGAACTGCGTTAGAGCGCACATAAAGTCTACTCCGGGGATTGGCACTCAGTTTTATTTCGTGCCTCGATATCATACGCAAGGAGTTTCTAATACCTGTTGGAGCCAGTTATGGACAAAATAGTAACACTGACTCGGACGTATTCTGAACGCTTGCCGAAATGTGTTAGGGGAGCGTATGAAGTCCATTCGGGGCGTTTGGACTCATTTTTCATTCCGTGCCCTGTTTTTGTAAGCACGGAGTTTATAGTATCTGCGGGAACCCGTTTGAGAGGAAGGTTTGACATCGACTCGAACGGATTCGCAATGTGTCTTGAACTGAGTTAGTGCGCCCATAAAGTCCATTCAGGGGTTTGGCACTCAGTTTTATTTCGTGCCTCGATTTCGTACGCACGGAGTTTGTAGTACCGGTAAAAGCCCATTATGGAGCAAGCAATAACACGGACTCAGACATATTCCGAATGCATGCCAAAATGAGTTAGGGAGCGTATAAAATCCATTCGGCGTGTTTCACACTGATTTCACATTTGGTGCCTCGTTTTTGTAAGCACGGAGTTTATAGTATCCGTTAGAACCCGCTGTGGGAGAACTTTAACGCTGACTCGGACGGATTTGAAATACATGACGAATGACGTGCAGAACATAGGAAGTCCATTCGGGGGAGGGGGTTTGGCACTTTGTTTTATTTTGTGCCTCGACTTGTGCGCATGGAGTTTGGTAGTACGTACAGGAGCCCGTTATGGACGAACATTTAACACCGACTTGGACAAAATCGAAATACGCAGTGAAAACAGCCAGGGAGCACACGAAGTCCATTCAGGGTGTTTGGCACACATTTTTATTTCGTACGCACGAAATTTGCTCCTTCGGAACACTTTGGCGGAAAGTTTAACCCCGAGTGCGACGGATTCAAAATGCACTGCGAAATGGGCTATGGAGCATATGAAGTCCATTCGGGGGCTTTGGGACACATTTTTGTTTTGTGCCAATATTTCATACGTGTGGAGTTA
>CM029675.1:967446-983927 GCA_017311315.1 Dendrocalamus latiflorus
TTCGTGCCTCGTTTTTGTAAGCACGGAGTTTATAGTATCCGTTAGAACCCGCTGTGGAAGAAACTTTAACGCTGACTCGGACGGATTTGAAATACATGACGAATGACGTGCAGAACATAGGAAGTCCATTCGGGGGAGGGGGTTTGGCACTGTGCTTTATTTCGTGCCTCGACTTGTGCGCATGGAGTTTGTAGTACGTACAGGAGCCCGTTATGGACGAACATTTAACACCGACTTGGACAAATTCGAAATACGCAATGAAAACAGCCAGGGAGCACACGAAGTCCATTCAGCGTGTTTGGCACACATTTTTATTTCCTACGCACGGAATTTGCTCCTTCGGAACACTTTGGCGGAAAGTTTAACCCCGAGTGCGACGGATTCAAAATGCACTGCGAAATGGGCTATAGAGCATATGAAGTCCATTCGGGGGCTTTGGGGACACATTTTTGTTTTGTGCCAATATTTCATACGTGTGGAGTTTATAGTTTCCGTTCGAATCCGTTATTGAAGAAAGTTAGACACTGACTTGGACGGATTCAAAACGCATGCCAAAATTACCGTGGGAGCATACGAAGTCCATTCGGGTGGTTTGGCACTTATTTTTATTTCGTGCCAATATCTCGTACATCTGGAGTTTATGGTTCCCATTGGGACCCATTTTGCAGGCAAGTTAGACATCGACTCAGATGGATTCAAAAGTCGCGCCAAAATGAGCAAGGCACCATACGAAGTCCACTCGGGTGGTTCGCACTCTTTTTCATTTTGTGACTTGATTTCGTACCCGCGGAGTTTACAGCACCCGTTGGAAGTCATTATGGTGCGAAGTGTAACACCAAGTCAGACTGATTCGAAATGCATCCCAAAATAAGTTTGGAGTTTGGCACTGATTTTTATTTAGTGCCAATATTTCGTACGTGTGGAGTTTATAGTTCCCGTTGGAACCCGTTATGCAGGAAAGTCAACACTGAGCTGGGTAGATTGAAAACACATGCCAAAATGAGAAAGGGAGCATACGATGTTCATTCGGGGTGTTTGTCACTTATATTCATTTGATGCCAATATTTCGTGCGTATGGAGTTTATAATGCCCGTTGGAACCAATTTTGGTGGAATATTTAACACTGGCTCGGACGGATTCGAAATGAACCCCGAAATGAGTTAGGGAGCATATGAAGTCCACTCGGGATGCTTGGCTCTCACACTCATTTCGTGCCTCTATTACGTACGCGTGGAGTTTACAGTACCGTTCGAACCCGTTTTAGAGGAAAGTTTAATATCGACTCCAACGGATTCGAAATGCATCTTGAAATGAATTAGAGCGCATATAACGTTCATTGGGGGTTTGGCACTTAGTTTCGTTTCGTGCCTCGATTTCATACGCATGGAGTTTGTAATACCTGTAGGAGCCCATTATGTTCAAAGCGTTAACACTGACTCGGACATATTCAGATTGCATGCTGAAATGAGTTAGGAAGTCGTATGCAGTCCATTCGGGGCATTCGGCACTCATTTTTCACTTCGTGCCACGTTTTTGCAAGCACGGAGTTTATAGTATCAGGGGGAGCCCGTTTTACAGAAAAGTTTAACGTCGACTCGAACAGATTCGCAATCCACCTTGAACTGCGTTAGAGCGCACATAAAGTCTACTCCGGGGATTGGCACTCAGTTTTATTTCGTGCCTCGATATCATACGCAAGGAGTTTCTAATACCTGTTGGAGCCTGTTATGGACAAAACAGTAACACTGACTCGGACGTATTCAGAACGCATGCCGAAATGTGTTAGGGAGCGTATGAAGTCCATTCGGGGCGTTTGGACTCATTTTTCATTTCGTGCCCTGTTTTTGTAAGCATGGAGTTTATAGTATCCGTGGGAACCCGTTTGAGAGGAAGGTTTGACATCGACTCGAGCGGATTCGCAATGTGTCTTGAACTGAGTTAGTGCGCCCATAAAGTCCATTCAGGGGTTTGGCACTCAGTTTCATATCGTGCCTCGATTTCGTACGCACGGAGTTTGTAGTACCGGTGAAAGCCCATTATGGAGCAAGCAATAACACTGACTCAGACATATTCGGAATGCATGCCAAAATGAGATAGGGAGCGTATAAAATCCATTCGGCGTGTTTCACACTGATTTCACATTTCGTGCCTCGTTTTTGTAAGCACGGAGTTTATAGTATCCGTTAGAACCCGCTGTGGAAGAAACTTTAACGCTGACTCGGACGGATTTGAAATACATGACGAATGACGTGCAGAACATAGGAAGTCCATTCGGGGGAGGGGGTTTGGCAGCTGTGCTTTATTTCGTGCCTCGACTTGTGCGCATGGAGTTTGTAGTACGTACAGGAGCCCGTTATGGACGAACATTTAACACCGACTTGGACAAATTCGAAATACGCAATGAAAACAGCCAGGGAGCACACGAAGTCCATTCAGCGTGTTTGGCACACATTTTTATTTCCTACGCACGGAATTTGCTCCTTCGGAACACTTTGGCGGAAAGTTTAACCCCGAGTGCGACGGATTCAAAATGCACTGCGAAATGGGCTATAGAGCATATGAAGTCCATTCGGGGGCTTTGGGACACATTTTTGTTTTGTGCCAATATTTCATACGTGTGGAGTTTATAGTTTCCGTTCGAATCCGTTATTGAAGAAAGTTAGACACTGACTTGGACGGATTCAAAACGCATGCCAAAATTACCGTGGGAGCATACGAAGTCCATTCGGGTGGTTTGGCACTTATTTTTATTTCGTGCCAATATCTCGTACATCTGGAGTTTATGGTTCCCATTGGGACCCATTTTGCAGGCAAGTTAGACATCGACTCAGATGGATTCAAAAGTCCCGCCAAAATGAGCAAGGCACCATACGAAGTCCACTCGGGTGGTTCGCACTCTTTTTCATTTTGTGACTTGATTTCGTACCCGCGGAGTTTACAGCACCCGTTGGAAGTCATTATGGTGCGAAGTGTAACACCAAGTCAGACTGATTCGAAATGCATCCCAAAATAAGTTTGGAGTTTGGCACTAATTTTTATTTAGTGCCAATATTTCGTACGTGTGGAGTTTATAGTTCCCGTTGGAACCCGTTATGCAGGAAAGTCAACACTGAGCTGGGTAGATTGAAAACACATGCCAAAATGAGAAAGGGAGCATACGATGTTCATTCGGGGTGTTTGTCACTTATATTCATTTGATGCCAATATTTCGTGCGTATGGAGTTTATAATGCCCGTTGGAACCAATTTTGGTGGAATATTTAACACTGGCTCGGACGGATTCGAAATGAACCCCGAAATGAGTTAGGGAGCATATGAAGTCCACTCGGGATGCTTGGCTCTCACACTCATTTCGTGCCTCTATTACGTACGCGTGGAGTTTACAGTACCGTTCGAACCCGTTTTAGAGGAAAGTTTAATATCGACTCCAACGGATTCGAAATGCATCTTGAAATGAATTAGAGCGCATATAACGTTCATTGGGGGTTTGGCACTTAGTTTCGTTTCGTGCCTCGATTTCATACGCATGGAGTTTGTAATACCTGTAGGAGCCCATTATGTTCAAAGCGTTAACACTGACTCGGACATATTCAGATTGCATGCTGAAATGAGTTAGGAAGCGTATGCAGTCCATTCGGGGCATTCGGCACTCATTTTTCACTTCGTGCCACGTTTTTGCAAGCACGGAGTTTATAGTATCAGGTGGAGCCCGTTTTACAGAAAAGTTTAACGTCGACTCGAACAGATTCGCAATCCACCTTGAACTGCGTTAGAGCGCACATAAAGTCTACTCCGGGGATTGGCACTCAGTTTTATTTCGTGCCTCGATATCATACGCAAGGAGTTTCTAATACCTGTTGGAGCCTGTTATGGACAAAACAGTAACACTGACTCGGACGTATTCAGAACGCATGCCGAAATGTGTTAGGGAGCGTATGAAGTCCATTCGGGGCGTTTGGACTCATTTTTCATTTCGTGCCCTGTTTTTGTAAGCATGGAGTTTATAGTATCCGTGGGAACCCGTTTGAGAGGAAGGTTTGACATCGACTCGAACGGATTCGCAATGTGTCTTGAACTGAGTTAGTGCGCCCATAAAGTCCATTCAGGGGTTTGGCACTCAGTTTCATATCGTGCCTCGATTTCGTACGCACGGAGTTTGTAGTACCGGTAAAAGCCCATTATGGAGCAAGCAATAACACTGACTCAGACATATTCGGAATGCATGCCAAAATGAGTTAGGGAGCGTATAAAATCCATTCGGCGTGTTTCACACTGATTTCACATTTCGTGCCTCGTTTTTGTAAGCACGGAGTTTATAGTATCCGTTAGAACCCGCTGTGGAAGAAACTTTAACGCTGACTCGGACGGATTTGAAATACATGACGAATGACGTGCAGAACATAGGAAGTCCATTCGGGGGAGGGGGTTTGGCACTTTGTTTTATTTCGTGCCTCGACTTGTGCGCATGGAGTTTGTAGTACGTACAGGAGCCCGTTATGGACGAACATTTAACACCGACTTGGACAAATTCGAAATACGCAATGAAAACAGCCAGGGAGCATACGAAGTCCATTCAGGGTGTTTGGCACACATTTTTATTTCGTACGCACGGAATTTGCTCCTTCGGAACACTTTGGCGGAAAGTTTAACCCCGAGTGCGACGGATTCAAAATGCACTGCGAAATGGGCTATAGAGCATATGAAGTCCATTCGGGGGCTTTGGGACACATTTTTGTTTTGTGCCAATATTTCATACGTGTGGAGTTTATAGTTTCCGTTCGAATCCGTTATTGAAGAAAGTTAGACACTGACTTGGACGGATTCAAAACGCATGCCAAAATTACCGTGGGAGCATACGAAGTCCATTCGGGTGGTTTGGCACTTATTTTTATTTCGTGCCAATATCTCGTACATCTGGAGTTTATGGTTCCCATTGGGACCCATTTTGCAGGCAAGTTAGACATCGACTCAGATGGATTCAAAAGTCCCGCCAAAATGAGCAAGGCACCATACGAAGTCCACTCGGGTGGTTCGCACTCTTTTTCATTTTGTGACTTGATTTCGTACCCGCGGAGTTTACAGCACCCGTTGGAAGTCATTATGGTGCGAAGTGTAACACCAAGTCAGACTGATTCGAAATGCATCCCAAAATAAGTTTGGAGTTTGGCACTAATTTTTATTTAGTGCCAATATTTCGTACGTGTGGAGTTTATAGTTCCCGTTGGAACCCGTTATGCAGGAAAGTCAACACTGAGCTGGGTAGATTGAAAACACATGCCAAAATGAGAAAGGGAGCATACGATGTTCATTCGGGGTGTTTGTCACTTATATTCATTTGATGCCAATATTTCGTGCGTATGGAGTTTATAATGCCCGTTGGAACCAATTTTGGTGGAATATTTAACACTGGCTCGGACGGATTCGAAATGAACCCCGAAATGAGTTAGGGAGCATATGAAGTCCACTCGGGATGCTTGGCTCTCACACTCATTTCGTGCCTCTATTACGTACGCGTGGAGTTTACAGTACCGTTCGAACCCGTTTTAGAGGAAAGTTTAATATCGACTCCAACGGATTCGAAATGCATCTTGAAATGAATTAGAGCGCATATAACGTTCATTGGGGGTTTGGCACTTAGTTTCGTTTCGTGCCTCGATTTCATACGCATGGAGTTTGTAATACCTGTAGGAGCCCATTATGTTCAAAGCGTTAACACTGACTCGGACATATTCAGATTGCATGCTGAAATGAGTTAGGAAGCGTATGCAGTCCATTCGGGGCATTCGGCACTCATTTTTCACTTCGTGCCACGTTTTTGCAAGCACGGAGTTTATAGTATCAGGTGGAGCCCGTTTTACAGAAAAGTTTAACGTCGACTCGAACAGATTCGCAATCCACCTTGAACTGCGTTAGAGCGCACATAAAGTCTACTCCGGGGATTGGCACTCAGTTTTATTTCGTGCCTCGATATCATACGCAAGGAGTTTCTAATACCTGTTGGAGCCTGTTATGGACAAAACAGTAACACTGACTCGGACGTATTCAGAACGCATGCCGAAATGTGTTAGGGAGCGTATGAAGTCCATTCGGGGCGTTTGGACTCATTTTTCATTTCGTGCCCTGTTTTTGTAAGCATGGAGTTTATAGTATCCGTGGGAACCCGTTTGAGAGGAAGGTTTGACATCGACTCGAACGGATTCGCAATGTGTCTTGAACTGAGTTAGTGCGCCCATAAAGTCCATTCAGGGGTTTGGCACTCAGTTTCATATCGTGCCTCGATTTCGTACGCACGGAGTTTGTAGTACCGGTAAAAGCCCATTATGGAGCAAGCAATAACACTGACTCAGACATATTCGGAATGCATGCCAAAATGAGTTAGGGAGCGTATAAAATCCATTCGGCGTGTTTCACACTGATTTCACATTTCGTGCCTCGTTTTTGTAAGCACGGAGTTTATAGTATCCGTTAGAACCCGCTGTGGAAGAAACTTTAACGCTGACTCGGACGGATTTGAAATACATGACGAATGACGTGCAGAACATAGGAAGTCCATTCGGGGGAGGGGGTTTGGCACTTTGTTTTATTTCGTGCCTCGACTTGTGCGCATGGAGTTTGTAGTACGTACAGGAGCCCGTTATGGACGAACATTTAACACCGACTTGGACAAATTCGAAATACGCAATGAAAACAGCCAGGGAGCATACGAAGTCCATTCAGGGTGTTTGGCACACATTTTTATTTCGTACGCACGGAATTTGCTCCTTCGGAACACTTTGGCGGAAAGTTTAACCCCGAGTGCGACGGATTCAAAATGCACTGCGAAATGGGCTATAGAGCATATGAAGTCCATTCGGGGGCTTTGGGACACATTTTTGTTTTGTGCCAATATTTCATACGTGTGGAGTTTATAGTTTCCGTTCGAATCCGTTATTGAAGAAAGTTAGACACTGACTTGGACGGATTCAAAACGCATGCCAAAATTACCGTGGGAGCATACGAAGTCCATTCGGGTGGTTTGGCACTTATTTTTATTTCGTGCCAATATCTCGTACATCTGGAGTTTATGGTTCCCATTGGGACCCATTTTGCAGGCAAGTTAGACATCGACTCAGATGGATTCAAAAGTCCCGCCAAAATGAGCAAGGCACCATACGAAGTCCACTCGGGTGGTTCGCACTCTTTTTCATTTTGTGACTTGATTTCGTACCCGCGGAGTTTACAGCACCCGTTGGAAGTCATTATGGTGCGAAGTGTAACACCAAGTCAGACTGATTCGAAATGCATCCCAAAATAAGTTTGGAGTTTGGCACTAATTTTTATTTAGTGCCAATATTTCGTACGTGTGGAGTTTATAGTTCCCGTTGGAACCCGTTATGCAGGAAAGTCAACACTGAGCTGGGTAGATTGAAAACACATGCCAAAATGAGAAAGGGAGCATACGATGTTCATTCGGGGTGTTTGTCACTTATATTCATTTGATGCCAATATTTCGTGCGTATGGAGTTTATAATGCCCGTTGGAACCAATTTTGGTGGAATATTTAACACTGGCTCGGACGGATTCGAAATGAACCCCGAAATGAGTTAGGGAGCATATGAAGTCCACTCGGGATGCTTGGCTCTCACACTCATTTCGTGCCTCTATTACGTACGCGTGGAGTTTACAGTACCGTTCGAACCCGTTTTAGAGGAAAGTTTAATATCGACTCCAACGGATTCGAAATGCATCTTGAAATGAATTAGAGCGCATATAACGTTCATTGGGGGTTTGGCACTTAGTTTCGTTTCGTGCCTCGATTTCATACGCATGGAGTTTGTAATACCTGTAGGAGCCCATTATGTTCAAAGCGTTAACACTGACTCGGACATATTCAGATTGCATGCTGAAATGAGTTAGGAAGCGTATGCAGTCCATTCGGGGCATTCGGCACTCATTTTTCACTTCGTGCCACGTTTTTGCAAGCACGGAGTTTATAGTATCAGGTGGAGCCCGTTTTACAGAAAAGTTTAACGTCGACTCGAACAGATTCGCAATCCACCTTGAACTGCGTTAGAGCGCACATAAAGTCTACTCCGGGGATTGGCACTCAGTTTTATTTCGTGCCTCGATATCATACGCAAGGAGTTTCTAATACCTGTTGGAGCCTGTTATGGACAAAACAGTAACACTGACTCGGACGTATTCAGAACGCATGCCGAAATGTGTTAGGGAGCGTATGAAGTCCATTCGGGGCGTTTGGACTCATTTTTCATTTCGTGCCCTGTTTTTGTAAGCATGGAGTTTATAGTATCCGTGGGAACCCGTTTGAGAGGAAGGTTTGACATCGACTCGAACGGATTCGCAATGTGTCTTGAACTGAGTTAGTGCGCCCATAAAGTCCATTCAGGGGTTTGGCACTCAGTTTCATATCGTGCCTCGATTTCGTACGCACGGAGTTTGTAGTACCGGTAAAAGCCCATTATGGAGCAAGCAATAACACTGACTCAGACATATTCGGAATGCATGCCAAAATGAGTTAGGGAGCGTATAAAATCCATTCGGCGTGTTTCACACTGATTTCACATTTCGTGCCTCGTTTTTGTAAGCACGGAGTTTATAGTATCCGTTAGAACCCGCTGTGGAAGAAACTTTAACGCTGACTCGGACGGATTTGAAATACATGACGAATGACGTGCAGAACATAGGAAGTCCATTCGGGGGAGGGGGTTTGGCACTTTGTTTTATTTCGTGCCTCGACTTGTGCGCATGGAGTTTGTAGTACGTACAGGAGCCCGTTATGGACGAACATTTAACACCGACTTGGACAAATTCGAAATACGCAATGAAAACAGCCAGGGAGCATACGAAGTCCATTCAGGGTGTTTGGCACACATTTTTATTTCGTACGCACGGAATTTGCTCCTTCGGAACACTTTGGCGGAAAGTTTAACCCCGAGTGCGACGGATTCAAAATGCACTGCGAAATGGGCTATAGAGCATATGAAGTCCATTCGGGGGCTTTGGGACACATTTTTGTTTTGTGCCAATATTTCATACGTGTGGAGTTTATAGTTTCCGTTCGAATCCGTTATTGAAGAAAGTTAGACACTGACTTGGACGGATTCAAAACGCATGCCAAAATTACCGTGGGAGCATACGAAGTCCATTCGGGTGGTTTGGCACTTATTTTTATTTCGTGCCAATATCTCGTACATCTGGAGTTTATGGTTCCCATTGGGACCCATTTTGCAGGCAAGTTAGACATCGACTCAGATGGATTCAAAAGTCCCGCCAAAATGAGCAAGGCACCATACGAAGTCCACTCGGGTGGTTCGCACTCTTTTTCATTTTGTGACTTGATTTCGTACCCGCGGAGTTTACAGCACCCGTTGGAAGTCATTATGGTGCGAAGTGTAACACCAAGTCAGACTGATTCGAAATGCATCCCAAAATAAGTTTGGAGTTTGGCACTAATTTTTATTTAGTGCCAATATTTCGTACGTGTGGAGTTTATAGTTCCCGTTGGAACCCGTTATGCAGGAAAGTCAACCCTGAGCTGGGTAGATTGAAAACACATGCCAAAATGAGAAAGGGAGCATACGATGTTCATTCGGGGTGTTTGTCACTTATATTCATTTGATGCCAATATTTCGTGCGTATGGAGTTTATAATGCCCGTTGGAACCAATTTTGGTGGAATATTTAACACTGGCTCGGACGGATTCGAAATGAACCCCGAAATGAGTTAGGGAGCATATGAAGTCCACTCGGGATGCTTGGCTCTCACACTCATTTCGTGCCTCTATTACGTACGCGTGGAGTTTACAGTACCGTTCGAACCCGTTTTAGAGGAAAGTTTAATATCGACTCCAACGGATTCGAAATGCATCTTGAAATGAATTAGAGCGCATATAACGTTCATTGGGGGTTTGGCACTTAGTTTCGTTTCGTGCCTCGATTTCATACGCATGGAGTTTGTAATACCTGTAGGAGCCCATTATGTTCAAAGCGTTAACACTGACTCGGACATATTCAGATTGCATGCTGAAATGAGTTAGGAAGCGTATGCAGTCCATTCGGGGCATTCGGCACTCATTTTTCACTTCGTGCCACGTTTTTGCAAGCACGGAGTTTATAGTATCAGGTGGAGCCCGTTTTACAGAAAAGTTTAACGTCGACTCGAACAGATTCGCAATCCACCTTGAACTGCGTTAGAGCGCACATAAAGTCTACTCCGGGGATTGGCACTCAGTTTTATTTCGTGCCTCGATATCATACGCAAGGAGTTTCTAATACCTGTTGGAGCCTGTTATGGACAAAACAGTAACACTGACTCGGACGTATTCAGAACGCATGCCGAAATGTGTTAGGGAGCGTATGAAGTCCATTCGGGGCGTTTGGACTCATTTTTCATTTCGTGCCCTGTTTTTGTAAGCATGGAGTTTATAGTATCCGTGGGAACCCGTTTGAGAGGAAGGTTTGACATCGACTCGAACGGATTCGCAATGTGTCTTGAACTGAGTTAGTGCGCCCATAAAGTCCATTCAGGGGTTTGGCACTCAGTTTCATATCGTGCCTCGATTTCGTACGCACGGAGTTTGTAGTACCGGTAAAAGCCCATTATGGAGCAAGCAATAACACTGACTCAGACATATTCGGAATGCATGCCAAAATGAGTTAGGGAGCGTATAAAATCCATTCGGCGTGTTTCACACTGATTTCACATTTCGTGCCTCGTTTTTGTAAGCACGGAGTTTATAGTATCCGTTAGAACCCGCTGTGGAAGAAACTTTAACGCTGACTCGGACGGATTTGAAATACATGACGAATGACGTGCAGAACATAGGAAGTCCATTCGGGGGAGGGGGTTTGGCACTTTGTTTTATTTCGTGCCTCGACTTGTGCGCATGGAGTTTGTAGTACGTACAGGAGCCCGTTATGGACGAACATTTAACACCGACTTGGACAAATTCGAAATACGCAATGAAAACAGCCAGGGAGCATACGAAGTCCATTCAGGGTGTTTGGCACACATTTTTATTTCGTACGCACGGAATTTGCTCCTTCGGAACACTTTGGCGGAAAGTTTAACCCCGAGTGCGACGGATTCAAAATGCACTGCGAAATGGGCTATAGAGCATATGAAGTCCATTCGGGGGCTTTGGGACACATTTTTGTTTTGTGCCAATATTTCATACGTGTGGAGTTTATAGTTTCCGTTCGAATCCGTTATTGAAGAAAGTTAGACACTGACTTGGACGGATTCAAAACGCATGCCAAAATTACCGTGGGAGCATACGAAGTCCATTCGGGTGGTTTGGCACTTATTTTTATTTCGTGCCAATATCTCGTACATCTGGAGTTTATGGTTCCCATTGGGACCCATTTTGCAGGCAAGTTAGACATCGACTCAGATGGATTCAAAAGTCCCGCCAAAATGAGCAAGGCACCATACGAAGTCCACTCGGGTGGTTCGCACTCTTTTTCATTTTGTGACTTGATTTCGTACCCGCGGAGTTTACAGCACCCGTTGGAAGTCATTATGGTGCGAAGTGTAACACCAAGTCAGACTGATTCGAAATGCATCCCAAAATAAGTTTGGAGTTTGGCACTAATTTTTATTTAGTGCCAATATTTCGTACGTGTGGAGTTTATAGTTCCCGTTGGAACCCGTTATGCAGGAAAGTCAACCCTGAGCTGGGTAGATTGAAAACACATGCCAAAATGAGAAAGGGAGCATACGATGTTCATTCGGGGTGTTTGTCACTTATATTCATTTGATGCCAATATTTCGTGCGTATGGAGTTTATAATGCCCGTTGGAACCAATTTTGGTGGAATATTTAACACTGGCTCGGACGGATTCGAAATGAACCCCGAAATGAGTTAGGGAGCATATGAAGTCCACTCGGGATGCTTGGCTCTCACACTCATTTCGTGCCTCTATTACGTACGCGTGGAGTTTACAGTACCGTTCGAACCCGTTTTAGAGGAAAGTTTAATATCGACTCCAACGGATTCGAAATGCATCTTGAAATGAATTAGAGCGCATATAACGTTCATTGGGGGTTTGGCACTTAGTTTCGTTTCGTGCCTCGATTTCATACGCATGGAGTTTGTAATACCTGTAGGAGCCCATTATGTTCAAAGCGTTAACACTGACTCGGACATATTCAGATTGCATGCTGAAATGAGTTAGGAAGCGTATGCAGTCCATTCGGGGCATTCGGCACTCATTTTTCACTTCGTGCCACGTTTTTGCAAGCACGGAGTTTATAGTATCAGGTGGAGCCCGTTTTACAGAAAAGTTTAACGTCGACTCGAACAGATTCGCAATCCACCTTGAACTGCGTTAGAGCGCACATAAAGTCTACTCCGGGGATTGGCACTCAGTTTTATTTCGTGCCTCGATATCATACGCAAGGAGTTTCTAATACCTGTTGGAGCCTGTTATGGACAAAACAGTAACACTGACTCGGACGTATTCAGAACGCATGCCGAAATGTGTTAGGGAGCGTATGAAGTCCATTCGGGGCGTTTGGACTCATTTTTCATTCGTGCCCTGTTTTTGTAAGCATGGAGTTTATAGTATCCGTGGGAACCCGTTTGAGAGGAAGGTTTGACATCGACTCGAACGGATTCGCAATGTGTCTTGAACTGAGTTAGTGCGCCCATAAAGTCCATTCAGGGGTTTGGCACTCAGTTTCATATCGTGCCTCGATTTCGTACGCACGGAGTTTGTAGTACCGGTAAAAGCCCATTATGGAGCAAGCAATAACACGGACTCAGACATATTCCAAATGCATGCCAAAATGAGTTAGGGAGCGTATAAAATCCATTCGGCGTGTTTCACACTGATTTCACATTTGGTGCCTCGTTTTTGTAAGCACGGAGTTTATAGTATCCGTTAGAACCCGCTGTGGAAGAACTTTAACGCTGACTCGGACGGATTTGAAATACATGACGAATGACGTGCAGAACATAGGAAGTCCATTCGGGGGAGGGGGTTTGGCACTTTGTTTTATTTCGTGCCTCGACTTGTGCGCATGGAGTTTGTAGTACGTACAGGAGCCCGTTATGGACGAACATTTAACACCGACTTGGACAAATTCGAAATACGCAATGAAAACAGCCAGGGAGCACACGAAGTCCATTCAGGGTGTTTGGCACACATTTTTATTTCGTACGCACGGAAATTTGCTCCTTCGGAACACTTTGGCGGAAAGTTTAACCCCGAGTGCGACGGATTCAAAATGCACTGCGAAATGGGCTATAGGAGCATATGAAGTCCATTCGGGGGCTTTGGGACACATTTTTGTTTTGTGCCAATATTTCATACGTGTGGAGTTTATAGTTTCCGTTCGAATCCGTTATTGAAGAAAGTTAGACACTGACTTGGACGGATTCAAAACGCATGCCAAAATTACCGTGGGAGCATACGAAGTCCATTCGGGTGGTTTGGCACTTATTTTTATTTCGTGCCAATATCTCGTACATCTGGAGTTTATGGTTCCCATTGGGACCCATTTTGCAGGCAAGTTAGACATCGACTCAGATGGATTCAAAAGTCCCGCCAAAATGAGCAAGGCACCATACGAAGTCCACTCGGGTGGTTCGCACTCTTTTTCATTTTGTGACTTGATTTCGTACCCGCGGAGTTTACAGCACCCGTTGGAAGTCATTATGGTGCGAAGTGTAACACCAAGTCAGACTGATTCGAAATGCATCCCAAAATAAGTTTGGAGTTTGGCACTAATTTTTATTTAGTGCCAATATTTCGTACGTGTGGAGTTTATAGTTCCCGTTGGAACCCGTTATGCAGGAAAGTCAACCCTGAGCTGGGTAGATTGAAAACACATGCCAAAATGAGAAAGGGAGCATACGATGTTCATTCGGGGTGTTTGTCACTTATATTCATTTGATGCCAATATTTCGTGCGTATGGAGTTTATAATGCCCGTTGGAACCAATTTTGGTGGAATATTTAACACTGGCTCGGACGGATTCGAAATGAACCCCGAAATGAGTTAGGGAGCATATGAAGTCCACTCGGGATGCTTGGCTCTCACACTCATTTCGTGCCTCTATTACGTACGCGTGGAGTTTACAGTACCGTTCGAACCCGTTTTAGAGGAAAGTTTAATATCGACTCCAACGGATTCGAAATGCATCTTGAAATGAATTAGAGCGCATACTAACGTTCATTGGGGGTTTGGCACTTAGTTTCGTTTCGTGCCTCGATTTCATACGCATGGAGTTTGTAATACCTGTAGGAGCCCATTATGTTCAAAGCGTTAACACTGACTCGGACATATTCAGATTGCATGCTGAAATGAGTTAGGAAGCGTATGCAGTCCATTCGGGGCATTCGGCACTCATTTTTCACTTCGTGCCACGTTTTTGCAAGCACGGAGTTTATAGTATCAGGTCGAGCCCGTTTTACAGAAAAGTTTAACGTCGACTCGAACAGATTCGCAATCCACCTTGAACTGCGTTAGAGCGCACATAAAGTCTACTCCGGGGATTGGCACTCAGTTTTATTTCGTGCCTCGATATCATACGCAAGGAGTTTCTAATACCTGTTGGAGCCTGTTATGGACAAAACAGTAACACTGACTCGGACGTATTCAGAACGCATGCCGAAATGTGTTAGGGAGCGTATGAAGTCCATTCGGGGCGTTTGGACTCATTTTTCATTCCGTGCCTTGTTTTTGTAAGCATGGAGTTTATAGTATCCGTGGGAACCCGTTTGAGAGGAAGGTTTGACATCGACTCGAACGGATTCGCAATGTGTCTTGAACTGAGTTAGTGCGCCCATAAAGTCCATTCAGGGGTTTGGCACTCAGTTTCATATCGTTCCTCGATTTCGTACGCACGGAGTTTGTAGTACCGGTGAAACCCATTATGGAGCAAGCAATAACACTGACTCAGACATATTCGGAATGCATGCCAAAATGAGTTAGGGAGCGTATAAAATCCATTCGGCGTGTTTCACACTGATTTCACATTTCGTGCCTCGTTTTTGTAGGCACGGAGTTTATAGTATCCGTTAGAACCCGCTGTGGAAGAAACTTTAACGCTGACTTGGACAGATTTGAAATACATGACGAATGACGTTTAGAACATAGGATGTCCATTCGGGGAAGGGGGTTTGGCACTTTGTTTTATTTCGTGCCTCGACTTGTGCGCATGGAGTTTGTACTACGTACAGGAGCCCGTTATGGACGAACATTTAACACCGACTTGGACAAATTCGAAATACGCAATGAAAACAGCCAGGGACCATACGAAGTCCATTCAGGGTGTTTGGCACACATTTTTATTTCGTACGCACGGAATTTGCTCCTTCGGAACACTTTGGCGGAAAGTTTAACCCCGAGTGCGACGGATTCAAAATGCACTGCGAAATGGGCTATAGAGCATATGAAGTCCATTCGGGGGCTTTGGGACACATTTTTGTTTTGTGGCAATATTTCATACGTGTGGAGTTTATAGTTTCCGTTCGAATCCGTTATTGAAGAAAGTTAGACACTGACTTGGACGGATTCAAAACGCATGCCAAAATTACCGTGGGAGCATACGAAGTCCATTCGGGTGGTTGGCACTTATTTTTATTTCGTGCCAATATCTCGTACATCTGGAGTTTATGGTTCCCATTGGGACCCATTTTGCAGGCAAGTTAGACATCGACTCAGATGGATTCAAAACTCCCGCCAAAATGAGCAAGGCACCATACGAAGTCCACTCGGGTGGTTCGCACTCTTTTTCATTTTGTGACTTGATTTCGTACCCGCGGAGTTTACAGCACCAGTTGGAAGTCATTATGGTGCGAAGTGTAACACCAAGTCAGGCTGATTCGAAATGCATCCCAAATTAAGTTTGGAGTTTGGCACTAATTTTTATTTAGTGCCAATATTTCGTACGTGAGGAGTTTATAGTTCCCGTTGGAACCCGTTATGCAGGAAAGTCAACACTGAGCTGGGTAGATTGAAAACACATGCCAAATTGAGAAAGGGAGCATACGATGTTCATTCGGGGTGTTTGTCACTTATATTCATTTGATGCCAATATTTCGTGCGTATGAAGTTTATAATGCCCGTTGGAACCAATTTTGGTGGAATATTTAACACTGGCTCGGACGGATTCGAAATGAACCCCGAAATGAGTTAGGGAGCATATGAAGTCCACTCGGGATGCTTGGCTCTCACACTCATTTCGTGCCTCTATTACGTACGCGTGGAGTTTACAGTACCGTTCGAACCTGTTTTAGAGGAAAGTTTAATATCGACTCCAACGGATTCGAAATGCATCTTGAAATGAATTAGAGCGCATACAACGTTCATTGGGGGTTTGGCACTTAGTTTCGTTTCGTGCCTCGATTTCATACGCATGGAGTTTGTAATACCTGTAGGAGCCCATTGTGTTCAAAGCTTTAACACTGACTTGGACATATTCAGATTGCATGCTGAAATGAGTTAGGAAGCGTATGCAGTCCATTCGGGGCAT
>CM029675.1:984027-1089027 GCA_017311315.1 Dendrocalamus latiflorus
GCCCCCTCTTGCGCCATATGAGTACAGTAAATCCCTGTCCCTCACTGTGAATAACCAGTCCATCCCTGGCACCGACTTTCCACTGGTGGCACCTAAACTAGACTATCATAAGTTAATCAGCTAGGTCGTACCCATATAGACTTGTGGTTGTACGGTTAATGCTCAGTCTGGACAAACACAAGCGTCGGTCCTTAATTGACTGGGGTGGAACATACACTTAACAATATCTCGTGCTTGCCGCACCAACCCAGA
This sequence comes from Dendrocalamus latiflorus, assembly GCA_017311315.1. Lineage (NCBI taxonomy): Eukaryota > Viridiplantae > Streptophyta > Magnoliopsida > Poales > Poaceae > Dendrocalamus > Dendrocalamus latiflorus. The sequence continues at coordinate 984,280 of CM029675.1, forward strand.
CCAACCATCCACCCTAATCTAAACCAACTTTCAGATTTTATTTTATGTTAAAAGAACAGTGGCAACTCCAATTACCACTACATTTATAAACACAAAGGTATTACCATAATTCATAATTTCCCATTTGCAAGATTTATGAGGTATTCAATAGCATGGCTAAGCATTGCACTACCATTCTAATACAACAATTAAATATATTATTCTCATTAATGAGTCAAAGAAATTTCTAGGGTTGCAAAGGTGCATGGCAATCAACTTCAAGTGAGGGCATAACAAGGTTGGATATAACTAATGCCTTAAGATTTGAACTAATATTTTATATAAATAGCAATGCACGTAATTTAAAATAATTAAAACATTTCGAAATCATAGGTTCAAGATGATCAAATGAGACTTGCCTTCTTGCAGGGTCTCTGGGTCTTCTTGCTGGGGAGTGGTGAGATCTTCGACAACGTTAGATTCTACGCACGAAAAGACAGAGCGACAAAGCAAATAAATACAAATAAAAAAATTAAAACAAACTCAAAATTTCAAATAAAGGCCATAGTTGGATAGATCATGATTTTAGATGAATTTAGAAATTTGAATGGCTGAATTTGGAGTTAAAATGAGAAAGTTATGCTTGTTTGAAGTTTTCAGCTTGAATAAATCCAGAAATTAGGAAATTTCTGACAGGTGGGGCCCACTGGAATTATTACATTTTAATATTTTATTTTTATCATGGGATTATGACAGGTGGGACCCACTGGTCAGTGAGCCAACCGCCCCTGCCTCTGACACGTGGGACCCCTCTGTGCTCTGGGCCCAGGTGTTAGTGGGAGTACTGACCGGCGGGGCCCAACTGTCAGTCGGCCCAATTGTAGAGAAGACTTCGTCTGGTCTCGCACATGTACATCTTGCAACTGTGCGCGCGCATGGATGTGATGTTCGCGAACATGCATGCGGCCTTTATTCTAGTGTTAAACTGGCTAGTAGCTTTTCGGTTGTGGAAGAGGAGTCCATCCAACGAGGAAGAAACATAGTCCACACCAAACTAGAGACCAGTTCCGAATTGAAGAATTGGCATTGAGATGTAAGAGGAGATTGTAGTAGAATCCGTGTGGTTCAACATGCTAATTACCTAATTCTCTGTAAACACTACAACCTCTCCATCAACTCCTGTGAGACCATGTGAAGGTCACCCTATGGTTTTGATGAGTAATTGACTTCTGCTTTAGAGTTTGTGTAAAGACTGAGTTTGATTTTTGAGATCTGTGCGAAAGTTGGTTGGCTCTACGACCACTGTGTGCCGGTACAACTTATGGTCATAGCTGCTGCTATGACTTATGGTTGTAGGTGCCGTTACGAATTGGTAGTCGTAAGTAGCCTTTACGACCACATTGTCATAGTCGATTTAACGACCACGTTGTCGCAGTTGGTTTTACGACTTGGTGGTCAGTAGTCGGTTTTACGATTTTGCGGTCGATAGCTAGATTTACGACTTAGTGGTCGGCAGTCGGTTTTACAACTTGGTGGTCGACAGAGACTTTTATGTTTTCATGGTCGATAGTCGTAACTGTCAGAGCTTAGATTATACCATCCGGAATCTACTGTGTTTAGCTGCACTATTCCCTGGATCAGTAGATAGTGCTCACAGTTACAGAAATGAATATCAAAATACATATCATGCGGAAGCGTAAATATAATAGTAGACTTACTCATGGGCCGATTAGGCCGAAATCATGAAATTGCAGCAGCGGAAGAACGAAGCACGCAAGCGGGACCTTCAGGACATGCCCACAGGCAGCCAACTGGAGGTTCGCGACCTAACCCTTGACATCTTCATCTTCTCGGCTAGCTTGTCCAATCTTGTTGCTGAGGCGAGGTGATTTGATTCCCGATTCTGAATTTTGTCGCAAAAGCGGGCGTGAGCACTCCGACCCCGTGCTCCGCGAGCCAATACACAGAATGCAAATAAATAGTATGCATGGCTTAACCAAAGGAAGGCTCGGGTTATTTTATTTTTGCGTAGAGTGCTTTTGAATACAATTACTTAAAGATCCCTAAAACCTAGCAATTTGAACCAAATCATAATGTACAAGGAAATGCATTATTAATATCGATTCAGATTCCATCCACCGTTACATAGCATCTGCACCATATAGCAATTTCTTCAGCGTTATCGCCGCTTAACTTACCACTGGGACGACACCCAGGACAATTCCAAACCAGGGCAGTCCTTCGCCCTTCAAGTTTCCATTCCTATTTTCCAAACATTTTTAAATAGAACTAACTCGAGTAAGTTCCCATGTCCGCCCATGACCGTGGGCACGGCTATTCGAATAGTTTTGACTCTGCAGAGTTTGTACACTTTCACCACAAGAGATGAATTATCTTTGTTGCCAACATGCTTCCTTAGGCATGAGACCCAGATAATTTATCACAAAGCCTTTACCTTACTCCGATCTAGCTAGACACCACCCACGCTGAGGTTTCACCACTGAAGGGTTACACCACCACAGTCAGAAGCCCCCTCTTGCGCCGTGCGAGTACAGTACACCCTGTGCCTCACTGTGAGTAAACCAGTACACCCTGGCACCCACTTTCCACGGTGATACCTGAACTAAACCCTTGCAAGTTATTCAGCTAGGTCGTACCCATTATAGACTTGTGGTTGTACTGTTTTACATCAGGAGGTCATCACAAGATTCAGTCCTTAGTATTATCTGAGCGATTCTACCACACTCCATAATTTGTGCTCCCACCGCACCACATACCAGCCCCCAAACCATCCGCTCAGATAAATAAGCAATTTGAGGTTTTTGGGAATATAAAATAACCATATCCAACATACACTAGTCATTACCACCATGACTGCCCAACCAATTTTTCTCAGGATTAAAAATGATGCTTGGGCGCTCTCGCGCCCATGAGTACCTAAGCAAAACTAAGCATGGCATATAATTAGGGACTTATTTTCAAAAGTTACCATTATAATTTTGCTAGGGTGACAAGGTTCACACATTCAAATATTCCAAAGGAGGGTAATATTATTCAAGGTAAACAATGGACATATAACTAGAATCGTAAATTAAACATGTATTTGCATATAAACTAACAGCATGCAATTTGATAATTTAAAACAAAATAATTTGCAGAAAATGTAGGTTCAACATGATCAAAGTATTGACTCGCCTGGCGCGGTTTACCGCTGTCTTGAGCTCACGCAATGCTTTCTCTTGAGCTTTTGGTCTCTATCTTCACTTCGAGCTTGATCTCGCTTGATCCATTGAATCTTCACGACTCCCGATTTCTAATCACGTGACAAACGACTGAATCCTAATAAAGCAAATAACTCAAAAAGATCCAAATAAATTCGAATAAACTCAATTTAGTTTTGTTATGAGTTAATGGGTGATTTGGTGATTTGAGGCAAGGTTGGTAATAGCATACGATAACTTAATCTTTTTATTAATAATCTCTTTTTATTATTTTGTTATTTATCAAGGAAGTTCCATGAGTCGGGTTAGACCTATAGACTGGTGTAGAAGTTTAGTGCACAAATTTTATCTTTAGAGTATGTATTCCTTGCAAGTTAGGTAAAGGCAAACTGGACTGATGGATGAGATTTGTACTTATTCTATAAATCTTTTAGTCAAAAGTATTATAACACTTAGATATCTTTATTAAGAATAATCTCTTATATATGTCTTTACTTATTAATTGGATTAAGATAAATAGCAGAGGCTCCTTATTTATTCATATACGGTAATTAATTAAAATTTAAATCTTTAATAATCCTATTATCATATTTTATGTATCTTCATTTATCGCTAGCTTAAGTTTAATTCGAATTAGGATCCTTTGGTACGGGTCCCAGGTTGATTTATATACAATTGTACTAAATTTTATTATGTACCAAAGCTAGTGTTAGGATTTAGTTAATGTCACTATTATTAGCTTGCTCATACTTTAGCTACTATTAGGCTTAGCTCCACTTCTAATTCTAGTTTAAACTTAGCTACCGGAGCAAGGCTTAGTATGTATCATTTTATGTGAAATGTTAATCTAAATACCAATTGTCATTATTAACTAAATCTAGCTTCTGATATTTATTTATTGGTGATGTACTAAGGGTGGGGTCTGCATTATGAATCCTGACTTTCCAATTTAAATATGTATTTCATTTAATTTGGTGTTAGCATGAATCAATAATTATTTAAAGCTTAACCATAAGTCAGTTGCATACAAGGTAGCCTCTATTTCAATTTGAATATCATGGCCTAAAGGTTTGTTTATTAATGTTCACATTATTTAACAGTAAAAATGGATTTTCCTAGTTACTAGGGATAAAGACAATATTTTAGGGTTTAATTTTGCAATGGTTCATAGCTTATGGTTTACTAACTCTTTATTTATTAGAACATCATGAAAGCTTGAACCTACATGTTATCCCTAATTAATTTCTCACTATTCCTTAAGTTAGGGATTAAGTTCTATACAAAAGATTAGAAGAATATTAGCAACTAATATGTAACATTCAATCTAAGGTTAAATATTTATTAGGCCCATTTACACTCTCAATAAATTTTGATAGCTTTCCTGGATCATTTCCTATTTTTGCTAAATTTGGATATTTAACCGAAGCCACTATTTCTTTATTAATGTCTTTAGTTAATACCTAGATGTTAAATAATCATTCAAACCATATTCGCTATTCATATATGGCAACTAACCCAAATTCAATATTGAACAATCTGGTTTTATCTCCTGGCTAAAATTTTATTAGTTTTCCTAGATTATCTCTTATTCTTCCTAAATTTTTCTTAATTAAAATGGAGTAGGAAAATCAATAGATAAAAGAAATAAAAGGATGCGGCCTGGGGAAATCGAACACGGGCGGCACGGGTGAACGCACGCGCTCATAACCAACATGCTCTCAGGATGTTACCTGATGATGTAAGCGAAGAAATGCATTTGAGCCGAGCGTGCAGAGCTGAGGCAGAGGAAACTCGGGGGGGGGGGGGGGGCGGCTCGGCCGGGGACGTTGCCGGTGAGGCTCGGCCGGGGGGGGGGGGGGAACGGGAAAAATGGGTCCCCCGGCGAGTGGTGAAGCCCCTGGTAGTGTCATCACGGGTGGAGGTGGCGTCGAGGGTGGCCGGCGTCGACGCGAGCGGCCGGAGGCGAGGATGACTCGGGGCACTGGCGAACGGGAGGAAGAAGAGGTGAATTAGAGCGTGGCCGAGCATGTAGGAGATGATGAGATGCTCACCGATGTGTTTGCGGGGCGGGAGATGCGCCGAGGAAAGCTGGCGGCGGAGGCACATGGCGTCGGCGAGGATGAGTTGGGGAGGAGCTCGGCCGGAGGTGGGGGTGACTTCGTGATGCCTTGAGGGTGCTCCTACTTGGAGGAATTGGCCGGGGACGGCCTGCGGAGAGAACGGCAGCGGCACTGGTGCGCTTGGCCGGCGGTGAAGAGGAAACCGATTCCGGCGAGCTCCGGTCGTGGGGGTTCAATTCCGTGAGAGGAGAGGATGTGGGGGATGATGTGAGGCTAATGGAGGTGCTCCCTTGCTTTTAAAGACTGTGAGCCGACCGGGCGGCGTGGAGGACCGGCGCGATCAGCGCGCCGCGCAGCTGAGGAGAGGGGAGGGGCGCAGGAAGCAGTGGGCGGCCGGGAGAGCTCTTTATAGGCGTGGAAAGGGGGTTGCTGCGGCGCCCATGTGACCGGTGACCATGGCACAGTAGCCAGGACAAGACGGCGATGCGAGCGCGTGGTGACGGGCGGCAGAGCATGGGCGTGGCGGTGGTGACGCGGGAGCGCAGGCGGGGACGCGACGGAGGGTACAGGGCGATGTCGACAGGGTAGGCGCGGGATTCCTAGCGCTTGACCACCCTTACCTGCTCCGCTGCTTTGCTCCGCACGCGCGCTGGGGCAGCAGGAAGCTCGCGCCACGTGGTTGGGCGCTGTGACCAAGCGGTGGCGCCGAACCAGGGGCGGAGCAACGAAACTGGGGGCGGCGGTGGTTTTACAGGCGCTCCCACCGGGTGACAGGACGGCTCGGGCGGAGCTGGCGGAGGCATGGGCGCCACGGGGACGGAAGAATGCTGGCGCGGCAGAGGAAAGAAGAAAGGGGGAAGAAGGCGCAGGCGCGGGGGAGAGAGGGGCGTGTGGGCGAGGGCGGGTCCGTTGGCAGGGAGACGCGCGCGGGACGAGGGCGGGACCCGCTGGCCAGGGAAACAGTTGGGAAGGAGAGATTGAGCTGGGCTGGGCCGTTCGGCCGGCCGAATCCATTTTCTTTTATTTACCCATTTATTTATTGCATTATTTGTGTGTGCACATATAAATGTATATATATATATTCATATTTTATTCATTCCCTCTTGCTCACTTAACTTTGTTATTCAAGTATTATTATTATTATTTTTTTCTTGGCATTAAATTTTGTAGGTGCAAAATCTGAGTATGTCTATTCATATATATATATATATATATATATATCCATATATGTTGGTATTTTATTTACTTGTTACTATTGCTATTTATGCCATTATTTCTCAAGGATGAAATTTTATATTTAAGTCAATTTTCTCTCTTTCTTTTCTGGATCATCTTTTCAGATTCTTATTTTAAATTTTAATTCTCTATTGTTTAAACAAGTTTGTTTTCTTCTTGTTCCTTTTAACCTTCGAAACCTTCACCAAATTTTTCAGAAAATCCCATAAACTCCAAATTCAAATGAAATACATTGCAATAATAATTCAAAAGCTTTAAATTTTTAAATTCAAAATTTCAGGATGTTACAAACCTACCCCCCTTAAATAAATCTCGACCCCGAGATTCCGATAGAGCAGAAAGAATGGAGGTGAGGTTATATTGGCTAGTAATGGGTTTCGGGTATTACTTGACGTATAGCTCTTTAGCTTCATGGAGAGATGAAAATCTGCGCAATAGGGGTCGTTAGAACTTGAAGAAGTCGAAAGGAAAGAGAGAAACCTTGTTCTTCTGGATAGGTCGTGGATTTCCAGATGCTTGCTCTTTGACATCGTCGTCTTCACATCCTTGGAATTAAAATGGATTAGTTGCATCGCCTATTGGACCTATGGTGATCAAGGAATTCACGCTGATAGGTGGGTAGCAACGGTCTGTGCCCTAAGGGTAGAGGGCCTTAGGAATGCAGATGTACTTCTAGGTGGGGGTCTTTTACTTTTACGAGGATCTCGTCCTTCCCTTTTAGCCTTGGTCAAGCACGACGATCTTTAGCTAAAGGTACATTTCATAGTTCTCTTCACCAGAAAATCTTGGTCTTGCGAATCTCCTTGTACTGGTCTGATTAACTCTGAGTCCAGGTTGTCGCAACTCCAAATATACGTCGCATAGTTCTTCGACATTTCTATCTTGTAGTGCTACCCCCCTTAAATAAATGACGATTGTCATTATTCATCAATTGTACTCTTAGCTGTCTTGATCAACAAGAGATTTGAGGAGCAATTCATGGGGCAAGGGTCTTGTCCTTCGCAGAAACTGGTGACCTTGCTCTGTGGGCTCTCTCCTGGCGGGTGGTCTTCTTCATAGTGATGTTGTTTTCCTTAAATACTGGGAGGTTGAAAAGTCTTCGCTTCTTCTTGATTGCCCTGGTTTTGGGTTACTTGTTATCTTGTCTCCTTTGGATCCAATAGGGTTTTCAGCAAGAGGTGAGAGAGAATAGCATGAGGTAAGGATTAAATCGCGGAGATAAGGTGTTCTAACCCATTTAACTTTAAAGGAAGATACCCCAGAAGCTGGGGTGATACAGAACCACACAAATTTTAAAAGCAAGCTTTTTCCTGTGACTGCGAAATAGGACGCCCGAGGGCAAGAGGCAGTGCACAGGGCCAAATAGAGTCTTGCAACAATACAACGTCTACTCGGGAAGCACATATAAGAGGCACAGGGTTCATACATATAGTCTGTTTAAAACGAGACCACCTAATCTTCATGAATATCTTCAACGTTCCGAATCTTAAATTTTTGGAGTAAGGTACGATAAAAGAATCAAAATTTTCCTTTTGAATTAATAGACAGAGGAGGGAAGTATTTGGGGGTAATTTGATTGGTATTAGCACACACACTTGTGTTATTGTTTTGAATTCGGGGTAAGAGAGCTCTAGAAGTAAAAATGGCTAAGGCAGCATTTAGATGAGAGAGAATCATCTAAGAGAGATAAGAATGGGCAGTATAACTTATATCTTTGTAAATAGTATTTTAAAGAAATATCTCTAGTCATGAAACTAACGGCCAGGCTAACTAGGTCACGACCTGCAGTCGATATGCTCTGATACCATGCCTGTCAGAGCCCAGACTATACCATCCGGAATCTACTGTGTTTAGCTGCACTATTCACTGGATCAGTAGATAGTGCTCACAGTTACAGAAATGAATATCAAAATACATATCATGCGGAAACGTAAATATAATAGTAGACTTACTCATGGGCCGATTAGGCCGAAATCATGAAATTGCAGCAGCGGAAGAACGAAGCACGCAAGTGGGACCTTCAGGACATGCCCACAGGCAGCCAACTGGAGGTTCGCAACCTAGCCCTTGACATCTTCATCTTCTCGGCTAGCTTGTCCAATCTTGTTGCTGAGGCGAGGTGATTTGATTCCCGATTCTGAATTTTGTCGCAAAAGCGAGCGTGAGCGCTCCAACCCCGTGCTCCGCGAGCCAATTGGGGAGGAGCTTGGCCGGAGGTGGGGGTGACTTCGTGATGCCTTGAGGGTGCTCCTACTCGGAGGAATTGGCCGGGGACGGCCTGTGGAGAGAACGGCGGCGGCAGTGGTGCGCTTGGTCGGCGGTGAAGAGGAAACTGATTCCGGCGAGCTCCGATCGTGGGGATTCAATTCTGTGAGAGGAGAGGATGTGGGGGATGATGTGAGGCTAATGGAGGTGCTCCCTTGCTTTTAAAGACTGTGAGCCGAACGACCGGTGTGGAGGACCGGCGCGATCAGCGCGCCGCGCAGCTGAGGAGAGGGGAGGGGCGCGGGAAGCAGTGGGCGGCCGGGAGAGCTCTTTATAGGCGTGGAAAGGGGGTTGCTGCGGCACCCATGTGACCGGTGACCATGGCACAGTGGCCAGGACAAGACGGCGATGCGAGCGCGCGGTGACGGGCGGCAGAGCATGGGCGTGGCGGTGGTGACGCGGGAGCGCAGGCGGGGACGCGACGGAGGGCACAGGGCGATGTCGACAGGGTAGGCGCGGGATTCCTGGCGCTTGACCACCCTTACCTGCTCCGCTGCTTTGCTCCGCACGCGCGCTGGGGCAGCAGGAAGCTCGCGCCACGTGGTCGGGCGCTGTGACCGGGCGGAGGAGGAACCACGGGCGGTGGGGCCGAACCAGGGGCGGCGCAACGAAACCAGGGGCGGCGGTGGTTTCACAGGCGCTCCCATCGGGTGACAGGACGGCTCGGGCGGAGCTGGCGGAGGCATGGGCGCCACGGGGACAGAAGAATGCTGGCGCGGCAGAGGAAAGAAGAAAGGGAGAAGAAGGCGCAGGCGCGGGGGAGAGAGGGGCGTGCGGGCGTGGGCGGGTCCGCTGGCAGGGAGACGCGCGCGGGACGAGGGCGGGACCCGCTGGCCATGGAAACAGTTGGGAAGGAGAGATTGAGCTGGGCTGGGTCGTTCGGCCGGCTGAATCCATTTTCTTTTATTTACCCATTTATTTATTGCATTATTTGTGTGTGCACATATAAATGTATATATATATATTCATATTTTATTCATTCCCTCTTGCTCACTTAACTTTGTTATTCAAGTATTATTATTATTATTATTTTCTTGGCATTAAATTTTGTAGGTGCAAAATTTGAGTATGTCTATTCATATATGTTGGTATTTTATTTACTTGTTACTATTGCTATTTATGCCATTATTTCTCAAGGATGAAATTTTATATTTAAGTCAATTTTCTCTCTTTCTTTTCTGGATCATCTTTTCAGATTCTTATTTTAAATTTTAATTCTCTATTGTTTAAACATGTTTGTTTTCTTCTTGTTCCTTTTAACGTTCGAAACCTTCACCAAATTTTTCAGAAAATCCCATAAACTCCAAATTCAAATGAAATACATTGCAATAATAATTCAAAAGCTTTAAATTTTTAAATTCAAAATTTCAGGATGTTACAGTAACTCTGTCTGGTCATGGTCGATAGTCGTAACTCTAACTGGCCGTGGTCGATAGTAGTAACCCTGACCAGCCGTGGTCGATAGTCGTAACTCTGTCTAGCCATGGTCGATAGTCGTAACTCTGTCTGGCCGTGGTCAATAGTCGTAGTTATTCTGACTGGCCGTGGTCGTAAGTCATAGTGACTAGTTCTGGTAAAGTCGTAGCTGCTGTAAGTGATGGTCGTAGCAATTGCTACATGGTCATAGTGATTGTTACATGGTCGTAGCGCTTTGTCCATGTACTCGTAAGTCATAGTCACTAGGTGCGTTAAAGTCAGAGTTGCTAGCAATGGTCGTAGCATCTGTCTTTACGGTCGTAGCGACCTGTGTGGTGGTCATAACAACCGCTTTGTGGTCGTAGACAGCTGAGAAGTCTTCTAGGGCTATGACTACCTCATGTCTAGTGCATATGAGTGGTCATAAGTGGTTTAAGACTAGTTGTTTTGCTATGATTGTTCACTGGAATATTTTCTGATATATGCAGATTGATGAATCTTGTTTATAGTGCGGTGCTATGTGATGTTTTGCTTGTTTGTGATTGTCGTAGGACTTTGGAGCTAGGTCATGGCGAGGCATGGAAGAACCAGGACTAGGCACAGGGATGTGTTGAGGTCCAAAATGGTTGGGGAGATGCCAAAGATGTCTGACGCTTGCAAGGTGGCTGCAAGGATTGGACGGCAAGAAAACGGGAAGCTTCCAGGAAGGTGTAGAGGGGAATTTTGGAGAAATGCTCCTGATATGCAAAAGAAGCTATCCTGTTAAAGCTGTTCTGTTAAAGCATGTTTGTCCTGTTTGTGTTAGCGGGTAAAGCATGCATGGAAAACCCAGTGGTAGGCAGGGGTTAATGGGTCATCCCCAATATCAGGAGACTATAAATAGGGATGGGCGGCTACCCATCTAAAGAAGTCTCTAGGGTTTTCTGTTCTTGTGTGCGTTCTTATTTTTAGGGTTGGAGCACTTGTGCTCCTGATCCTCCTGGATGGAGTGGCTGTAAACTCATCTATTAGAGCAATATATGATCTTTCTATCTATCTCTGTTTATGTTTGCTTGCTTAGAGTTGAGTTGGGTGTGGCTGTTTTGGATGTTAGCTCTCTATTCCTTGGTTTGCTATTTCCTTTCTTGATTTAGGACTTTGCTTTCAGTAGTTCTGTTGATAATTTGACTTGCCTGGTGTTGGAAAATCATACTTGAAGCCATCTTGGCCTCTCTATTCCCACATCCATGGTCTGATTATCCTCTCTTCTTCTCAGTCTCGGTTTTGAGCGCATTTGATGAAATCTGGTGAAGTTCTCTATTCTCTTGTTAAGTTTTCAATTTAAATTCAGAGGAGCCTTCTAAGATCGTGTTCATACTATGTTTGAAGTCTCATGTCCAGTTGATCCATGAAACAAAAGTTATTCGGAATCTAGATCTTGCGGTCATGTACCTTCCTGCATTTCCTCTATTTTTCTGAGAGCTTTACGGCCACGTTAGTCGTTCGACCACTCGTTGGCTTACAACTATTGTCGAGACCCGAATATGCAAATCCGGACTCTCTGTGTATACTGCACTAGTCCAGGATCACGCTAGTGCACACAGTCAAACATAGAGGTAATCATCACCACAATCACGATATTAAATAAGGGAAACTCGAATTATTAATCAATATCCAAAAGTGAGACCTTATGGTCAAGCTTACAATCTCAATAGCCTTAGGGGCTTAACAAAACTTAGCAGCGGAAAATCCAAAATAAACGTAGTGGCCAATCGACATGCCCACTGGCAATCGAGTGGGGAGCGAAGCCTAGAACGCGTAGTCGTCGAAGTACTCTCCTCCTGGAACCTCCTGCTGGTAGCACTCCTCTTCCTCAACTGAGCAACATAGGCGTAAAGCCGTGAGTACATTGGTACTCAGCAAGTCGTTTGTAACAAATGATGCAATATAGTATGCAAGGCTTACCAATGGAAGGCTGAAAGAGTTAATTTGCATAAAACAACATTTGAAATTACCACAAATAGATTGAAGGCGAATTGTAAAATAAAACAATAATGAATAATCAAAGGAATTGAAGTAAACTACTTATGGACCTCCCATCCACAAGCTAAACCCACCCGCTTATGGATATCCCATCCACAAGCCAAACCAACAGTGAATTAATCATCCACTGACCAACTACAAATTTTCCAAGAGTAACTATACCTCGTGTGAAATCACCGAGCATTGTCCATGACCGAGGACGCGGCTATTCGAATAGTTTTACACTCTGCAGAGGTTGCACAACTGTACCCACACGATGTGATTAGCCTCGCGCTAAGGAAATCACAACAAAGCCTTTACAAAACATGAACCAAAAGATAGAGCTCAATTTTAGATGAATTTAGGAAAAAGAATCAGGTCAATCGGAGCTAGGACGAGGGAGAACGGGGCTCTGGAAAAATAAATCTACAGAAAATCGGAAAATTGGAAAAGTGCACTGTGCTGTGGACTGGGTGCACGGGAGACTGGTTCCACGGTGAACCCGGTGCACGAAACAGTGCGGGGCGGCGGCTGCTTGCGCAAGCGGCTCTGGCTGACGTGGCGCTGACGGGGCTGACACGTCAGCCTAGGGCTGACGTGGCTGCTTGCGTGGCTTGCTGGCGCGGCTGTGCGGTCTACGGTCTACGGCTGACGGGTGGGCCCGGCTGGCAGCGAGACGGCGCACGGTGGACGGTGTCCACGGGAAGGCGAAGGGTCGCGGGCGGCTGGCATCAGCGCTGACGTGCGCGTGCACGGGGCGCGAGGCGGCGCAGACGGAGCGGCCGAGGCGGCGCGGCGCGGGCGCGTCCGCTGGCGGCGCGGCGGCGAGGGTTGGCCGGCGGCGACCGGGGCGGCGGCGGAACTCAACGGCGACGAGCTCCGATGGCGAAGGCAGCGAGCGGCGACGACGGCAGACGGCGAACGCACGGCGACTACTCCGGCGACGGCGAACGCACGGGCGTCGGCGGCGGTGAGCGGCGGCGAGGGCGGCGGCTCGGGACGAGGGAGAAGCCCGGGGTCGGCTCCCTTTAAATACACGGACGCCGAGGCGTCCGGACGGAAGACGGCGGAGGAGTCCCGGGCGGAAACGGCGAGGCGGCGGCGGAGTCCGGAACGGAGACGGGGAAGGAGACCGAGTCGGGGACGACGCGCCTGACAGGTGGGCCCCAACTGTCGGTGGCGCGGGCGAGCGGGCGCGGATGGCGGCCACGTGGCGCGCATCCGAAGGGGCAAGGCGGGCGCGGGCCGAAGGCGGGAGAGGCTGGGCCGGCTGGTGGGTTTCGGCCCACTGGCTGGATGGGATTTTTGGAGGGTTTTTCTTTTTCATAAATTCATTTAAATCCTTTTGAGCTCTATAAAATAGCAAATAAATCCGGAAAATTCACCAAAAATTCCAGAAAATTCCTTGAGACTCAGGGAACTCAAATAAAATAACTTGGCAAATGTTAATGTTTAATTTAATCATATTAAATCCAAATAAATTCTGAAAATTCCTTTTAAGCTTTAATTAATTCTGGAAAAATACAAATGGTGTATTTTATTTTGAAAACTTCAAAAAGACTCTGAAATTCAGGATGTTACAAACCTTACCCCCTTAAACAGGATCTCGACCCCGAGATCCGGGCTCACTACTAGAATAGGTTCGGAAACTCTGCCTTGAGATCCTCTTCGCGCTCCCAAGTGGCTTCCTCCTCGGAGTGGTTGCTCCACTGAACTTTGCAAAAGCGAACAACTTTGTTCCGGGTGACTCGCTCTGACACGTCCAAGATCTTGTCAGGACGCTCTTTGTAGGACAGATCTTCCTGAAGATCAATTGCCTCAACTGGTACAGCCTCCTCTGGCACTCTCAAACACTTCTTCAGCTGGGACACATGGAAAACATCATGTACCCCACTGAAGGACGCAGGTAGCTCCAATTGATAAGCAACCTCTCCCCTGCGTTTCAGAATTCTGAACGGACCGACATACCTTGGTGCAAGCTTCCCTTTTTGCTGAAACCGCTTCACACCTTTGAATGGTGTGAACCTGAGATACACAAAATCATCTGGCTCAAAACTCAGCTCTCGGCGTCTAGTATCCGCATAGCTCTTTTGCCTGGCCTGGGCAGTCCTCAACCTCTCCTGAATCAAACGGACCTTGTCCTCAGCCTCTTTTAGACAATCTGGACCAAACACCTGACCTTCCCCTGTCTCTTTCCAATTGAGAGGGGTCCTGCATTTCCTGCCATAGAGTGCTTCAAATGGTGAGATCTGCAAACTTGCCTGATAACTATTGTTGTAGGAAAACTCTGCAAAAGGCAAACAGCTGTCCCACTTAGGTCCATGATCTAGCACACATGCTCTCAACATATCTTCAAGAATCTGGTTGACTCGCTCTGTCTGACCATCTGTCTGGGGATGGTATGCGGTACTGAAATTCAGATGCGTTCCCATAGCCTCATGGAAACTACCCCAAAACCGAGAAGTGAACTGGGACCCTCGATCTGACACTATTTTCTTGGGCACTCCATGCAAACTGACGATCCTCGACATATACAGCTCTGCCAATCTGTCACCGGTGTATGTTGTCTTCACTGGAATGAAGTGAGCAACCTTGGTCAATCGGTCCACGATGACCCAAATCGAATCATAGCCCTCTTTGGTCTTAGGCAAACCGACTATGAAGTCCATACCAATCTCTTCCCATTTCCACTCAGGGATTTTCAATGACTGGAGCAAACCTGCTGGCCTCTGATGCTCTGCCTTAACTCTCTGACAGACATCACAAAGTGCCACATACTCAGCGATCTCACGCTTCATGCTAGGCCACCAATATTTTTCTTTAATGTCCTGGTACATCTTGGTACTGCCAGGGTGTATCGAGTACAACGACTCATGAGCTTCTTTTAGCAACAGATCCTTTAGCTCCTTTTTATTGGGCACACACAAACGTTGCTTGAACCACAGGGTTCCTTGGGCATCCTCTGAAAATCCTGACTCTTTTCCTTCACTCATACTCTGCCTGATACGCTGAAATGCCTCATCATCTGTCTGAGCCTGACGAATCTGACCATCCAAAGTGGGCTGCAACTCCATTGCTGCCAAAAATCCTTCCTCAACCAATTCCAAACTGAGCCTTTGGAATTCCTCATGCAAAGCTGGCTGACTCTCCTGAACCATCACTGAATTACAATAAACCTTTCTGCTCAGAGCATCTGCGACTACATTGGCCTTCCCTGGGTGATAATGGATTCCGACATCATAATCCTTTATCAACTCCAACCACCTCCTCTGCCTGAGGTTAAGCTCGGACTGGGTAAAGATGTATTTCAAGCTCTTGTGATCCGTGTAAATCTCACATCTATTACCCAAGAGATAGTGCCTCCAAATTTTCAAAGCATGCACTATGGCTGCTAGCTCTAAGTCGTGGGTAGGGTAATTCTCCTCATGCGGTCTCAACTGACGTGAGGCATACGCTACCACTCTCTTTTCCTGCATCAGTACACAACCCAAACCCTTGCGTGAAGCATCGTAATAAATCTCAAAATCCTTGTTTAAATCAGGCAATACTAGCACTGGGGCTGTGGTCAAACTCTCCTTCAACTTCTGAAAGCTTTTCTCGCACTCGGGCGTCCAAACATATTTCTTTTCCTTTTTGAGCAATTGGGTAAGTGGCTTGGCTACACTGGAAAATCCCTCGATGAAACGACGGTAATAACCAGCCATACCCAGAAAACTCCTGACCTGAGTCACCGATGAAGGTGACTGCCAATCCAAAACATCCTTGACCTTTCCGGGGTCGACAGCAACTCCCTCTGCGGACATCACATGGCCTAGGAAGGCGACTTCCTTCATCCAAAACTCGCATTTGCTAAACTTGGCATACAACTGATGGTCCCTTAATTTCTGCAATACCATCCTCAGGTGTTCCTCATGCTCCCTCTCATCCTTGGAGTAGATCAGAATGTCGTCAATGAACACAACGACAAACTTATCCAAATATTCCAAGAACACCTTATTCATCAGGTACATAAAATAGGCTGGAGCATTGGTCAAACCAAATGACATCACTGTGAACTCGTACAAACCGTAACGAGTCGAAAATGCTGTCTTAGGTATGTCCTCCTGTCGAATCCTCATCTGATGGTAACCTGACCTCAAGTCAATCTTGGAGAAAACTCCTGCTCCCTTGAGCTGATCAAACAAGTCATCAATCCTGGGCAACGGGTACTTGTTCTTGATGGTGACCTCATTAAGTGCTCGGTAGTCCACGCACATGCGCTGGCTACCATCCTTCTTTTTCACAAACAAGACTGGCGCTCCCCACGGGGACGAACTGGGCCTGACATAACCTTTGTCCAAAAGCTCCTGAATCTGCTTCTTGAGTTCTGCTAACTCATTTGCTGGCATCCGGTAGGGTCTTTTGGAAATCGGAGAGGTACCGGGTACCAACTCGATCAGAAACTCAACTTCTCGTTCTGGTGGCATTCCTGGAAGGTCATCCGGAAACACATCGGGGTACTCCCTGACAATCGGCACATCCTCCAACTGAATTCCCTTGATCTGACAAACCATTACCTGCTCTGGCTGATTCATGCTAGCTGAAAACTACACTTTCTTCCCATCGGAGCTGGTCAAAGTCACTGCTCTGCTCCCACAATACAGAACTGCCTGGTGCTTCTTGAGCCAATCCATACCCAAGATCACATCTAGGGACTGGATATCCAAGATAATCAAGTCCGCTCTGAACTCAACTCCCTGGATGTCTATCTGAACTCCGGGACAGCCTAGGTTGGTGCTCAACTCCGCACCGGGGGATTGGATCAAATGAATAGATCCCAGAGTAACAATTTTCAACTGATGCTTTAAGGCAAAACTCCGAGAAACAAACGAATGGGAAGCTCCAGAATCAAATAAAACTGTGGCAGATGCTGAATGGACTGGGAACTTACCGATCACGACATCTGGTGCTGCCTGGGCCTCCTCTGCAGTGACGTGGTTCACCTGACCTCTCACCACCTGCGGAGTCCTGCTGACCTGACCTGGTGCCTGGGGTGCTCCACGCCCTGCTCCTGGAGTAGGTGTCCGTCCTGGCGTGGCTCCCAAGTCGAAGCGAACTGGAGTGGGGGCCTGCCTCTGTGGGCACTTGCTAGCATAGTGTCCCGGCTCATGGCACTTGTAGCAAGTAACAGACGCTGCTGGATTGGCGTTCCTTTGCTGCTGACCACCAGATCCACCGGGTCTCTACCCTGTCTGCTGGGGACGTGGCGCTGGGGCCGGTGTCCTGAAGACTGACTGCTGCTGCTGCTGTGGCTGCTGAGGCACTCGAGTGGGCTGGTAAGTGCTGAAACGCTGCCTCTGAGCCTGGTGAGACTGTAATCCCTGCTGAGCCATCCTCCTCTTGCGAGACTCCTCGAGCTCACGGCGACTGTCCTCAATTAGGATGACCTTATCCACCATCTGCTGAAAGCTGGCATAGTCGTTGCCCACGACCTGCACCTTCAATCCTGGGTTCAAGCCTTTCCGAAACCTCTTCTGACGGGCTTCATCTGTGGCTACGTCCTCAGGTGCGTAGCGAGCTAGCTGAGTGAATTTATTGAGGTATTCACTCACTGACATGTTCTTCAGCTGCAACTCACGGCACTCCTCCTTCTTCATGTCCATAACCCCATCCAGGACGTGGGCGTTACGGAAAGCGGTGGAGAACTCGTCCCAAGTAATGCTGTTCTGGTCCTCGTGGGCGTCACAGTAGTTCTCCCACCACTCTGCTGCAGGTCCCTCTAGCTGGTGTGCTGCATACATCACTCTCTCCCTGTCTGTGCACTGGGCCAAGTTCAGCTTTTTTCCCTACTGAACGGATCCAGTCTTCTGCCTCCAAAGGCTCTGAAGAACTGGAGTAGGTAGGCGGCCTCGTCCTCATAAATTCTGCAAAGCGGGACTGATGGTGGGCGGCCTGAGGTGCTGCTACCCCTGGTTGCTGACGCTGAGCCATATTGTTCATATTCTGCATCATTGCTTGCATCATCTGAGTCTGGGCCATCAGGAACTGACTGAGAGCGGGGTCCAGGGTCGGCGGAACTACCTGGGGTGGCTGAGGGGTACTGCTCCCTGGGTTCTGGTTTGTCTGCTCACGACCTGCGGAGTTCCTGGTTTCAACCATCTTGCTGCTGCTGTAAAAGAAACACCATTTGCTGAGAACTGACTTCTGAAGGCTCAATAGGTAAGAGGGAAAAGCAAGGGTAAGCGGTAAACTCGTCTAAGGGGAATAACTAATGACAACCTAAACTAAACAAACACTTAGCCGAAAAGGCTAACAAAAGAAGCAATAAACTCCACAAAAAGACTTTTGACATGACTGCATCATAATGCTGGGAGCAAAACTGCAGCTCACATCACACCCAACGGCAAATAAGAAGCAAAACGTTCTACACGATGCTAAAACTATAACAGGGTTCAAATCTAACGGCTCCTAATCTTCTCGGAAATCTCCAATCTTTTCTTGACACATTGGGGTGCTTCCTTGATCCAAACTTCACAGCACAACTTGAAGAATTCCATGCCAACTTTCACTTTGATGGAGGAATACTCAGACATCTATGGACATTATAGGGATAAGAAGTCACATTGAGTTTCGAAAACAAGTTCTCAGAGGAGACAAGGAGCAAGAATCCTAAGAATGAGGTAAGAATAAAGAATTACTAGTCAATCATTTGGTTGATTTGATTTAGAAAATAAATTTTGAAATATTTTCTAATTCGACTACTCTAACTAGGGCTTCGTCCTGCAGTCGATTTGGCTCTGATACCATCTCTGTCGAGACCCGAATATGCAAATCTGGACTCTCTATGTATACTGCACTAGTCCAGGATCACGCTAGTGCACACAGTCAAACATAGAGGTAATCATCACCACAATCACGATATTAAATAAGGGAAACTCGAATTATTAATCAATATCCAAAAGTGAGACCTTATGGTCAAGCTTACAATCTCAATAGCCTTAGGGGCTTAACAAAACTTAGCAGCGGAAAATCCAAAATAAACGTAGTGGCCAATCGACATGCCCACTGGCAATCGAGTGGGGAGCGAAGCCTAGAACGCGTAGTCGTCGAAGTACTCTCCTCCTGGAACCTCCTGCTGGTAGCACTCCTCTTCCTCAACTGATCAACATAGGCGTAAAGCCATGAGTACATTGGTACTCAGCAAGTCGTTTGTAACAAATGATGCAATATAGTATGCAAGGCTTACCAATGGAAGGCTGAAAGAGTTAATTTGCATAAAACAACATTTGAAATTACCACAAATAGATTGAAGGCGAATTGTAAAATAAAACAATAATGAATAATCAAAGGAATTGAAGTAAACTACTTATGGACCTCCCATCCACAAGCTAAACCCACCCGCTTATGGATATCCCATCCACAAGCCAAACCAACAGTGAATTAATCATCCACTGACCAACTACAAATTTTCCAAGAGTAACTATACCTCGTGTGAAATCACCGAGCATTGTCCATGACCGAGGACGCGGCTATTCGAATAGTTTTACACTCTGCAGAGGTTGCACAACTGTACCCACACGATGTGATTAGCCTCGCGCTAAGGAAATCACAACAAAGCCTTTACAATGTTCAATTCCAACCCAATCCCGCTCGCTAGGGTTTCGCATCACACCCCCCCTTGCGCCTCATGGAAATCAGCAACCATGTTCATCCCAGCGAGATTGAAATTGAAACATCCCAAATTAATCAGCCAGGTCTGTCCCATACCAGACATGTGGTTTGCACGGTAAGACTCAGATCAATGGCGCACAAAGTTAAGTCCTTAAGTGTTCTCGGGCGAAACTATCACATCCATCGAAGTGCTCCAACACTTCCCCCTTTACTGCACGATCACTCGCCCGAGTAGAAACCAATTTTGTATAACCACCGCCAATGACGCACCAACGTCACGGCACAAATTTTATAACAGTGGCACCAACCACGATTCAATATATCATTAAGTCAAATTAATTAATCACATGTGATGATGAATCCAAACGATACTAAAAGCATGGCTAAGCATACTAATCGTACCATCCCAAATGTGATCGTAACATAGCATCACTAGTAAGTTTCCCAACCTATGGTGACAATGGCAGCATGGCATTCAAGTTTAACAAGGAGGGAAATACTCAATTGAGGTGATAACTACCAATTACAAGGTTTGTATAAAAGTAGCGATGCAATGTAATTTAAAACAAAATATTTAAATAATAGATTGCAAACTGGGTTCAACATGATCAAAGGACACGACTTGCCTTGGCCTTGCTCAGCTGACGGCTCTTGATCTTCAAATTTGACGGCGGCTCCCTCGAACGCGTGATCTAACGAGAGAGAAAACGAAACAAAGAGACAAAATAAATTCAAATAAAAATTCAAATGAACTCCAAAAATTCTAAAACCTGAACCAAAACATAGAGCTCAGTTTTAGATGAATTTAGGAAAAAGAATCAGGTCAATCGGAGCTAGGACGAGGGAGAACGGGGCTCTGGAAAAATAAATCTACAGAAAATCGGAAAATTGGAAAAGTGCACTGTGCTGTGGACCGGGTGCACGGGAGACTGGGTCCACGGTGAACCCGGTGCACGAAACAGTGCGGGGCGGCGGCTGCTTGCGCAAGCGGCTCTGGCTGACGTGGCGCTGACGGGGCTGACACGTCGGCCTAGGGCTAACGTGGCTGCTTGCGTGGCTTGCTGGCGCGGCTGTGCGGTCTACGGTCTATGGCTGACGGGTGGGCCCGGCTGGCAGTGAGACGGCGCACGGTGGACGGCGTCCACGGGAAGGCGAAGGGTCGCGGGCGGCTGGCGTCAGCGCTGACGTGCGCGTGCACGGGGCGCGAGGCGGCGCAGACGGAGCGGCCGAGGCGGCGCGGCGCGGGCGCGTCCGCTGGCGGCGCGGCGGCGAGGGTTGGCCGGCGGCGACCGAGGCGGCGGCGGAACTCACCGGCGACGAGCTCCGATGGCGAAGGCAGCGAGCGGCGACGACGGCAGACGGCGAACGCACGGCGACTACTCCGGCGACGGCGAACGCACGGGCGTCGGCGGCGGTGAGCGGCGGCGAGGGCGGCGGCTCGGGACGAGGGAGAAGCCCGGGGTCGGCTCCCTTTAAATACACGGACGCCGAGGCGTTCGGACGGAAGACGGCGGAGGAGTCCCGGGCGGAAACGGCGAGGCGGCGGCGGAGTCCGGAACGGAGACGGGGAAGGAGACCGGGTCGGGGACGACGCGCCTGACAGGTGGGCCCCAACTGTCGGTGGCGCGGGCGAGCGGGCGCGGATGGCGGCCACGTGGCGCGCATCCGAAGGGGCAAGGCGGGCGCGGGCCGAAGGCAGGAGAGGCTGGGCCGGCTGGTGGGTTTCGGCCCACTGGCCGGATGGGATTTTTGGAGGGTTTTTCTTTGTCATAAATTCATTTAAATCCTTTTGAGCTCTAGAAAATAGCAAATAAATCCGGAAAATTCACCAAAAATTCCAGAAAATTCCTTGAGACTCAGGGAACTCAAATAAAATAACTTGGCAAATGTTAATGTTTAATTTAATCATATTAAATCCAAATAAATTCTGAAAATTCCTTTTAAGCTTTAATTAATTCTGGAAAAATACAAATGGTGTATTTTATTTTGAAAACTTCAAAAAGACTCTGAAATTCAGGATGTTACAACTATGTTGGTTCTGGTCTTTGTGGTTGTCGACCAGAAAGCTTTACGACCACGTTAGTCGTTCGACCACTCGTTGGCTTACAACTATGTTGGTCCTGGTCTCCGTGGTTGACAACTAGGGCGATTTACAACCTCGTTGTTGAGTATCGATCACATTGTCAAGGTTACGACCACGAGCTCTGTTTTGGACCACGGTGTCGTGTTTTCGACCGCGTTATCACCTGTTCACTATAGTACTGGGAAGGGAGAGGTTTGGCTTGTCGACTCCTGCTGTTCTCGACATATGACCGGTGACTCTCATTGGTTCTCTTCCCTAGTTTGAGCTCTAGGTGATGAGACGATCACCTTTGGAGATGCCTCTTCTGGTTGGGTCATCGCTAAAGGTACTATGCGCATTAATGATTCTTTTATTCTTAAGGATGTTGCCTTAGTAAGTAAGCTACGTTATAATTTGCTTTCTATGTCTCAGCTTATCGGTGATAATTTCGAAGTAAGTTTTAAGAAAACTTCTTGCAAAATTCTTGATTCTTCGAGGAGTCTTGTTTGTGGGATTTCTAGATTTGGGAGGATCTTTCATGCTGATTTTGTTGAGTCTTCTAGTGATTCTCTCAGGTGCTTAGTTGCTTTAGAGTCCCGTGATCTCTCTTTCTGGCATAGGAAACTGGGTCACATTGGTTTTGATCATTTGACTCGAGTTAGCGGCCACGGTCTCAAACGTGGTCTGCCCAAACTCAAGATGGTCAAAGACTTAGTCTGTGCTCCTTGCCGACATGGCAAGATAGTTGCTGCTTCTCACCCCTCAGTCACTATGGCTATGACCAATGCACCAGGATAGCTTCTTCATATGGACATTGTTGGTCTAGCTAGAGTGCAGTCGGCTGGTGGGAAGTGGTATGTTCTTGTCGTGGTTGATGACTTCTTGAGGTTCTCTTGGGTATTTTTCTTAGCCTCAAAGGATGAGATCTTCAATCATTTTTGGGGTTTAGTCAGTAGGTTGTCTGTTGTGCTCCCTGGTGCCTTACAAGCGATCCATAGTGACAATGGCACATAATTCAAGAACTCCTACTTTGAGAAGTTCTGTGATGAGACAGGTGTAGAGCATCGGTTCTCTTCTCTGCATGTCCTTAGTAAAATGGCATCGTGGAGAGGAAGAACTGTACCTTGGTCAAGATGGCCAGGACGATGCTAGATGAGTATGCTACACCTAGGAAGTTTTGGGCTGAGGCTATAGCCACCGCGTGTCATGTTTCGAAAAGGGTTTTTCTGAGGGCACAATTGCATCATACTTCTTATGAGTTGAGGTATGGGCAAAAGCCCAGTGTCTCACATTTTTGTGTGTTTGGTTGTAAGTGTTTTATCTTGAAGTTTGGGAACTTAGACAAGTTTGAGTCACAATCTTGTGATGGTATCTTTCTGGGTTACTCGACTTCTTCGCAAGGTTATAGGGTCTGAAACTGCGAGACTAGCAAAATTGTAGAGACCTGTGAGGTGACTTTCGATGAGGCTAGTCCTAGCACTAGGCTCGACATCTCAGGTTCTGTAGTACAGTCCGAGACCATCTTTGTGGATGATGAGGTGGATGGAGATGAAGGCTCCCTACCTGATCCAATCCATCCTTGCCTTGAGAAGCCTGCTTCTACCACTGCACCTCAGGGAGATCGGCCCATTCCTTCCAGTTCCTCTAGAGCTAGTGACTCTGCTTCTACCTCCTCAGCTCATGAGGTAGAGGCCACTTCCACTTCTCATCCAGGTCCTCCCCGTCATATCAAGAATCGTCATCCTTCTGAGCAGATCATAGGAGATCTTTTTGAGCGTGTCACACCCTCAAAACTGGCATGTCTCACTTCTGTCTTCATTCTGCTTTCATCGCCTCTTTCGAGCCCAAGGATGTCTTTCATGCTCTTTCTAATGCATCTTGGGCCAATGCCATGCATGAGGAGCTAGAAAATTTTGAGAGAAACAAGGTCGGGTCGCTTGTTGAGCCCCCTAGCGGTCACAATGTCATAGGAATCAAGTGGATTTTCAAAAACAAGCAGAGTGAGGATGGGGTAGTCATTCGAAACAAGGCTAGACTGGTAGCTCAGAGTTTCTCCTAGGTTGAGGGTTTAGATTTTGAGGAGACCTTTGCCCAGTAGCTAGGCTAGAGGCTATTAGGATTTTGCTAGCTTTCGCAGCGTCTAAGGGCTTCAAGTTGTACCAGATGGATGTCAAGAGTGCCTTCCTCAATGGGTATATTGAGGAAGAGGTCTATGTTAGACATCCTCTAGGTTTCGAGAATCCCAAAAATCCAAACCATGTCTACAAGTTTTTGAAAGCTCTGTATGGACTTAAGCAAGCCCCTAGAGCTTGGTATGAAAGGCTTAAGTCCTATTTGTTGAGTCATAGGTTTGAGATGGGAAAGGTAGACAAGACCTTGTTTATTCGCAGGCATGGCAATGACTTTCTATTTGCCCAGATTTATGTGGATGACATTATCTTTCGTGGCTCTTCTCATGCTCTGGTTTCCCAGTTCTCTGTTGTCATGAGCACAAAGTTTAAGATGAGTATGATGGGCGAGTTGAGCTTCTTTCTTGGTTTCCAGATCAAGCAGACTCAGGAGGGTACATTCTTGCATCAAGGCAAGTACACTCCAGACCTCTTGAGACATTTTGACATGAGTGATGGCAAGCCGGTGTCAACACCGATGGCGACATCAACATCACTTGATCCAGATGAGGATGGCGAGCTAGTAGATCAAAAGGAGTACAGAAGCTTGACTGGCTCTCTCTTGTACCTCACTTCCTCGAGGCCAGACATACACTTGACTGTGTGTCTATGAGCTCGATTCCAGGGCTCCCCTCGTGTATCTCACCACCAGGCAGTGAAGCGCATCTTCAGGTACCTTCGAGCTACCATAGACTGCGGTATTTGGTACTATTTAGCTTCCTATCTTTCCCTTAGAGGCTACTCCGATGCAGACTTTGCTGGCTGTAGGATAGATAGGAATAGCACTTCTTGCACTTGCCAATTTATTGGCACTTCTCTTATCTCTTGGTCGTCTAGGAAGCAATCCAGTGTTGCACAGTCCATCGCAGAGGCCAAGTATGTTGCAGCCGCTAGTTGCTACAGTTAGGTGCTTTGGATGGTTTCGACCTTGCGGGACTTTGGGTTAGTCATAGATAGTGTTCCTCTCTTCTGCAATAACACTTCTACTATTAACATTGCCAAAAACCCAGTGCAACACTCCAGGACCAATCACATAGATATCAGATATCATTTTCTTAGAGACCATGTGGAGAAGGGTAACATAGTGCTTTAGTTTATGGAGAGTAACCACCAGTTGGCTGATATCTTTACCAAGTCTTTAGATAGCTCGAGGTTTACAACCTTGCGGGGAGAGCTTGGGGTGTTCTGTCCTTATGGGTTAATGTGAGGGGGAACTTCTTACATCTTTTGTATTATACTATTCATAAGCTCCTATTTCATTTTGTTGCATTCCTTTGGGTGCATTTGGGATAGTCTTTCTAGCATAGACTAGAGTGGTTTTCTATCTCAGTTGCTTAGACTTCTTCCTCTCATCTTATGATTCTAGGATGCTGTTATTAGTTGTGTCTCTTCTCACTAGGTTTAGTTCACTTACTTCTTATAGGTCTAGCGAGGGTTGGGCCCCCTTGGGTAGACAGGGAACATATTTACTCCCTAGAGTGTTTCATGACCAGCTAATTGTTCTAGAGTCATATGGGGTTGATGAGAGCCAGTCTGAGTCATAGTATTCTCAGTATCTTGTCTATGCCTTAAGGACTGACATTTCTTCCTTCTGTCCAAGCTTCTCTCTTCTTGCTTTCTGTTTTGGTTCAAGGGGAGTTCATTTGAGATTTTCTGAAATTTAATGATGACATAGCTCAACTTGAACTGAAATTGCTTCACATGCTGAGGGGGACCTGGATTTTCTTGCATTTCATGACATTTAAATTTCAGCATTATGCATTGTAATATAATTACATGGAGCCTTGATTATTATCCCTATATGACATGCTAAAATTGCATTACATCTTGCCATGAACTGTGCTAGGTTTCTAGATTTATCATGACTTTCTATGTGTAGCCTAGTCTTTGCCATACTAGCTTGAGTAAATGTAAACAACTTGAATTAAATCATGTCTTGTTAGCTTTTGTGACTAGTCTGGTTTTAGTTATCCTTTTATGATTCATGCCATGTCAAATAGCCCGAGTTGAGTCTGAATGTATATTGAGCTATACTAGTTCTTTAGTGAAGCATGAGTTAGTATTCACTCTCTGTTCCTGAACTCAATCAAAAAGATCTCTTTTATGCGAAAACCTGATCTCACCAATTTTTCTCATAAGACGGCTTGCCATTGCACTAGGCATGAACTCAGGGTGAGTTTTGGATGACCAAGATCATCTCTTTAAGCTTCGTGCTTACAGTGGTTGCATAAGGCTTGAGATCTAGCACATGGATAAGCAATAAGAAAAATGGTTGAACACAACCATAAATTTATGAAAAATGTCAAATGTGCTAAATTTGCTTAATCACAAGAAATGCCAAGTACACATATCTCATTCTTGAACTTATAGCACTCTAAACTGACTCAATGATAGCTTCTTGGTTCCGCTTAGAATATTGACATGGCTTGACTCATGGTTAGATACCTTTTTCTAGACTATGATTTGGAGTGACTTGACATGTTAATCAATGCATCTAATTTCAGATTATGGCTTATTTGGCTTTAGCTCGTCTCTACATAGTTTGTCATGATCTAGATAGCCATTCTATGGTTTTGGCATGGTGTAATACTTAGAAAGTCATTTTGGATAATCTTCATGGCTCCTAATGCTTAAAATGAATAAAATACAGTCACTCCACTTCACTCATGCTTTTTTCTCTATGCATCTTGATGATTCTATTGCCAAAAGGGGATAATAATGGAGAAAAAGACATAAAAAGGGATGTTTTGGAGCTTTTGAAGAAAACTTACTCTTTCTGGTTGATTGCTCTAAGTTCACTCTTTCTCAACATGATCATAAGTTTCCTTCTCACTCTTTTTAGACCATGTGTGGCTTCTGCAACCTCTTACTTCTGTTTTTAAAAACAAACTCATCTTCATGGTTTTTTTTGTGTTCGTCAATATACTCATCAAGGGGGAGATTGTGAGACCATATGGAGGTCACCCTATGGTTGTGATGAGTAATTAACTTCTACTTTAGAGTTTGTGTAAAGGCTGAGTTTGATTTTTGAGGTCTGTGCAGAAGTTGGCTAGCTCTACGACCACTGTGTGCGGTAATCTGCGTTATGACTTGGTGGTCGTAGGTGCCGGTACGACTTATGGTTGTAGCAGCTGTTACGACTTATGGTCGTAGGTGCCGTTACAACTTGGTGGTCGTAAGTAGCCTTTACGACTTGGTCAGTACTTGCATTCACAACCACGTGGTCGACAGTGGCATTTACGACCACGTTGTCGCAGTCGATTTTACGACCATGTTGTCGCAGTCGATTTTGCAACCACGTTGTCGTTGTCGATTTTACGACCACGTTGTCGCTATCAATTTTACGACCACGTTGTTGCAGTTGATTTTATGACAACGTTGTTGTAGTCGATTTTACGACCATGTTGTCGCAGTCAGTTTTACGACTTGGTGGTTGGTAGTTGGATTTATGACTTTGCGATCGGTAGCCAGATTTACGATATAGTGGTCGGTAGTTGGTTTTATGACTTGTGGTCGGCAGTCGGTTTTATGACTTGGTGGTCGACAGAAGCGTTTACAACTTCATGGTCGATAGTCGTAACTCTGTCCGGTCAAGGTCGACAGTTGTAACTCTGATTAGCCATGGTCGATAGTCGTAACTCTGACTGGGCGTGGTCGATAGTCGTAACTCTGTCTGGCCATGGTCAATAGTCGTAACTCTGTCTGGCCATTGTCGATAGTCGTAACTCTATCTGGCCGTGGTTGATAGTCATAGTTCTGACTAGCTGTGGTTGTAAGTCATAACTCTGTCTGGTCGTGGTCGATAGTCGTAGTTCTGACTAGCTGTGGTTGTAAGCCGCTATAAGTGATGGTCGTAGTGATTGCTACGTGGTTGTAGCGATTGCTACATGGTTGTAACGCTCTATCCACATACTCACAAGTCGTAGCGACCAGGTACGTGAAAATCGGAGCTGCTAGCGATGGTCGTAGCATCTGTCTTCATGGTCATAGCGACCTGTGTGGTGGTTGTAACGACTTGCTGTGTGGTCGTAGACAGCTGGGAAGTCTTCTAGGGCTACGACTACCTCATGTCCAGTGCATACGAGTGGTCGTAAGTGGACAGTTGGGAAGTCTTGCAAGGTGGCTACAAGGATTGGATGGCAAGAAAACAGGAAGCTTCTAGGAAGGTGTATAGGGGCATTTTGGAGAAATGCTCCTGATATGCAAAAGAAGCTGTCCTATTAAAGCTGATCTGTTAAAGCACGTTTGTCCTGTCTATGTTAGCGGGTAAAGCGTGCGTGGAAAACCCGGTGGTAGGTAGGGGTTAACAGGTCATCCCCAGTATGAGGAGACTGTAAATAGGGATGGGCGGCTGCCCATCTAGAGAAGTCTCTAGGGTTTTCTGTTCTTGTGTGTGTTCTTGTTTTCGGTGTTGGAGCACTTGTGCTCCTAGTCCTTGTGGATGGAGTGGCTGTAAACTCATCTCTCAGAGCAATATATGATCTTTCTATCTATCTCTGTTTATGTTTGCTTGCTTAGAGTTGAGTTGGGTGTGGCTGTTTTAGATGTTCGCACTCTGTTCCTTGGTTCGCTATTTCCTTTCTTGATCTGAGACTTTGCTTTCGGTTGTTCTGTTGATAATCTGACTTGCCTGGTGTTGGGAAATCATACTTGAAGCCATTTTGGCCCCTCTATTCCCACTTGCATGGTCAGATTATCCTCTCTTCTTCTCAAGCTCGATTTTGAGCTCATTTGATGAAATTTGGTGAAGTTCTCTATTCTCTTGTTAAGTTTTTAATTCAAGTTCATAGGGGCCTTTTGAGATTGTGTTCATACTGTGTTTGAAGTCTCATGACTAGTTGATCCGTGAATCAAAAGTTATTTGGAATCTAGATCTTGCGGTCATGCGCTTTCCTGCATTTCCTCTGTTTTTCCGAGAGCTCTACGACCACGTTAGTCGTTCAACCACTCGTTGGCTTACGACTATGTTGGTTCTGATCTTTGTGGTTGTTGACCAGAAAGCTTTACGACCACGTTAGTCATTCGACCACTCGTTGGCTTACGACTACGTTGACGACTAGGGCAATTTACAACCTCATTGTCAAGTATCGATCACATAGTCAAGGTGACGACCACGAGCTCTGTTTTCGACCACGGTGTCGTGTTTTCAACCACGTTGTCACTTTGTCGACTACAGTGCTGGTCTCCAACCATGGTCTATTCTGTGATGCATTTTCTCTATTGTTCAGGTCTAGGGTTTCATCGACTATCGACCACGTTGTTGAGACTTACAATCACGTGGTATGTCTCGACCCCACAGTCAGATTCCGCCCAGTTCAATTTTTGTTTTTTTTTGCTTCTCTGTTTTTTGTGAGGTTTCAACTCTAGTCTTTATAGCTCAGTATCTATTGGAGAAAAGAGTTAAGTGGATACTTAGGGAGAATTTAAAGGCACCATTCACCCCCCTCTGTTGCCTGTCCGGTCATACAACTCCTGTTATGTACGTTGCCTAGTGTAATCTAAAAGTCAGTGTAATCTGCGTTTCTCCATGCAAGCGTACAACGAATGTAAACTGTACATGTATAAATATATGAACTAAGGCAAACTAATATGCACCTCTATCTATCATCGACCTCGATCTCTAGAAGTTTACAACCCAATAACGAGGAAAAGAATAGAGAAACAGTGCGTTGGATCAAGGGTTGGGCTAATTGCTATTGAGCTATCGGGTGAGTCTATTCATTATAAAAATTTTACAAGATTTCAATCACATTTGTCAACCATTAATTTGATGGAGATCAAGTCTGCTGTAATCCCTGATATGCTGAAGGGCCATGTGAGAACGTCCACGATTTTGTTGTGATGAACTATTGTCATTTAGTGGGAGTGGAAATTTAGAATTTGTAAATTTATAGTTTTTTCCTGATAGCTTGCAAAAATGGGTGATTTTGAGAAATTTGAGTCATGAGATGATTTGGTGACCTAGGTCAATGGTTATAGGTTACATAAGATATGTTATTGGTAATGTTGGTCATGTTGTGAAGAACTTGTATCTGAAAATGATTTCTTTTATCTTTGGACATGCAAAGTCATTTGAAATCAACCATGGTAAACAGCGAGGATTGGAGCTACGCTCATAGAGGAGCCGAGGTCCAGAATGATGGAGGATATTAGGTGAGATAGTGAGTTTAAGCATGGCATAAGAAAGGCGAGAAATATTGAAGGTAAGTTCGAATGGTAGGATGACACCATGTGGCTTAATCGGTTCAAGTGAGGGGTCGTCCAATGAAACGAGAGTGGGAGGGACTTGCCAATATGAGGCAAGTCAGTGGTGCACTTACACGTGGCAAGCATTGCAATTGCTTGCAATGGCAGGAGATGAATAGATCAAAGAAGGGTGTTTTGGCAGTTTGACCAAGATACCATTAATAGTTTTGGAAGAAAACCGCAGCGCACCAGCGCTGCATGGAATGGTGGTTTAAGTCATGGAGAAGTTGATATGATCAAGATAGATCAAAACTTAGGGCTTAGCGAATTCGAGCTTATTCGCTTTAAAAGCGTGCATAAGTGTGATGTGTGAGTTAAAACTCGTGTGTGGGGTTATCGGATATTTCCTATTATGCTAAGTCGATAGTACCTACTAAGGGTTAGATGTAACTGGTTAGCTCACCTATTTAAGGGGTTGGGACGGAGACTTGTAGTTAATCATCCATCCTTCCTTTCATGTTCAAGTGTTAGGGTTAGGGTTTGAGAGTTGAGTGCTTATGGTGTGTTCTTTGTCCTCCAGGGTAGAGTGGTTGTAAAACTTTCCTCCTCAAATAGCAATACATCAATCTTTGTTTATCTCCATGGCTATCTCTTGTGTTGATTGATTTGCTTTTGATTTGTTTGGTTTTTCTTGTCTTCTCACATTTTCTTGATCTTGTTGTACTAAGAACGTATAAGAGATGGAGATAATCTCTGGGAATCTATCTCCACCCAGCTAGACACTTTGATAGCAAGTTCATTAAAAGAACCAATTTTCGGTTGATTTGGCATCAAATTGTGACTTCTTGATTCGACGGTTTTTGATGTGTTTTGTGTTTCCTCGGTGTTCTTGCTTGTTGCGACATGTGAAAAATCATCTAGAGCCATCTTGGCTATCTTCTACATATGAGCAAGTTGTATTAACCATTTTTATGTTTTGCTCTTTTTTATGTAACCTTCTTTAAATCTCAAAAAGGTCAGAACTTTGACATGGGTTTTTATGATCCCTAGATGGAATAGGTTTTTAAAACTTTGAGCAAACTGTGTACAAAGTTTTACAGCTTTTGGATCATTAGATCAAAAGATATATGATTTGAAATCTTACAACTAGGCTAATTTTACTGTTGACTCGCCTGATTTTACTATTCGCAGTGGTTAGACCACTAGAACAAAGGTCAGACCACCCTTGAGAGGTCAGACCATCCTTTGGTTGGTGGTCAGACCACCAAGGAGAGGTTAGACCTCCCTCTAGTTGGAGGCCAGACCTATAGGAGTTGTTCTCTCTCTGAGTTTGATTTCTTGGATGATTTGATTTGGGTTTTGGCTTCGGATTTGATTCTTTGAAACTCTGTCATTATTTTAAAAAAATCTAAAATAATTGGATGAAAATTTTGGATGGCACCAATCACCCTAAACATTCTCATCATGGAAGAGGCATCAGAAACGTCTGTATGGTTGTGAGAGCCATCCGGTCGGCCATTGTCCACACCAAATTAGAGTCTGGAATCAGCTAGCTCATGTGCTCCCATTTTTTTTGCACTTGCTGCCAGCCCGTTACTGCGGATGAACAACATTTGCATGGCCGAATGGCCGTTCGCGTTGCCAGACGTCATTCGCTTGGTCAAACGGCTTTCCGCATGGCCGTGGGGCTAGCAAACCCTTTTTCTCTTCGATCAAGTTACCTCCTGTTGTTCCTCTATTGAATTCAACTGTGTCTAACCAGTTGCCTTCCATCCATCCTGTAGGTTCGCACACAGCTATTGAGGGAACAGTTGGGCAGTTGCGTATTTTGGACCCATCGTGCAGCAAGTCCGTTGAGCGTGCTCAAGGAAAGTACCTCGCGGCTGTGACCTTCCCGTTTCGCATATCACATGTTTCCAGTTTACTTGTCACCTTGTCATTGAGTCTAATTATCATATCACTCATGCCTGCTTGGCTAATATCATATAAGTAAAGTTACCTGGTTAATATCATATCATTAAAGTTACCTGGTTGATATCATATCACTGAAGTTACCTGGCTAATATCATATCACTAAAGTTACCTGGCTATTATCATCTCACTAAAGCTTATTTGGTCATTGTCATATCACCAATGCTTGCCTAGTTATTATCGTATTGCTCATGTTTGCCTAGTTATAGACTTTTAATATTGTATTTATACCATGATGTTTTAGGTTATTTTATTTCACATGCTTTTATGTTTATTAGGATGCTTAGTTAAAATGTTCTAGAATTCATGTTTTTAATTAGTGTTTTAGAATTCATGCTTAAATTGTTAATGGGAGTAGCATATGAACATGTTTTAACTTATGTTTAAATTATTAGTACTCTTTTGATATTAGGGCTGCTATGTTTTAGTTTCTTAATATCATGATCTATTAATTATATGATGTTGTATTTGAGCTATGAAGGATGTATGTATTAAACTGTTATTCTGACTAACAATCACTCATCACATAATAAAACTTGAATGGTAGATAACCTTGTGTGGGGTATATTATAATACCTCTTTAGGATAATTCCTATATCACTATCACCATATCATCATTACACATTGCCCTCATTTCAAGAATTATGTCTCTCCATTTTTAACCCTAGCACATCTTTTCACTTCTCATAACTTTATCTTGGCCTTTCCTTAGTTTCCGTAAAGTCATACCATATAACATGTTAACAGTATAACGGTTACTTCGCCTGGGGTTATCTACATATAGGGGAGATTTCTGCCCACCTAATAATGTACAGGGGGCCGTACACTCTCGTTATACAGGATATTACATCCCTGTCTATGGTTATACAGTCGAGGATAGTGTTGTGCCTGACTATTCTCATATAACCGGGTATGTGGGAGTAATCACCAGTGCCATTGCCATAACTTGCTAAATAACAATTATCTTTAATTACACTATTTCTGCGATCTCTATCTTCGATCTATATAAGTGTTTTCGGTAACCTAGGTTCACTGTATTTAACCTGTGTTAATTACTTGCTTACGTTGCTTATCATGTACACATCTTACTTGCATTATCTGTCCTTTACTCATCGTGTTGTGATCATTGTTGGGTACTTGCTGTGATTTCTAAATCTCACGCTTGCTCTTTCCATTCTCAAGTAAAAGGCAAGTGGAGTGATAGCAACATGCATGGGTGGGAGCACTTGAGTTTTTGGTACCATGACTTGCCACTATTTATGTCATTTTATTTACTCTTCATTTGGTTCGAAGTGGTCCAGTCCCATGTTTTCAATATTTATTTCAGCTTCCGTTGGTTTTCTATTAAAGTACTTTTAAAGTTTTAATTTTTTGTGATTTCTATTGTTGTTTGTATTATTTATTATTTACTTTGGCGATGATGTTTCATAGTAATATACATATTGGTATGTGAGGTGTTACACCAGTGATGCACCTACATGTGGCAAGGCAATTGCTTGCAATGGAAGAAGATGACTGAGTCAAGGAAGGGTATTTTGATAGTTTGACCAAGATACCGGAAATGGCTTTGGAAGAAAATCACGGTGCACGAGCAGGACTTGGAAAGGTGGTTTAGGTCATGGAGAAGCTGGTATGATTAAGATAGATCAAAACTTAGAATCTAGCAGATTTAGGTTTGTGCGCTTTGAAAAGTGTGCATAAGTGTGATGTGTGAGTTAAAACTCATCTGTGTGGGTTATCGGATTTTTCTATTGTGCTAAGTGGATAGTATGTACTAAGGGTTAGATGTGACTAGTTAGCCCATCTATTTAAGGAGTTGGGGTGGAGACTTGTAGTTAACCATCCAACTTTCCTCTCATGTTCAATGTTAGGGTTAGGGTTTGAGTGATTGTGTTGTGCTCTTTGTCCTCCAAGGTGGAATGATTATAAAAGTTTTCTTCTCAAGTAGCAATACATTAATATTTGTTCATCTCTATGGCTATCTCTTGTTTTGATTGATTTGCTCTTGATTTGGTTGGTTTTTCTTCTCTTCTCACATTTTCTTGATCTTACCGTACCAAGAATGTATAAGAGATGGAGATAATATGTGGAAATCTATCTCCACCCATCTAGACACTTTGATAGCAAGTTTATTATGAGAACCGATTTTTGGTTGATTTGGCATCAAACTGTGATTTCTTGATCTGAGGGTTTTTGATATGATTTTTTCGATGTTCTTACTTGCTGGGACATATGAAAAATCATCTAGAGCCATCTTGGCCATCATCTTGGCCATCTTTTACCCATGAGCAAGTTGTATTAACTATTTTTATGTTTTGCTCGTTTTTTATGTAACCTTTCTTAAATCTCAAAAAGGTCAGAATTTTGACGTGGGTTTTGATGATCCATAGATGGAATATGTTTCTGAAACTTTGAGTAAGGTGTATATAAAGTTTTACAGATTTTGGATCATTGGATCAAAAGATATGTGATTTGAAATTTTACACCCGGGCTGATTTTACTATTGGCATGCCTGATTTTACTGTTTGAAGTGGTCTAACCTCTAGAACAAAGGTCAAACCACCCCTAAGTGGTCAGACCACCCTTTAGTTGGCTGTCAGAAAACCAAGAAGAGGTCAGACCTTCCTTTGGTTGGATGCCAGACCTCTAGGAGTTGATTTCTATCTGAGTTTGTTATTTTCTCTCTGAGTTTGATTTCTTAGATGATTTGTTTTGGGTTTTTGGCTTTCGATTCGATTCTTAGTAACTCTATAGTTATTTTAAGAAAGAATATAAAATACTTAGAGAAAAATTTTAGACGGCCCCAATCGCCCTAAACATACATTCTCATCGTGGAAGAGGCATCGGAAACGTATGTATGGTTGTGAAAGCCATCTGGCCGGCCGTTGTCCACACCAAACTAGTCTAGAATCAGCTAGCTCTTGTGCTCCGATCGTTTTGCGCTTGCAGCCTCCTTCCCCCTGCCTGCAATGTCCGCCGCTCCATCTTTTCCATTTTAGAGACGGATCGGACCATACTTCCATAGCAGAGTGGAGTGTGCCAGTGTGAGATGGAAGTGCTGGCGCTGTACGCTGCAGGCCCGCTCCTGGACATTGTCAAAACCCTCGTCGTCAACGAAGCGAAGCTATTGTCCGAAGTTCACAGTCAAGTTCAGTCCATCACAGGCGACATGCAGATCATGAACGGCATTCTTCGGAGCCTGATGGAGGCCCAAAATCGCAGCCAAGAGCAACTGGAGTGGATGAAGCAGGTCGTCTGTTGGTTTCAGCCCAGAATTCAGAGATCACGCACAACGCAAAAGTTTTGGACGGTGAACAGTAAAGTTCAGAGAAAACAGATGGAAGTTCAGAGTTCTTCCGAGCCAGGAATTTTGGGGCAATTTTCTCTGTTTTTCTGTTAACTGCAAAGTGCTAATACATGCCGAATATAAAGCTAACAAACTAGGAATCGTGCCATCCCACGATCCGCAATTACAGGAGTTTTCTAAACGTGCGAGATTCACATGGCACAAACAAGAAAGGAAATCTGCAGAAAAATGGAAATACAGAAAACTTCTGAAAACGTTTTTGCAGACCATTGTCTTCCCGCCTGACCCGGTCTTGCTTCTTCCAGATAATCCAAGCCTGGGTTATCAGCTCACATCGTCGGCCTCGCTCGAGACTACGAGCGCAACGTTGAGCTCTACGTCCACCGCATCGGAGGGTGGCACAGTGGCAACGACGCCCTGAGATGTATCCGGTGGATCGCGCGGCTGGTGTGGAGTTTGTGGACCTGCCCAACGCGGCGCCAGATCGCCATACGGATCCGTTAGCTCAAGGCCGAGGTGCACGAGGTGGCCGACAGGCACAAAAAGTTTGACATCCCGCAGTCGTCTACTGTTCACCCAGACGAGGGTGCGATATTGGGAGATGATGAGGGCGAGCAAGATCCTGGGAGACGTGCTCTACCAGACGGTGAACCACCGGCCGGCACGGTGACTAAAAATAGAGCCGTCGGTCCTCTAGTGGAGTGGCTACTGTCGCCGGCTGCTACTGCTGCTGGTGGACCACCGCTCATGGTTCTCAAGATTAAATGGAATAAAAATGGCTTTGGAGATGTGGAGAAACAAGAGCTAGCGGGGGGGTGTACACACATACCTCCATGGTGAAAGCATTTGCCAGTCACATGTTCCATGTCAACATTAGAACGAAACCACAGGGGGGGACAAGGATTAGTACAAACCTAGGAGAATTGTACTAATGGATCAGAATGCCCAGCCTGCAGAAAAACAAAATCTAGACACACAGGGAAAAAATTTTAGAGTATCGGCAAAACGCACGCGAGTGGGTTTCTTCAGAACTGAACTCTATTTTCTAAATTCTGGAAGAGCTACAGTTTAGCCTGAAAATGGCGGACAGAAAGCAATACAAAATACTCTGTTCAGGCTTCAGCTGAAGACCCGAATAAACAGCAACTAACTCCACCTAATCTGGATCACGATCCAAATAACTGGACCATAATCTGACACTACAAACTTGACACAAATAAACTGGAAACAGACTTCTGCACTAAACAGTAAAACATGCTGCCGAAGCCCAGTTCTACTCGCAAGACAGAAAAATGAAACAGGCTGAAAACAGAATTGCTGAACGCAGGCTGCATTTTTCAGACTGCAAGAGAAGAACCGAAACTGCACTTGGTTTGCTTATTCAGACCAACTTCAGACTCTGACCTGATAGGGAGCAAGACAAGATTAGCTCTAACATTTACCCCCCTAATCTTGTCTTCCTTTTGCTGCATCCACCATGCCCAGCTTCTTCCTCGTCTCAAGAAATTTAACCCGGCCGAGAGACTTCATCAATATGTCAGCCAACTGCTCCTCAGTCCTGACATGTTTCACCTCAATTTTCTCACTCTCCACACATTCATGAATGAAGTGGTACCTTGTATCAATGTGTTTACTCCTGTTGTGGTGCACATGATTCTTACACAATGAGATGGTAGATTTGTTATCAACTAGCAACTTGAACATCTTTTGCTTCTGATTCAGCAAATCACTCAACAATCTTGCAAGCCAAATACCTTCACAAGCCGATGTCGTTGCTGCAATGTACTCGGCTTCACATGACGATAAAGTAACCAGCCTTTGCTTCTGCGAGATCCAAGCAATCAGACTTGTGCCAAGATAGAAAACAGCCTTGGTGGTGCTCTTACGATCGTTGACGTCTCCGGCAAGATCGCTATCACTGTACCCAATCAAATCGAAACCTCCATTGCCGCTTCTTCCATAGAAACACCCCAAGCTGAGTGTTCCACTTATGTAGCGGGGAATATGCTTCACGGTAGTCATATGCTCAATTGTTGGACTCTCCATAAACCGGCTGACAATGCCAACTGAATAAGCAATGTCCTATCGGGTATTAACCAAGTATCTAAGTCTTCCAATGATACTCCGGTATATTGCGGCATCAACTGGAGGGATCTTACTCTCTTTACTCAATCTGAGACTCTCCTCCATGGGAGTAACACAAGGATTACAGCCTTCCATTCCTGCTTCTCTGAGTAACTTTTCAGCGTATGCTGACTGGCACAATGTTATCCCATCACCAGTTTGCTGCACTTGTATCCCCAGATAGTAAGTGAGTAATCCAAGAACACTCATACTAAACAACTGCTGCATTTGGGTCTTGAACTTGGTGATTTCATCTTTGCTTGAGCCGGTAATGATCAAATCATCGACATATACACCCACAAGCAGTAGTGAAGATCCATTTACCTTCTTGTACACGGCATGTTCTAATGGACTGCGTTCAAAGCCAAGTGACATCAAACTTGTATCCAATTCGATGTTCCATGCTCTCGGTGCCTGGCGAAGCCCATATAGTGCCTTTTTCAACCTTAGCACTTTATGCTCCTGCCCTTTTATCTCAAAACCGGGTGGCTGAGAAACAAATACTTCCTCTTCTAATTCACCATTCAGAAATGCCGATTTCACATCCACATGTTGCACTTCCCATGCTTGCTGTGCTGCCAAACTCACTAGCAATCGCATGGTCTCCATTCTCGCAACCGGCGCAAAGACTTCATCAAAATCCACTCCATGATGCTGGACATAACCCTTTGCAACCAAACGAGCCTTGTGCTTGACAATTGCACCCGAGGGACCCTTTTTCACTTTAAATACCCATTTCAAGCCAATGGGTCTCTTGCTGCCTGCATTCTCCACAAGTTTCCAAGTCTCATTCTCTTCAATGGACTTCAACTCCTCTTGCATAGCATGCCTCCAACATTCCTCTTTTGCTACCTCAACATGGCTAGAAGGCTCTTTAGTTGCTAGCAAACAAAAGTTTAACTCTTCAGGCTGTAGCTCAATGGGATTAGTTGCATAAAACGACGAGGTCCTTCACTTGATGATCCAATTGACGCTGCTGAACCATCTGGACTGCTCTGTGATGAATTTGGCTATGTTGGTGACTGGCTGCTGAACTGCATTGGACTGCTATCTGGCTCATTATTTCCACCCAAATTCTGATTTTCTGCATTCTCAGAGGTATCATTCACGTCTGGGGCCTGCTGCTCTTGGCTCTCCACCTTTCCTACATCATCATCAAGCCCATAATGAATTTTAAAAGAATCTAGACAGTAGATCTGCAAACTATCACCGACAGTCAGCTCCTCCCAATTCCATGAGTTTTCTTCCTCAAATACAATGTCCCTACTCACATGCACTTTGTGGTTCTTGGGGTCATAAACCCGATATGCTTTGGAACCTTGCTCATAGCCAATAAACACCATTGGAGCACTTTGATCTTGCAATTTTCTGAGATGTGGAGCTGCTGTCCTCACATGAGCAATACACCTAAAGTGCACAGGTGATTAACATTGGGCTTCCTCTTGTACAAAGCTTCATAGGGAGTCTTTCCCACAACACTCTTGGTCAATGCTCTATTCAACAAATACACTGTAGTGGCTGCTGCTTCTCCCCAAAACCTTCCCAGCATTTGCTTGCTCTTCAATAGACTTCTAGTCCTTGCAACAACGGTTTGATTCTGTCGTTCTGCCACTCCGTTTTGCTGAGGTGTATAAGGCGCCATGAGGTACCGTTTCAGCCCCAATTCATCACAAAAGTTATGGAACACTTTTGATGTGAATTCTCCTCCCCGGTCTGTCCTGAGTGCCTTCGCTTTCAGCTCAGTTTCTAACTCTGCTCTGGCCTTCACTGATTTGAATGCAGCAAGAGCTTCATCCTTTGATCTAATGAGCACAACCCACATAAACCTAGTGCAATCATCCACAATCAAAAGAAAATACCTCTTGCCTGATGGTGTAGCCGATGTAATTAGACCACACAAGTCTCCATGAAGCAGTTTCAAAGGATTTTGTGCCCTATACACTACTGCAGATGGAAATGGCAACCTGTGTTGCTTCCCGGCTAGACAAGCATCACAAAGCTGCTCAATGTGATCAATCTCTGGCAATCCTTCAACCATCTGCTGCCGTGACATATCCCTCAGCGCTCTGAAATTCAAATGACTGAATCTTGCATGCCAAAGCCACTCTTTCTCCTTGTGAACAGCCATCAGACAAATCAGTTTTGTCGGCTGGAGCTTCAGAACATACAGCCGGTTGGATGTTCTTTTGACCTTAGCTAAGAGCTGATCTTCTTGATCAAAAATCCTCAAGATCCCATCTTCAATCATTTCTCATCAAGCTGTCCCAAACTCACAATATTGCTCTTCAATTGAGGAATATAGTATACTCCTGTCAGGGCTTTGTGCTCATCAATTTGTCGCTTGAACAGAACTGTTCCTTAGTCTCAAATCTCAGTAACTGACCCATCTCCAAACCTCACAGAGCCTTTTACCGACGTGTCCAGCTCTGAAAACACCTCTCGGCATACAGACATGTGATTGCTAGTCCCTGAGTCAAAATACCAAGTGAAGTTTTGGGTAACTCCTCCATCTCCATGGCTGAAATCATCCTTCTCTTCATTGAGAAGCACGGTTGCAGTAGAGACGTTAGTCGACAGCACAACCAAACGGTGTTGAATCATCAACAGAGCCGACTCATCGTTATTCTTCTCCACAAGGTTTGCCATGGCTTCTTTCTTCTTGGATCGGCATTCA
Source organism: Dendrocalamus latiflorus (assembly GCA_017311315.1). Lineage (NCBI taxonomy): Eukaryota > Viridiplantae > Streptophyta > Magnoliopsida > Poales > Poaceae > Dendrocalamus > Dendrocalamus latiflorus. Next base: position 1,024,600 of record CM029675.1, read on the forward strand.
GACAAGTAATGACCGTAGTTCTGACAATTGTAACATCTCACCTTGCCCTTGTCAAATTTGGACTCTTTGTCATCGTCGCCGCAACTGCGTCTGCGCCCGCGCCCGCGGCCTCTACCACGGCCGCGACCACTTCGTCTGAACCCGCTACCGGATGCTTCTCCTCCCTTGTTCTCCTCCTTGGCTCTCCACTGGGCCCGAGTGAGCAAGACATGCTCACCTTCTTCGTCGTCGGCAGCCCACAGGCACTCCTCGTGCGCCTTCAGCCGCTCGACGAGTTCTTCAACAGTCATGCGTTTCAAGTCTGCAAACTATTCAATGGAGCTGACGATCTACAGAAACTTGTTGGGGAGAGACCAGAGCATCCTCTTGACAACAACCGAGTCCTCCACGTTCTCACCGAGCTCGCGGATTTTGTTGACAATGGTGCCCACCTTGAAAGCGTAATCATCCACCGTCTCTGTGTTCTTCATCTTTAGGGCATGAAACTCCTCTTTGAGAGTCTGCACTCTCGCTTCCTGGACGCGTTCAACTCCGAGGAACATCATCTTCAGGGCTATCCAGACCTCCGTTGTGCTCTTCTTCTTCGCGACAAGGAAGAGAACGTCTTCTGGGATTGCACTGAGTATCGCCGCCCTCACAACTTTGTTCTGCTTCGTGTCTACTGGCTGTTTCGGATCAACGGGATCTACCACGTCCACAGATCATATGCCTCCATCACAGCCTGCATCTTCATGGACCAAGTAGCGAAATTTGATCGCGTCAACACCCGATACGGCAGTCCGACTGAAGTGTCCTTCCCAGAGCTTCCCAGGGCTTCCGCCGACATGTACAGGGGCATCCGCTGATGTTCTCTTCGCCAGCCCATGGCTCTGATACCAAGTGATGGATCAGGATGCCCAGCCTGCAGAAAAACAAAATCTAGACACACAGGGAAGCAATTTCAGAGTATCGGCAAAACGCACGCATGAGAGTTTCTTTAGAACTGAACTCTATTTTCTGAATTCTGGAAGAGCTACAGTTCAGTCTGAAAACGGCGAACATAAAGCAATACAAAAAACACCGTTCAGGCTTCAACTGAAGACCAGAATAAACAACAACTAACTCCACCTAATCTGGATCACGATCCAAATAACTGGACCATAATCTGACACTACAAACTTGACACAAATAAACTAGAAACAGACTTCTGCACTAAACAGCAAAACATGCTGCCGAAGCCCAGTACTACTCGCAAGACAAAAAAAACCATACAGGCTGAAAACAGAACTGTCGAACACGGGCTGCATTTTTCAGACTGCAATAGAAGAACTGAAACTGCACTCGGTTTGCTTATTCAGACCAACTTCAGACTCTGACCTGAGGGAGCAAGGCAAGATTAGCTCTAACATGTATTGCGGGAACTACTAGACCAGGTAAAAGCAGGATCACCTCGACAAGATGAAGACACGCTGCTGAGGACGGAAGCTAAGCAGCAGAAGAAGAAGCTTACAGCTGAGGAGCCCGCTCTCACCGAGAAACTTCAGAGGCGTCTCAAAGCTGCAGGTAAACCCTTCTTGATTCTTCTTCAAAGGGTCCAGACTGAAGATAGATGGGAGAGAACAAAACCTACTTTGCTGCACGACGACAAAGATTGCCCTGCTGGTAGCGCTATAATCATTACCACGTCAGAAGATGATATGGCCAAGTCCTCTTCCTTTCTCAAAGTCTTCCGTGTTGAATGTACATATGACCTCTACTACCACAAAGCAAAGGAGCTTGTTGGATCAAGCAAAATGGATTATGTGAAACCCATCTTTGAACACTGTTACCGAGACGCCTTTGAAGTGAAGATGCTCCTGCATCTTCTCTATGTTAATCCTAATAGGTTAGGAGATGCGATGGTCATCTTCAGCGACATCCTATCAGAGTGTCAAGCTCGGAACATAAGCGTTGCTAAGCAAATGCTTGCGTTTTGCAACAAGGAGCTGCCTACCAAGTACAAGAGCTGCTTGTTGTATCTATGTATCTTCCGCAAAGACCACACCACAAGGAGAACACGCCTGGCTAGATGATGGATTGCTGAGCGCCTGATGGATGAAACAGATGAAGCTGAGCGCTGTTTCGAAGTTCTTGTCACTCGAGGGTTTTGATGGCAAAGAGACAAAATCACGATCGCTCTCGCACGCACAAACTCTCACGGAGTTGAGGCAGCAAAAACTATTGAGAAAACACAATGCTTTTCTATGTGCTGCGCTGCTTTAGCCGCACCTAGTTGTCTTTATTTATAGCACAAACAAAGACCGTAACTCAAAGCAATACGAAGAACAAAAATTGGACTACAACAAACTCCTAATCAAACTCCAAAACTGAGTCCATTTGTGATCCCAATCGAAAAACAACACGGATTAAACTAACAAACCCCCCTAATCCTGTTGCCTTCACTTGATCCCGTTACGCCGATACTGTCGCGGAGCTCCAGGAACCGAACACGGCCGAGTGGCTTCATCAGGATGTCCGCGAGCTGCCGTCCGGTTTTAGTGAACTTGAGAACAATTTTCCTCCATCGACCGCCTCAGGAATGAAGTGAAATCGGGTGTCGATATGTTTGCTCCTATCATGGAGTACTGGATTCTTGCTAAGAGTGATGGCAGACTTGTTGTCCACCCTGAGTTCCGGCGCCGGAAGGTTTTGTTCCAAGAGCTCCTTTAGCAGCTGGTGAAGCCAGACGCCCTGACAAGCTGCTGTCACAGCGGCGATGTACTGTGCTTCGCAGGAGGAGAGAGCCACAATCCTATGTTTTTGCGACTACCAAGAGACTGGGCTTGTGCCAAGGAAGAAGAGGATGCCTGTAGTGCTCTTCCGCCCATCAAGGTCACCGGCCATGTCGCTATCGCTGTAACCCAACAAGGCCAGCTTGTCTCCTCCTCTTGGGTAGGTGACGCCGAACCCCTGTGTCCCGGCGATGTACCAGAGGATGTGCTTCACCACAGCGAGGTGATCTTCCCACGGATCCTCCATGAACCGACTCACATACCCTACGACAAATGTGATGTCCAGCCGAGTATGAGTCAGATAGCGCAAGCTCCCTACAATGCTTCGGTAGCGGGTTGCGTCCACAGGCGGTGCCGTTGATACCTTGGACAGCTTGAGCCTCTCTTCCATCGGCATGTGACAAGGATTGCGCTCTGCCATGCCATTCTGCTCCAGGAGCTTCCCAGCATAGGCGCTTTGATAGAGCGTGATCCTGCTGTCACTTTGACATACCTCAATGCCGAGATAGTAGGTGAGCAGTCCCAAGTCACTCATGCGAAACATGGACATCATCTCGCGCTTGAATTTGTCAATGCCTGCTCGAGTTGTCCTGGTGATGATCGGGTCATCAATGTAGACGCCGATGATCAATGTTCCTCCGGGCATCCATCACGTGTATAGCGCATGCTCATCCATGCACCTGTTGAAACCCAGCTCCTGGAGGCTAGCGTCCAGCTTGGTGTTCCAAGTGCGTGGGGCTTGGTGCAGCCCATATAACGCCTTGCGCAGTTTGAGCACCTTGTGCTCCTGCTTGTCAACGATGAAACCCGGCGGCTGCTCAACGTAGACCACCTCAGCAAGGTCCCCGTTCAGGAACGCGGACTTCACAGTCCATGTGGTGCACGGACCACCCTTGTTGCGCCGCCAGAGCCAGTAGTAGCCGCACCGACTCAATTCGCGCGACAGGGGCAAAGACATCCTCGAAGTCGATCCCTTCACGCCGCGCATACCCTTTCGCCACGAGACGCACTTTGTGTTTGGTGATTGCACCATGCTCGTCTCGTTTCACCTTGAAGACCCATTTGAGCCCGATCGCGCGATGCTCGGCAGGAAGCTCAACGAGGTCCCAAGTGTTGTTCTCCTCGATAGATTTCATTTCCTCCAGCATCACCCGGTGGCAAGATAGGTCATGTTCCGCCTCACCAAGTGTGACCGGCTCTTCCACACTCACCATGTGCAGCTCGGTAGGGGCGACCGGTTATGGCTCCAGGAACCGTATCGGGGCAACAGCGGGTGCGGGACCGATGATGTCCCGCAGCATCCTGAACTGGTGTTGTGCACCACCGTCATCGTCGTGATCGAGCTCGGCAAGCGCCTCAGCTGTTGGCGACACGAACCGCCCACCCGGTGCGTGATCCGGAGCGCTAGGTGGTGGCGAGTCCTGGCGAGGTGGTAGCGTGTGCGGCTACTCTCCCGAAGCAGGGACCTCCACTGGATCAGCGATGATCTCGTGTTCAAAGATGAATGTGCCCATGCTAGACGTCTTCTCCAGCTCGCCGGGATTCGCCCAATCCCAGCTGGCATTCTCGTCGAACACCACATCGCGGGAGACATGGACGTGGCGCGCAACCAGGTCGAACAGCCGATATGCTTTCGACCCCGGCTCGAACCAGAGTAGCACCATCTTCACGCTGCGATCATCGAGCTTCTTCAGATTTGGGTGAGTTACCTTGGCGTGAGCGATGCATCCAAACGTGCGCGGGAAGGAGACGTCGGGTTTCCTCCCATGCCAGGCCTCAAACGGTGTCATGCTGTCCAAGCTCTTGGTGGGTGCACGGTTCAGAAAAGAAGACGGCGGTGGTCATCGCCTCCCCACAAAACTCAGACGGCATCCCCTTCGCCTTGAGCAAGCAGCGTGCTATGCCGACGATTGTTTGGTTGTGCCGCTCAACGACACCATTCTGTTGTGGCGAGTATGGTGCCGTGAGCTGCCGTGCAACTCCCTGATCTGCGCAATACTGCCCGAACTCGATCGAGCTGAACTCTCCCCCTCGATCAGTTCGCAGAATGCACAGATGCCACCCAGTCTCGACCTTGACACTAGCCTTGAACTGCTTGATGATGGTAGTCGCCTGATCCTTGCTCGTCAGGAGGCGAAGCCACATGTAGCGGCTGCAATCATCGACGAGAAGGAGAAAGTAGCGCCGGCCACCATGAGTCGCCGGTGAGATGGGCCCACACAGGTCACCGTGCACGAGGTCGAGCAACCCCTCGGCACGGTAGTGGGTTGCTGCTGGAAATGAAGCGCCCCTTTGCTTGCCAATGAGGTAGCTGTCGCAGATCTCACCGGGAGTCCGCACACCATCCCGTCTTGCGCCAACTTCTTCAAAGCGTTGAAGTTGAGGTGGCCATAGCGTGCATGCCATAGCCAAGCCTCATCATCTTGCCGCGCCATTAAGCACACCGGCCTCGCAAAGTTCAAGTTGAGCATGTACAGGCGGTTTTTGGTGCGCTTTACTTTGGCAAGCAGTTGGCGTTGCCGATCGCAGATCCGCAGCACTCCCCCATCAATTAGCACCTGGCAGCCACGCTCATCGAGCTGGCCGATGCTGATGATGTTGCTCTTGAGCCTGGGAATGTAGTAGATGTTGCTGATCGCCCTGTGTTCACCGTTCCGGCAAGTGAACTGCACCGTCCCGCACCCGCAGATGTCGACCACCGAGCCGTCGCCGAAGTTCACCGATCTAATGACACCCGTGTCCAATTCCGCGAAGAGATTGTCGCAACCGGTCATGTGGTTACTGGCCCCAGTGTCCAAGTACCACACGTCGCTCCGCTGTTCTCCATCGCACCCCAGATTCACTTGGGCGTGCGTTTCGTCAGTGAGGGCACACACCTGCGCCATGAGCAGCGTCTGATCCTCATCATCCTCCCGGGTGAGATGGACCTGCTCGCGCTTTGGCTGCCGGCAATCCTTGGCCCAGTGGCCAATCTTGCCGCAGTTGTGGCACTTGTCACGACTGACGTTGCGCTCGCGCCCTGATTCGCGCCCATCATGCCCGGCGTCGCGGCCACCCTCGCCTTTGGGTCGCCGATTGCCCCTGCCACGGCGACGGCCATGGCCACCAGACTTGCTCGACGATCCCTCGCCGCTTTGCTTCTCCTTGAGGCGCGCCATCCATTCCTCCTCGGCCAGCAAGAGTCTTCCTCGGTCAGCAAGAGTTTAGCTTCCGAGGTAGTAGTCGGTGGTGCCGATTGTGAGATGCAACGATCATCGGCGCCTTTCAGACGCCTGGTGACCTCCTCAATGGACAGCTTGGAGAGATCGAGCATGGTTTCCACGGTGTAGACAACATGACCAAACTGAGGTGGGACGACGCGAAGGTATTTTTCGACAGCCTTCTGCTCGTTGACGGGTTCGCCGTACTCGGAAAGCTGGCCAACTAGGCAGCTCAAGCGAAGCGCGAGATCCTCAGGATCTTCGCCTTCCTTGAATGCGAGCGTCTTGAACTCGGTGCGTAGCTTTTGGAGCTTCGACTTGCGGACATGATCAGAGCCAATTCGTATGGACTTGACGTAGTCCCATGCTTCCTTGGCCGATCGCTTGATGGCGAGCGCGCAAATCATCTCCTGCGGGGCCGCCTTGAGGAGCGCCTCGAGTGCCGCACGATCCTCCTGCAGATCGGCGTCACCATACTCGATGGCGTCCCACAAGCCCCTCGCCTGGAGCATGACCTTCATTACGAGTGACCAATCCGTGTAGTTGTCGCGCGTGAGCATCGGATAGGACGTGCCTCCAACCTCCCGCACGGTCTTCTGGACCACCATGTCGCGGCCGCGAGTGCGACCACGATGAAGGACGCACGGCGAGGCCAAGCGCCGCCCTCGGCCTCCGCAGTGCGGCGACATACTCCGGTCAACATCGCTTGCTGAAGCCGATATCACGCAGGGATCGAGTAGCCTTGCTCTGATACCAAATGATGGCAAAGAGACAAAATCACGATCGCTCTCACACGCACAAACTCTCATGGAGTTGAGGCAACAAAAACAATTGAGAAAACACAATGCTTTTCTGTGTGCTGCGCTGCTTTAGCCGCACCTGGTTGTCTTTATTTATAGCACAAACAAAGACCGTAACTCAAAGCAATACGAAGAACAAAAACTGGACTACAACAAACTCCTAATCAAACTCCAAAACCGAGTCCGTTCGTGAACCCAATCGAAAAACAACACGGATTAAACTAACAAACTCCCCCTAATCCTGTTGGTCCTGGGGAGCTCGGTGCTGCCGGCAACATCAAGAGCTGCACAGTACATAGTCATGTTTGCGAGTACATCACCACGATTGCTAAAGATGTAAACTTTGTGCAGACAAAACTGCTGCAAAAAAAATGGCTCACCACCTTTCCATTAAGAACAGGATAAGTCTGCCCCCGCAAGCATCTGGAAGTGACATCGTACGTTTTCTTCCATATTTGGTCACATCTCCTCAATGGGAGCTACTGAAAGTGCTGGATCTAGAAGGCTGCACAGGATTGCAGAAGCATCATCTGAAGAGCATCTGTAATATAGTATTGCTTAGGTACTTGAGTCTCAGGAATACAGATGTTGTAGAACTCCCGAAGCAAATTGAGAATCTCCGGTGATTGGAGACATTGGACATCCGGCAAACCAATATACAAGAACTTGCCAAGAAGGCTATTGTGTCTCCAATGCTGAAGTATTTCCTTGTCGGTCACATTTGCTGTGCAAGCAATGATGATACAAGATCTGAAGAATCATTTTCCACAGTGCCATTGGTGTCCCTCCGCATTGGGAAAATGAAGGACATGGAGATACTGTCCCATGTTCGAGTTTCCAACCATGGCAGTGAGCTAGCCGGCATTGCTCAGCTGGAGAAACTAAGGAAATTTGGTGTTGTTCTTCATGGTACCATGTTGGAAGACCTGTTCCGCCAAATTGAGAAATTACATAGATGCCTTCGCTTCTTGTCAATCCGGATTGATCAACCAGCTGTCAGTGAGACTCCTGATGCAAAGATGGCAGCTGCTTTACTCTGCCCTCTGAAATTTCTTCGGAGCCTAAACATTAGTGGCGTAACAAGTTGGCCTCCCTACTTGTTTCAAGAGCTCGATCAACTTACCAAGATAACACTGAGTGATGAACCATGTGGGGGTGACCACATGTGTATGATGAGTAATTGACATTGATTATGCTAGTCGAGTTTGGTTTGGGTGGTTCAGAGTTGAGTCGTTGCGTGGTGCAACGGGCTCGGTCGGACTTCGGTCAGACTTGGTCGTATTGGTTTAGGATGCATATTCAGATAATTCGACAGGTTTGGGCTTTGGCATGAGTAAGTATGATGTGCTTATGCTATTTATGCTTTCATGTATCGAGCGGTGCTATTTGATGTGTTTCTTGTCTGTGTGGCTGCAGGACGTCGAGTGGAGTCGTGGCGAGACACAGTGGACCGGACTAGGCGCAGGTGGCGCTGAGGTCAGAACGGTCGGGATGTGTCGAAGACGACGTGGACTCGAGGTGGTTGCAAGGCGTGCGAGGCAAGGAGCGCGGAAGCTTCCCGGAAGGTGCAGGAGGGGCGAATCGGGAAATTCGCGAAGCTGCACAAGCGGGAGCGGGCGCCGTTGGATCTAGCAGGCGTAACGGGGCGGAGACCCGTTAGCCAAGGCTATAAATAGGATTGATGAGCTGCATGCCCACTTGAGCACTTCAAGGGTTGATTGAGTCTAAAGAGTCTTTAGAGGGTTGTTTAGCTTTTGGCTCTTTAGTTGTTGGGAGTGACAGAGTTTGTTAGGGTGCTCCCTCTGTCCTCTACGATGTCTTCTAGGTGGTAGAACAGAGAGTTCATCCCCTTCTCCAAGCATTCATGGTTGAGGTTTGAGAGGTTGGAGAGGGTTTGAGCGTCATGTAATCTTTCACCTTGTTCTAATGTCCATGCGTATCGTGACTCCTTGTATTTCCTTTTGTTTCAATGAATGAAATCTGAAGTTTTATCTCCAGTGCTCTCTCTGTTCTTAGTTCTTCCTTCGATACTCTTTGGAATGGATTTTTGAGTTTCTTGATCCCTTGTTGGTTCTTGCTGTGGAGGTGCAAAATGGGTTGCTCAGTGATGGGATAGTTCCTCCAGATCATTTGATCAAGTTTCTCAAGAGCAAAACCTAATTTAATCTCAGTTTTAGATTTCAGCCTCCTCTGTTCTTGTATTTCTCGTTCTAGGGTTTTAGCAAGATTTTGTTTCCCTCAACGAAATGTCATGAAATTTGGCATGGAGAGTCCAGAGGCTATCAACTAGCTTCCCTCAAAATTTCATGGCCAGAGGATCAACGATTGAGGAGTAATTTGATTTTTGGTGGAGGCTCTGTAAGGTTTCAGGTTTTAGCCCTCTTTAAATTTCTAGGGTTTGGTGTTATTTTCGTTTCCCTTCACGAGATGGCATGAAACTTGGCATGAGAGGTCCAGAGGCTATTGCTAATCTATCCTCAAAGTTTCATAGCCAAATGATCAAAGATGAAATGTGAATTTGAGTTTTTGGACAACTCTCTGTACTTTTCAGGTTTTTGTCCAAACTCTGAATTTCTTGCTTCTAAGTTTGATTTCTTTGTTTCCTTTAGCCCTCTTGCTATTTAGTTCAAGTTCTTGATCTTTTGGGCTAAGTAGACCAGCTGGATTTCATCTTTTTCTTCAGTTTGTGGGTGGTCTACAATTTCTACTGCTTGCTGTTTTCAGACTGCTTTTTCAGCATTTCTTGCTGCAGTTTTCAGCCTCTTTTTGCTGCTGTTTTCAGCCTCTTTCAGCTGCAGTTTTCAGCTGAAATTGCTGTTGTTTTCATCGTCTATTTGCTGCGGTTTTCAGCAGCCAAAATCAGCACTTTCAGTGCAGTTTTCAGCAGCCAAAATCAGCACTTTCAGTGCAGTTTTCAGCAGCCAAAATCTGCAATTTTGCTGCAGTTTTCAGCAGCCAAAATCAGCACTTTTAGTGCAGTTTTTCAGCAGTCAAAAGACCATCAAGTAGCTGCAGTTTGCAGTCTTTTTGCTCAGTTCTAGTTGCTCCTTCTTGATAGCTTTGTAGCTATTAGAGAGGAATCGTTTCGTGAGTATTTTGGGGGAGCAAATTTTAAAGTCGACATTCACCCCGCTCTGTCGCCATTTCGGTCCTACAATTGGTATCAGAGCCGGTTAGCTCTAATTCATAGATCTTAACTGGTCTCAAGAGCCATGGCGACGGACAAGTACTCGACCAAGCCGCCCGTGTTCGATAGCATCGATTACCCCTTCTGGAAGAGCCGAATGGAGACATACATCCAGGATCAGGGGTATGCCATCTGGCGGAAGGTCAAGGTACGATTCGCTGTTCCTGCCGATGAGAACATCAATGCCGGGAACATGGCTGATGTTGAGGCGAATGCAAAGGCAAGGAACATCATCCAGGGGTTGAGTCGTAGCGAGTTTGACCGTATATCTCACCTGTCGTCCGCCTACGACTTCTGGGTGACCCTCAACGCATACCATGAGGGCACCACCCAGATCAAGACGGTTCGATAGGACCAGTTCAAGCGCGAATACAACAAATTTGAGATGCTTGCTGGTGAGTCCGTGGACGAGTGCTTTTCGCGATTTCACAAAATCTTGAGCAACCTCCGAGCGGTCGGTCTCACATACCCCGACTCGGACAACGCTCGTCAGATGCTCGCGGCACTCGATCTGCGCGTGTGGGAGATGAAGGTGACCACCATCAAAGACACGACAGACCTCTCGACCCTGACTCTTGACACGCTGTACTCGCTCCTCAAGACTCACGAGATTGACGTTGTCTCTCGTCGGTCGAAGTCACAGTCGATGGCTTTGGTCACCGATCCCAGTTCGGCTTCTGGTTTTTTCCGCCGATTCGCTTTGTGGGTTCTCCCTAGCTGCTCTATGTGACGTAACTGATGATCAGTTAGAGCAGCTAGAGGATGAACAGCTGGCCCTTCTGGCTCGGAAGTTCTCCCATGCTTACAAGAGGAGGAGGGACAGAAAGAGAGGCGGACCAGTCATCTGCTTCGAGTGTGGTGGCCCCAACCACATTCGAGCGAACTGTCCCAAGCTGGAGAAGGGCAAGAACGACTACGGCGGTTCGGTCAAGAACGACTACACCGACAAGAACCGCAACAAAAAGACTCCAGTTCAAACGCCGGGAAAGAAGAAGTTCCGCAACTTTGGGAAGGCCAAGAAGCTCTTCCACCGCGTCCTCACCACCTTCGACGACCTCGACCTCAGCGAGGTGGAGGGATGGAGCGACGACGACGGGACGGGTGACCAAGAGCCCAAGGATGGCGGCGACGACTTCTCCGGCATGTGCTTCATGGCCCTCGAGGGCGAACTGAGCGACAGCGAGCTGTACTCCGACTCAGACGAGGTATGCCCCACCTACGACCAGCTCAATCATGCTTTTCTTAAGCTAGGTGGTTTTCATGCTAGAGCTAGGGCTAGGTGTACCGAGTTAGAGAAGGAAGTAGATAGACTATCACGGGAGCTTACTTCACTTACATCTGCTCTCTCCCGTGATGATTGTGATACTTGCTGTGCTCTGTTGGGTGACATGGAGAAACTAAGGACCTCGCATGATAGTGTGTCCTCCGAGCTTGATATTGTTAAGGTGGAGAATGTTAGTCTGCTTGCTGAGTTAGAGTTGAGTAGGATGGCTGTTACCCTACTTACTACTGATGAGACTACTTCTCCCACCTCATGTGAGGTTAAGGACATTGCTGCTAGAGGACCTTATGTCATTCTCCTTGATCTGCCCGAGTCTTGTGAAAATTGCAATAACTTGAAGATGAATCTAAAACGGGCAGATCATAAAATTACTGAACTACAAGCTTCTTTGCTTGAGCCGATTGATTCATGCTTGAACTGTCCTAAGTTAACTGCTGAACTTGAAGCTGTCTCCAAACAGTTTCAAGAAATGATTGATCATGATAGGAAGTTGGCTCAGTATGCTTCTAAGGACCCTGTTAGCTCACCATGCATTAATTGTAACAAACTAAAATCTGACTTGGTTGCATTGGATGAGAAATGTGTGAAGCTAACTAAGGACCTACTAGAGAAGCCACCATCTGCTTGTATTGTCTGTGCTGAGAAGGGGGAGAAGCCCCAGGGTAAGGTTGAGACGCTTAGCGACGTGAACCAACCTGCTAGCAGTAGGACTGTCCATTCTGAGTCGGCTATGCGTGCACAAGCCATTTGTTCCTCTGCTATTGGTTCTTCATGTGCTTCCTTACCTCCTGCTGTTCCCTCTTCCCCCTGCTCTTCTTGCACCTCTCTCTTCCGGGAGTGTCAGTATCTTATGAACACTCTCGAGAGATTTGTAGGCGGCAAGAAGAAGCTTAATCTTATTCTAGACCAATCCAAGATTTGCAAGTTCAATCAAGGTCTAGGATATGATTTTTATGAGGATATGAGGAAGCATCCACCTGCTATTCTCCGACCCATAGTAGGAGGTGTGATCGAGGTCGAGCCTAGATCTGATGAGGTTAAATTCAAATCAGCGGGCTTTGTCCAAGGGATCTCTGACAGCAAGGTGAGTCCACCTGCAGCTTCGGCCTCTCAGAAGGCGAAGCCTCCCCATGCTCCTTCTACCTCTCAGAAGGTGAAGTACCACTGCACCTTCTGTCAGAAGGATGGACACACAGTCGATCGATGCTTCAGGCGCGCTAGGATTGCGCGTAGAGACTGTGCGGAGGCACTTAGGCGTATTCAGGGTCAGCCCCAGATCCTGAGTGCACCTAAGACTAGCACGATGTCCAGGTTTGCTTCTGACAGGTTTGGGCAGCATCGAGGACTTGGTTTTTCTGAGTCTTCTGGTTTTCGTCCTCATGCTGCTCCGGGTCGTGACTTCCGCCGTCCTGAGGGTACATCTCGTTTCCTCCATCGAGACAGTTACCCACGGCGTGATCAGCGTGTTGCCGGTGTTCTGACTCACTCTCCCGTAGCAGTCGGACCCCGCAACAGCTTCAGGTCTGCTCATAGACTTTCTGCTTCTTTGAGTCACAGAGAGCGTAGGGTAGATAGAGGTCAGTCGTGTTTGACTACTTCATCTGCTCCACGTGTTACTCGGTATTGGGTGCCAAAATCTCTCTTGATTTATCCCAGTACTGAGACTTTACTCTCTGTTTGACTTAGGTTCGCCGGGTAGGGAAGGAGAAGGTTTGGCTTGTAGACTCCGGTTGTTCTCGTCATATGACCGGAGACTCCCATTGGTTCTCCTCCCTAGCCCGCGCTCCAGGTGATGAGACGATCACCTTCGGAGACGCTTCGTCTGGGCGTGTCATCGCTAAAGGTACTGTGCATGTTAATGCTTCTTTTATTCTTAAGGATGTTGCCTTGGTTAGTAAGCTGCAGTACAATTTGCTTTCCGTTTCTCAGCTTACCGATGACGGTTTCGAGGTGAGCTTCAAGAAAAACAATTGCAAAATTCTTGATTCTTCGGGTAGTCTGGTTTGCGGGATTTCTCGTTTTGGGAGGATCTTTCGTGCTGATTTTTCTGAGTCTTCTGGTGATCCTCTCAGGTGTTTAGTTGCTTCTGAGTCCCGCGACCTCTCTTTCTGGCATAGGAGACTTGGTCATATTGGGTTTGACCATTTGGCTCGAGTTAGCGGCCACGATCTCATACGTGGTTTGCCGAAACTCAAGATGGTCAAAGATCTAGTTTGTTCTCCATGCCGGCACGGCAAGATGGTTGCCGCCTCCCATCCTCCGGTCACAGTCACTATGACCGATGCACCGGGATAGCTGCTCCACATGGATACAGTGGGACCAGCTCGAGTGCAGTCAGCAGGAGGGAAGTGGTATGTTCTTGTCGTGGTCGATGACTTCTCGAGGTATTCTTGGGTGTTTTTCTTAGCCTCGAAGGATGAGACGTTTTCACATTTCCGAGGTCTTTTCGGTAGGCTTTCTGTTGAGCTCCCGGGTGCCTTACGAGCGATCCGCAGTGACAATGGCACGGAGTTCAAGAATTCCTACTTCGAGAGTTTCTGTGGTGAGACAGGTGTAGAGCACCAGTTCTCTTCTCCGCACGTCCCACAACAAAATGGCGTTGTGGAGAGGAAGAACCGTACCTTGGTCGAGATGGCCAGGACGATGCTTGATGAGTACTCTACTCCGCGGAAGTTTTGGGCTGAGGCTATAGCTACCGCGTGCCATGTCTCAAATCGAGTATTTCTTAGGGCACACTTGCACCGCACTTCTTATGAGTTGAGATACGGGCGAAAGCCCAGCGTCTCTCATTTTCGTGTTTTTGGTTGCAAGTGCTTTATTTTGAAGTCCGGGAACCTAGACAAGTTCGAGTCACGTTCATGTGATGGGATCTTTCTAGGTTACTCGCCTTCTTCGCGGGCTTATCGGGTTTGGAACTGCGAGTCTAGTAAAATGGTAGAGACCTGTGAGGTGACCTTTGATGAGGCCAGTCCGGGGACTAGGCCTGATATCTCAGGTTCTTTAGAGCAGTCTGAGCCCATCTTCGTGGATGATGAGGACGATGGAGACGAGGGCTGTCTACCCGATCCAGTCCCTCATCTACCCCTTGAGGTGCCTTCTTCCACTGCACCTCAAGGCGATCAGCCCATGCCTTCTGCTTCTTCTGGAGCTGGTGGCTCTGTTCCTAACTCATCAGCTCACGAGGTAGAGGCCACTTCTTCATCTCATCCAGGACCTCCTAGACACATTCAGAAAGCTCATCCTTCCGAGCAGATCATTGGAGACTTTTTCGAGCGTGTTACCCGCTCAAAATCTGGCTTATCTCAATTCTGTCTCCATTCTGCTTTCATTGCTTCCTTTGAGCCCAAGGATGTTTCTCATGCTCTTTCCGACGAGTCTTGGGTCAATGCCATGCATGAGGAGCTAGAAAATTTCGAGAGGAACAAGGTCTGGTCGCTTGTCGAGCACTCGCGAGGTCACAATATTATTGGGACTAAGTGGGTGTTCAAGAACAAGCAGAGCGAGGATGGAGTGGTTATTCGGAACAAGGCTAGACTGGTAGCTCAGGGGTTCTCCCAGGTTGAGGGTCTAGATTTTGAGGAGACCTTTGCCCCTGTAGCTAGACTTGAAGCCATTAGAATCCTGCTTGCCTTTGCAGCTTCTAAGGGTTTCAAGCTCTACCAGATGGACGTCAAGAGTGCCTTCCTTAATGGAGTCATTGAGGAAGAAGTTTACGTCAGACAGCCTCCAGGTTTCGAGAACCCCAAATACCCACACCATGTCTTCAAGCTTTCCAAAGCGTTGTATGGACTTAAGCAGGCCCCCAGAGCTTGGTATGAGAGGCTTAAGTCCTACTTGTTAAGTCATGGGTTTGAAATGGGTAAAGTAGATAAGACCTTGTTTATCCGTAGACTTGGCAACGACCTTCTGCTTGTCCAGATCTATGTCGATGACATCATCTTTGGCGGCTCTTCTCATGCTCTGGTTTCACAGTTCTCGGATGTCATGAGCACCGAGTTTGAGATGAGCATGATGGGCGAGTTGACCTTCTTCCTTGGCTTCCAAATCAAGCAGACTCGGGAGGGTACCTTCTTGCATCAAGGCAAGTACACTCGCGACCTCCTGAGACGCTTCAACATGAGTGATGGTAAGCCAGTGTCAACTCCGATGGCTTCTACAGCCTATCTTGACCCAGACGAGGATGGCGAGCCAGTTGATCAGAAAGAATACAGAAGTATGATCGGCTCTCTTCTTTACCTCACTGCCTCGAGACCAGACATAAACTTCTCCGTGTGTCTGTGTGCTAGTTTTCAGGCTTCTCCTCGCGTATCTCACCGCCAGGCGGTGAAACGCATCTTTCGGTACCTTCGAGCTACCATTGACTACGGTATCTGGTACTCTTCCTCATCCTGTCTTTCCTTGAGAGCCTTTTTGGATGCAGACTTTGCCGGCTGTAGGATAGATAGGAAGAGCACTTCTGGCACCTGCCAATTCATTGGCACTTCTCTCGTTTCTTGGTCTTCGAGGAAGCAGTCCGGTGTTGCTCAGTCCACCGCAGAGGCCGAGTACGTTGCTGCAGCCAGTTGCTGTAGTCAGGTGCTTTGGATGGTCTCGACCCTGCGGGACTTTGGGTTAGTTATCAACAGTGTTCCACTCTTTTGTGATAACACTTCTGCGATTAACATTGCTAAGAACCCAGTGCAGCACTCTCGGACCAAGCACATTGATATTCGCTTTCACTTCCTTAGAGACCATGTAGAGAAGGGGGACATAGTGCTCCAGTTTGTGGAGAGTGACCACCAGTTGGCTGACATCTTTACCAAGCCATTGGATAGCTCTAGGTTTTCAGCTCTGCGGGGAGAGCTTGGGGTGGTTTGTCCTTATGGACTGTAGTGAGGGGGAGCGTTGGGCTTTACTGCTTTACTATGTTGATTATGCTTCTGTCTCATTTATGTTGCTTTGCACTTGGGTGCATTGGGTCTAGTCCTTCTAGCATAGGTTAGAGTGCCTCTCTTGTCTAATTGCTTAGACTTTTTACTCTTATCTTGTGCTTCCAGGATGCTTCTTATTAGCTGATTCTTATCTCACTAGATTGAGCTCACTCACTTCTTGTAGGTTCTAGCGAGGGTCAGGGCCACCCTCGGGTAGACAGGGTACGTGTTTGCTCTCTAGTGTGTGTTTTACGGTCAGCTAATAGTCCTGGATCATATGGGGTAGATGAGAGTCTGTCTGAGCCATAGTTATCTCTATATCTTATCTATGCTTTAAGGACTGCCTGTTTGCTGTTTTCTTTGCCAGCTTCTCGATTTTATTGCTTTGGTTCAGGGGGAGTTCATTTGGGAGTTTCTGGAGCTTAATTTTGACTTAACTCAACTTGAACTAAAAGTTGCATCTCATGTTGAGGGGGAGCTGGATCTTCTTGCATTTCAGCATTCTGCTTTGTATATAACTACATTGAGCCTTGATTATTATCCTGTTATGACATGTTTACAATGATGTACACCTTGCCATGACTTGTGCTTATATGCTAAATTTATCATGACTTCATATGTGTAGACTAGCTTTTGCCATGATAAGTTAATTAAAATTGCTCAACTTGAATTAAAACTTGTCTTGCTAGCATTTGAGTCTAGTCTTTCTTGAGCGATCCTTTTATGATCCATGCCATGTCAAGTAGGCTAAGTTGAGCGTTGAATCTCTATTGAGGCTTAGTTTGAGCTATATTAATTCTTGATGATGCATAAGTTAATACAACTTGTTTAAAAGGCAAAATGATCTCTTTTGTGCGAAAAAACTGATTTCACCAATTCTTTCTCATGAGACGGCTTGCCATTGCACTAGGCATGAACTCAGGGGGAGTTTTGGATGACCTAGACTATCTTCTTAAGCTTCTCGCTTGGAGTAGTCACATAAGGCTTGAGATCTAGCACATAAAAAATTGGGTTGGAAACGACCATGAGCTTTAAACAGACAATGTCTTATGTGCTCAATTTGCTTAAGCTACAAAAAGAACCAAGTACTTAACCAATGTTTCAATCTTGAACTTATAGCACTCTATTAGGACTCAATATTAGCTTCCTTGTTCCGCTTAGCTTATTGACATGGCCTGCATCATCCTTGGATATCTCTAGTTAGACTTTGCTTATTGATGACTTGACATGCTCATAAAATGCATTACATTTCAGTTCGTCATCTATGTGCTCTAGCTAGGATATACATATCTTGTCATGATCTAGATAGCCGTTTGTTGAGTTATGGCTTGGTGTAATACATTCTGGTCATTATGGATAATTCTCATGGCTCTAAATGCTTAAAATAAACAAACTTCAGCCATTTTCATCCATTGACATGTCATATTCTCTCTTTTGCATCTTGATGTGTTTATTGCCAAAAGGGGGAGAATAGAGAAGAAAAAGTTAGTTGGGATCATTTTAGAGCTTTGGAGAACAATTTGCTCTTTCAGTTGTTGCTCTAGTCTTCCTTCTGTCAACATGGTCAATTGTTTCATTCTCTTCTTTGCGCTTTTTCGGGGTCTGTCAATATACTCATCAAGGGGGAGATTGATCAACCATGTGGGGGTGACCACATGTGTATGATGAGTAATTGACATTGATTATGCTAGTCGAGTTTGGTTTGGGTGGTTCAGAGTCGAGTCGTTGCGTGGTGCAACGGGCTCGGTCGGACTTCGGTCAGACTTGGTCGTATTGGTTTAGGATGCATATTCAGATGATTCGACAGGTTTGGGCTTTGGCATGAGTAAGTATGATGTGCTTATGCTATTTATGCTTTCATGTATCGAGCGGTGCTATTTGATGTGTTTCTTGTCTGTGTGGCTGCAGGACGTCGAGTGGAGTCGTGGCGAGACACGGTGGACCGGACTAGGCGCAGGTGGCGCTGAGGTCAGAACGGTCGGGATGTGTCGAAGACGACGTGGACTCGAGGCGGTTGCAAGGCGTGCGAGGCAAGGAGCGCGGAAGCTTCCCGGAAGGTGCAGGAGGGGCGAATCGGGAAATTCGCGAAGCTGCACAAGCGGGAGCGGGCGCCGTTGGATCTAGCAGGCGTAACGGGGCGGAGACCCGTTAGCCAAGGCTATAAATAGGATTGAGGGGCTGCATGCCCACTTGAGCACTTCAAGGGTTGATTGAGTCTAAAGAGTCTTTAGAGGGTTGTTGAGCTTTTGGCTCTTTAGTTGTTGGGAGTGACAGAGTTTGTTAGGGTGCTCCCTCTGTCCTCTACGATGTCTTCTAGGTGGTAGAACAGAGAGTTCATCCCCTTCTCCAAGCATTCATGGTTGAGGTTTGAGAGGTTGGAGAGGGTTTGAGAGTCATGTAATCTTTCACCTTGTTCTAATGTCTATGCGTATCGTGACTCCTTGTATTTCCTTTTGTTTCAATGAATGAAATCTGAAGTTTTATCTCCAGTGCTCTCTCTGTTCTCAGTTCTTCCTTCGATACTTTTTGGAATGGATTTTTGAGTTTCTTGATCTCTTGTTGGTTCTTGCTGTGGAGGTGCAAAATGGGTTGCTCAGTGATGGGATAGTTCCTCCAGATCATTTGATCATGTTTCTCAAGAGCAAAACCTAATTTAATCTCAGTTTTAGATTTCAGCCTCCTCTGTTCTTGTATTTCTCGTTCTAGGGTTTGAGCAAGATTTTGTTTCCCTCAACGAAATGGCATGAAATTTGGCATGGAGAGTCCAGAGGCTATCAACTAGCTTCCCTCAAAATTTTATGGCCAGAGGATCAACGATTGAGGAGTAATTTGATTTTTGGTGGAGGCTCTGTAAGGTTTCAGGTTTTAGCCCTCTTTGAATTTCTAGGGTTTGGTGTTATTTTCGTTTCCCTTCACGAGATGGCATGAAACTTGGCATGAGAGGTCCAGAGGCTATTGCTAATCTATCCTCAAAGTTTCATAGCCAAATGATCAAAGATGAAATGTGAATTTGAGTTTTTGGACAACTCTCTGTACTTTTCAGGTTTTTGTCCAAACTCTGAATTTCTTGCTTCTAAGTTTGATTTCTTTGTTTCCTTTAGCCCTCTTGCTATTTAGTTCAAGTTCTTGATCTTTTGGGCTAAGTAGACCAGCTGGATTTCATCTTTTTCTTCAGTTTGTGGGTGGTCTACAATTTCTACTGCTTGCTGTTTTCAGACTGCTTTTTCAGCATTTCTTGCTGCAGTTTTCAGCCTCTTTTTGCTGCTGTTTTCAGTCTCTTTCAGCTGCAGTTTTCAGCTGAAATTGCTGCTGTTTTCATCGTCTATTTGCCGCGGTTTTCAGCAGCCAAAATCAGCACTTTTAGTGCAGTTTTCAGCAGCCAAAATCAGCACTTTCAGTGCAGTTTTCAGCAGCCAAAATCTGCAATTTTGCTGCAGTTTTCAGCAGCCAAAATCAGCACTTTTAGTGCAGTTTTTCAGCAGTCAAAAGACCATCAAGTAGCTGCAGTTTGCAGTCTTTTTGCTCAGTTCTAGTTGCTCCTTCTTGATAGCTTTGTAGCTATTGGAGAGGAATCGTTTCGTGTGTATTTTGGGGGAGCAAATTTTAAAGTCGACATTCACCCCCCTCTGTCGCCATTTCGGTCCTACACTGAGTGAGACTTATCTGAAGGAAGATGATCTACGCCACCTTGGCAAACATGGTGGGTTGTGCTGCCTTAGGCTTCAGCACAAGTCATACACCCAAGGCGAACTCAGCTTCAAGGTAGAAGAGGTCCAGCATATCAAGTCTCTGGTCGTCGAGGGCAGCGACTTCACCAAAATCAGTTTTGATGATGGAGCGACTCCTAAGCTTGAGATGGTTGTCTGGTCTTTTGCCACCATGGAGGCTCTTTCCGGAGTTATCACCCTCATGAGTTGAAGAAGCTCGAGCTCAATGGTTTCAACAACCCACATCTGGTGGAAGAGCTCAGACGAGTAATTGGAGAGCATCCCAACCAACTTGTTCTCAAGCTCAATTCACACCATCAACGCCAAGAAGCTGGAACTGTGGTTGCTGCCTCGACTCCATAACCACTCAATTACTCTCCATCAACTGCAAGCTTGCTTCGGTATTTCTCCGTCCATATAGCCTGGAATAAAGATGCAGCTGAAGGAATTCCTGGTCATCTTCTTTCATTGTCACGCATCGTTGAATTTGATTTCTTGTGTGTATTTACTTAAATCATCCGTTCTATCTGGAACTTCTTTGTGTGTGTATGTGGTTATTCATCTGTATGCGTGTGTGAGCTGCCCTGGCTGCATGCTATGGTCATTAGTGCGGTATTGCAATTGCGTGTATTTACCTGTGCTATACTAGTGTGATTGGTGTGACCGTACGCTAGTGTGTATTGTATCTATTGTGTTTCTAAGTGATGTCTATGGTGTGGTATTGTTTAGTACTGCGTGCTATAATTTGATTTCGGTGGCGCTGAGCTTGTGTGCTGTTAATGAGTGGAAGAAGAAAAACTTAGGTAAATGCGCTCTGAAACTGGATAAGTCTAGTGGTTCCTTTTTTCCAGTTCTACCTACCATGCTTCGTGATGGTTTCTGTGGATTTGGACAGCCTAGTCCGGCTCATTGTACCGTTTTTAACTAAGTATCATAGACGGTTTTTTAACTAAAAACCGTCTGTGATTATCAACTAGCACAAATGGTTTTTAGTTAAAAG
Source organism: Dendrocalamus latiflorus (assembly GCA_017311315.1). NCBI lineage: Eukaryota > Viridiplantae > Streptophyta > Magnoliopsida > Poales > Poaceae > Dendrocalamus > Dendrocalamus latiflorus. The sequence goes on from CM029675.1 coordinate 1,045,436, forward strand.
CCGTCTGCGATTATCAATAGCATAGACAGTTTTTAGTTAAAACCGTCTGTGCTATTCTTTCCTACCTCTAAATCTATTTTTATTTATTGGCTAGCCTCAAGAAATGCTAGTCATGCCTTCTAAAGCAAGCAGATCAATATGTATATGTATACATCTAATTCACATCTCAATTCATTTCACAAACATAAAACATTCATTTCGCAAATCAATTAATTGAAATGAAATAAAATATCCATTAACAAATACACAATTACAATCAATGTCAATCTTATCCCAAACAAAAAATCATTGTACGCTATGGAACACTCCATCTGATTTTATGACTTAGCCATCAAAAAGTACGCACACTCTCCTCAAATTTGTGCAAGGTCGGGCTGTTGCAATGCAGTTGTAGAGATGGGCGCATCCTGCTGATAGGAATATCAATGTGCGTACATATATAACCTGATAAGTATGAAATAATTGTGGGAAGATTGACAAACCTTATGATTGGTGATCTTCAAGGAATCGAGTAGTAGTTTCATATGGTGGCAAACGTAGAATCCACACGTGTTGCCCGGCTGCTGCTGGTGGCACTGTAAAAAATAGAATGTGTTAATTCAAGAAACATTACTACCAAGTGTTGTATAGGATTAATTAATGTGTACTAACGAATACCCGAAAATTTAGAACATGTTGCAAGGGCTTGGCCCCTTCCGTCGAGCCACGTGTCTCTGCAACATACATGGCGAACGACCTTCGTGATTCGAAAAAGTTAGCTTAGTCATTCAGAAGGAAAGAAAGACTACAATATAGTTATGTATGGAGAAAATGTACTTACCTATCGAGTAATTGGCCGATAACTATGTAGTCGGTTTTATTCTTACTTAAGAATCAAGGTATCTTGCCTTGTTCTATTTTGGTATAATTACAATTAAAATCCAATGAAATCGCTGATTGTAGGGCATAAGAACAAATTCCTTATCGCGGTGAGCCAGCAGTGTTGTTGTAATATACCTCTCGACAAAGGATGCATCCTCACTGATGGTATCCATGGCAACCAAGCGTGGGTCCAGGAAACCAATTGGTGATTTGGATGATCTAACTTCAGTCACCATGTATCTATATATATATATACAAAAAAAGCAACAAATTATATATGAACTTGGACTATTCTCGGGTTATTAATTTGCGTAACATGAAACTCAGAAAATTTCAAATAAATATTCAGAAGGAATTTGAATGCCAAAAAAATACAAGAAAAGTTTTAAAAATTCATATTTTCTGAGCACCCGAATTTTGGGATGTTACAGTCTACTAGTTGATGATGATTGTTTCACTCCTGACTATGAGGATGAGTTTAAGGTTCCACATCTTGATGAGGGTCTGCTTTCAATGCCGAGGAGGAGCACATTTCTATTGATTCACCATCGGCTACTTCCTTCGTCGACATCGCCCCTCTGGAGGTTTCCACTACCGTACATTCTACTTCACCTACACTTCAGGTAGTTTGGAAACTCTTCCCCGACCACCTCAGGTTCGATTTCCTTGGCTCTGATGAGACATCCTCTATTACTGATTGTGCTCATCTCACCTATAGTCCCCATGATGTACTTTATCGATATGCCTATGTGATTGTATATTCTATTGATGACTTAGAGGGCATCGACCCTATCACACATACTTGCCATATCTTTGAGGTTGTTTGCAGGATTACGCTTGTGTACCATCGACTACGAGCATACTTGGTTTGAGTCGATATTCCTTGGGATCCAGGTGGATTTCGAGGCATGCTGTTTCATGAGGAGGGCGGACATGTGGCTTTTCTATGTCCCGTCCTTGACCATCCTCCCGCTACACCCAAATGAGCATCTCTTTATCTTTTTATTTCCATACCTTTTTTTAGTTTTTGTTGGTTTTTCCTCTTTTCTTTCTTTTTTATTTCAGGTCCCGTACTAGATCTTCATCCTTGTACGTGCGAGAAGCCATAGGATGATTTGTCTACTTCCACTATATCATATACGCCCAGTGAGCTGTTTCTTACCCCTTCAAGCACATTCTTGACTCATTGATCAATTTATGCTTGGGGAGGACTTGTATTTGAATGGGTGATGTTCTAGCATATTTGTATTATATTTGTGAGCATTTGAGTTTATGGTCATTCTTATGCTTCATATTATGCTTACACGATGATATATGACCTTTACTATTGCTCTCATGTTATGCTTATTGTACACCTAGGCCATGTGAGCCCATGCCATGATTAATCAAGAAAGGTCAGGCTAAAATTTTCATTGAGCTATATTGTCACTAGTTCCTTGTATGTCTTAAGTCACTTGGCATCATATTGTAGAACTTAAGCTTTGTTTATTATCCTTGATGTGCTTAGAAACTTTGTGATTCATTGCGAGTTATGCACGTCTTTTAACCATTTGCAGATTGAATTGGTTCTAGTCATCGCCTCTTGAATGATTATATCTTAGTTTAATGCTTTGGCATACTATGTTATTTTAGATATTGATACTTTACTTGAATGTAAAATTTGTGAAAGGGGTAGTCCTATCTTGAGCCAATAATTTGGTTGATTTATCTAGGTATCCATGTCTCGGGATATGTGTTGCTTAGCATTAATGAAAACTGGTTATAGATGCTTAATCAAAACTGAAAAAAAAGAAAAAGAAGAAGAACAAACTTATGATGCAATGTGTGAGTGTGTGGAATAAGTGACTATGTCACATTGGTTCGGAAATGTGTTGAATAAGTGGCAAAATTTTGCCCAAGTGAAGTGTGAGTGTGAATAAGCGGTAAAGTTTGCCCAAGGGTGTGAATAAGTGGCACAAGGGCCCAATGTATGTTCTAAATTTGATAAAAATCAACAAAAATTAGGTATCATGGCTCAAGTGTGGGCTTTTTCATAAATATCATGCAAGTATTAGTCTCTTTGTCTCAAATAGCGAATGCCTTAGCATGACCATTTGATATGCTCATTCTTGATGTTATACCTAGTTCCGATGCCTTACAATTTTGGTTGGATTCATGTGATCACTTAGTGTATTTCGACACTTGAGTGTGTAACTTGATTTGGTCAAATATTGTAGTTATCACTTTGAGATCTTGGATGGTCCTCAAAACTCAAGTTCGATAATCTCATTTTACATTATTTTGTGCCTCTTGACTTATTACATGCAATTTAACTAGTCTTTTACCACAATGTTTTGTTGTCCGGGTTCGATAATAATATGCCATTTACTTGAGATCAAGTAAAAGTTTAAAGCTGGGGGGTATGACATGCATCATTTTTACATATATTTACCCGTCATTTTACCCTTATATTTTGAGATCATTTATCATCATTTACATGATTTTCTAAAAATAATTGCTTGAATTGGACCATTTTACATTTTTTGCAATTTTACACAGGCTGGCGCGATCTAGGCACATAAATGACAAATCTGGACTTTTGGGACTGCTCCGTACAGCTATACGCGTCATCACAAATGTGTAGGATCAAACCGCGATGAAATCAGACTTCCAGAGGGCCAGAACAGAAGAAATCAATTGGGGGAAGGACTTGGTTGCAAATGTCAGAAACTACGAGGACTAATTTGCAAATTACCGAAATCCCCCATCGGCCTACAAAGCCTAGCCCCCGCCCCAGATCCAAACCAAGCCTGGCATTGCTTCTGTCTTTCGCCCTACTGCTTCTCTCCTCCCCTATTCTTCTCCATCTCCGGCCGCCGGCGAGGCCGGGCTGACTTGCGAGCGCGCCACCACCTTCTCCTCCTGCTCTTCCTCTGTAGCACCTTTCTTTGCCGCCTCTCACCACCATCCACCGTGCCGTCGCTTCTCCTCTTGCCCCACCTTGGTGCGCTACCTCACCTGTGCGCCGCCGCACCTCACCTCCACCGCGCCTCTCTCTTCCTCTCCTCAGACCAGATCGGAGCCCGGTTTTTCTTTCTTCCCTGCCTCACTTGCTTCCTCTCCTCCCTCCTTCTCCACGACCAGTCGCTCGTGAGCACCGGGCCGCAGCTCATTGGCACACCAACTCCTTCCTTTGCTTCCTCCCCTTCCTCTCCTACCTCGACGCCGCCACTCACCACCGTCGGCCGCCCCTCTACTCTCCTCCACCGCGCCACCTCTCCCTGCCGCTCCTCACAGCACTGCCTCCACCCGTGCGCCGCCGTCCTTCTCCTCTCCTGTGCTGCTCCGTCGATCTACTCCCTGCTCACCTCCCTTCATCGGCCACCCACCATATCGCCTCCACTTTTCCTCTCCATTTCCCCTTTCTCCACCAAATCCTGGTTCATCCGTCTCCCCTTGCCACCTTTGCTTATCTTCTCATCTCGCCTTCACTACCACCAGCGCTGGAGAGGGCTGACACCACCACCCTGCCTCGCCTTCTTCTTCTTCTTCTTCTCTACAGACCACCAGATCGGCGCCGGCCTCTGCTTCACCTGCCACCAATGCCAACCTTGGCGACCAGGACCCTGTCTTCTTCCACATCGCCGACCCCTGCTTCCACTTGACTGACACCAACAACGACCTCTTCTTCACCATCTCCAACTACTGCTACTCCACGGCGCCGCCGACGCTGCTCCTCTACTACATCTTCTTTGGTTATCTCGAATTCCTCTCCCATTGTCTAATTGCTATTCTCAAGTATTGTTCAACTGAATTGGTACTAATTCTCTGTTAATTGAAGCTTCATGATGCACTAATTTTTCTGTGAATGTGAATTGTTCTTTACTGTGACTCATTATTGCACCGTGGATTTATGATCTGTGATATGTGTGATGGTGAATTATGCACTATGATGTATGCATGTGTTACTGAGATGTGTTATTGTGATCAGGTGTTAATTTGTTAATTGTTCTAGTGTCAGCAGTTAGTGTCATTGTATGTCTTTAGTGTCTAGTGTTCGTGTCCTATGCTTGTGTATTAATTTCTGTGTTTGTGTTATCTAGCACGATTTAGCTAGTCAGCGACCGTTTCCTCTCCTTGTGTTGTCTCGACTCCCCCTTGCTTTCAGACTCCGTCTTTCCTTCTTTTCGTGGTCTGTCGATAGTTAGGTCGAGCGATCGTATTTGTAGTTTGTTGTGTTGTCGTGTTCCACCGTCGTCTAGTTAGCCATCGACCGTTTTCTACCTCATTCTCTCTTGACTCCCTAGTGCTTCTCGACTTCCACTTTGTATCTCGCGGTCGGTAGTTAGTTAGGCCGTCGGTCGGTAGTCGTGTTCATTTGTATAGTCATCATGTTTGTTTGTGCATCATTCATGTAGTCTGTCGTCGTGTTGTTCATTCGGTCATACGACGTCCATTCGTGCAGTTGTTCATCCCGTCGTCCTATGATCATTTAGTTCATTCGTAGTTTTATTCGTGCGAATTAGAGTTCGTTCGTTCAGCTGCTTTGGTAGTCATTTTAGGTTTAGCTTTCCTCCCCGTTTTGATTGACCTAGCTTTAGCTGAGCACCATTAGCATCAGTCTAGTCCTTGTGGAGAACACGACACTCGCCGCTATTTCAGTGGCAACCCGTGCACTTGCGGTTGTGCTTTTTTTGCGCGATCAGTTGTAAACTACTATGTGTGGTCGTACCAACTATGTATGGTCGTAAATGACTGCGTATGGTCGTAACGAGTACCAGGTACTTGTGCATCATCTTCCTCCGTCTGACGCTCGGCGAGCTTGCTGTCGGCAGAGGAGATAGCGACGGAGCTGAGCACCCCCAAAATGGCTTGCTCACGCCCGCGCCTACCCATGAGCGATGCCTCGCTGGTGTCGGGACCCCGGGTTTCCAAACCCGGACCCTCTGTGTATTACTGCACTAGTCCCAGATCAAAGCTAGTGCACACAGTTAAACAGAAATGAATACATAACCAGCAACGCTTTATTACAATATTAAAGAGTACAGACCGAAAAGTCTCATTATTACAATTGAGGTTTCAAGACCTCGCACACACGAAACACAGCGGAAGCAAAAGATAAATCCGGCGAAGACCCATCAATACGCCACAGGCAATTGACTGGGGAAGCGCGACCTAGTACTCCGGAAATCCTTCGTCGAATCCACAAGCGAAGTAGTCGTAGGCACCTTCTTGAGCTTAAACTTCCTCTCAGATTTATTTTTAAGTGTAGCATGTGAGTACATAAAGTACTCCGCAAGTCTTGGGAAAAATGCATAGATGCAAGGCTTAACAAAGGAAGGACATACGGTTCTTTTGCACAAAGCAATATTTTAAAATTCAATTACTACTAATTATTTTCGAAGGCATCAATTTAATAAAGTAAATGTTTTAGCAGAAACTATCAATAATTCTCTAGTGAAGGTTCCATCTACCAACACAGCTTAAACAACTTGAACAAGTTTAATATTGCGGTTTACATCCACCCTCTCTGGCTCCAACTGCCAGGATACCCTTCCGAGAGTTCCCTCCACTCTCGGAATACAAAACTTTTGATTTTAAAACAAAACCAGAAATCTACCATGTGAATGCATTCCTTGCCCGCCCTTGACCGTGGGCACGGCTATTCGAATAGTTTTACACTCTGCAGAGGTTGTACAACTTTACCCACAAGAGATAAATTATCCTAAAGGTCAACACGCTTCCTTTGGCATGAGACCCAGATAAAATATCACAAAGCCTTTACCTTACTCTAACCTAGCTAGATACCACCCGCTGAGGTTTCACCGCAGGTAGGCTAACTGCCCGAACCGAAGCCCCCTCTTGCGCCATATGAGTACAGTAAATCCCTGTCCCTCACTGTGAATAACCAGTCCATCCCTGGCACCCACTTTCCACTGGTGGCACCTAGACTAGACTATCATAAGTTAGTCAGCTAGGTCGTACCCATATAGACTTGTGGTTGTACGGTTAATGCTCAGTCTGGACAAACACAAGCGTCGGTCCTTAATTGACTAGGGTGGAACATACACTTTACAAGATCTCGTGCTTCCTGCACCAAACCAAACCAACCATCCACCCTAATCTAAACCAACTTTCACATTTTAGTTTATTTTAAAAGAACAGCGGTAACTCCAATTACCACTAAATTTGTAAACACAAGGGTATTACAATAATTCATAATTTCCCATTGGCAAGATTTGTGAGGTATTCAATAGCATGGCTAAGCATTGTTCTACCATTCTAACACCAACAATTTAATATATTACTCTCATTAGTGAGTCAAAGAAATTTCTAGGGTTGCAAAGGTACATGGCATTCGAATTCAAATAAGGGCATAACAAGGTTGGATATAACTAATGCCTTAAGATTTGAACTAATATTTTATATAAATAGCAATGCACATAATTTAAAATAATCAAAACATTTCGAAATCATAGGTTCAAGATGATCAAAGGAGACTTGCCTTGCTCGGAGACTTGATGTTGCGAATCGTTAAAATCGAACTCTCCGGATTAGTCGTAGTCTACACGCGAAGAACCAAACAAAATAAATTCAAATAAAACCCCATTAAAATCCAAAAATTATAAAATATATATTCATGGATAGATTATGATTTTAGATGAATTTAGGAGAAAGAATCAACGGATTCGGAGTTCGTATGAGGGAGATCCAATATCTGGAAGTTTTGGACATCACATGAAATGATAACAAAATACGAGGATTACTTTTTGAATAGTACGGTGTCGATTGGCTACAAGGTGGCTGGCGAATGGGCAAAATGGAATGTTGGCAATGAGGCGAAGGTGGTGACATGGGTACGGCGACGAGGAACGGCGGCAATCACCCGCAGTGAGTGAAAAACTGCACCGACGGCACAGTAGCGACAACTGCAGGTTGGAGAGAGATAGTACCGAGTATGGAACGTGGAGATGTAAGGTGAGTGTGGGATAGTACATGGCATGGTGAAGTTAGGAAAAATTATTGGCTAAGCTGAAAATTAATCGGAGACGATACAATCGACGTTTGAATGACGATAGTGGAGAAACAGGAAAATTTTGATATCTTGGTGCTCGGTAGAGCGAATCCAAAACCATTTGAAAGGTAGCTACCTGGGATGGTTTGGCACGATATGACGCGAACGGATTGGGGAAAACATCACTGGATAGACGGGGACACGAGATGCCATTGGTGGCCATGGCGAGGTGTCGGAGGTGAAAATTTGTGGAGGCTTTTTGGGGAAACGGAAGGAAGCATGGCATAGAACGCGGTGAGGCAAGTCTAAGAAAAATTACGGCATGAGCTAAGGCTTACCGGAGGCGACGAATCGACGCCAGGAGTCAAAAATGACCATTTTCGCGGAAAGCTCAATTCCTGACAATTGGCTCCACGAAAAATTAAACAAAATGGTAGAAAATTTTCTTAGAGACTAGGACACAATATGACGCGAACAAAAAATAAAGCGCTCACCGAAAAAGTGGGTACGCGCGAAGGTACAGTTTTAGTGTCTGGGCCTGACAAGGTCAACGAGGACTCGGGGAATCTTTAGGTGAGGGCGATGGAAGCACGATGTAGAACGCGTCGAGGCAAACTCAACGGTGCAAACGGTTCGGCCAAAGGACATCGAATTGTGGCGGAACACGACAGAGAAGACCTTTTGCGACTGTCAGTTTGACATCGGTATTCCGGACAAACAGAGAGGAGTTAACATGCAAGACTTGCGGCGAAACGAAGAGTAGAGCGTGGGGAACGTGATGCTCACCTTGGTTTTGGTCGGGCATGCACGGACGGCCGGTGGCGACGCGAGGAACGACGACACGCTATGGCCCACGGTGGCGACGGTGCTCCGGCGAAGTTCCGGCGAAGGCGAGGTGAGCACCGCGTAGAACGCGACGAGGCGAATCCAAGGATGTGCTCGAAAGTGGCGGGGCTCCACCGGACGAGGCGCAATATGCCGAAGAACGCCGCTTGGAACACAAAAGAAAAACTCCGATTGCGCTCAAGAGAAGAGGAGTGGGGACTTGATATTTTCGGGGTTGAGTGAGGATGAGGAGGGGCTCACGGTGCTCCCTTTTATAGGGGCGGGAAAGGTCCGAGATGGGAGATCAAGAGACCATGTCCATCAATGGCATGGGTTAATTTCTTCGCGAAACGGCTCATGAATGAGGGGAAAACGGTAGGGAAATGAAAGAGTTTAATGAGAGGAGTTGAATGCAATTTATTTCACTAAAAACCGTTGAGAAAATCAAAAGTTATTGAAGCTTGAAGAATTGGTCATGGCGCTCGCGCGTGCTGCCCTCTGGAGAATCTTTCGAACGGTGCAAGATGATGAATAGTGGAGGAGAGAGAAAATAATAATAAAATAATTATTTTCCCAAAAAAATAAAATAAATTCAAAAAAAATTCAGGAAAATTCCACAAAGATCCTTAGAACCCGAAAATACCAAATAAAATAATTACGGATTTACTTGAGGTATATTTTAGCCATTTAAAATATTTTTACTTTCTAAGCTTTAATTTAATTCAAATAAATTCGAAAATTCCAAAAATTTAAAAAGAGGATAGAAATGAATAGACTGGAATTTTTGATGAGTTTAGAAATTTGAATGGGCTCAAACGGAATTAAAATGAAGAAATACGAACTTTTGGAAGTTCGAAAGGAGGGAAAAAGAATAAACCGATTTTCTGGAATTATTTTTGAACTGAAAAACCATATTATGATGTCATCAAGGGAAATGATTTTCAGAGGAATTATTTTTCTGTGGGAAAAGAGATTTATATGTCAGGGTGTCGTCAGCAAAGATTTTGATTTTCTGGTCGAATTATTTTTTAACAGAACAAGAGTTTTATTCACTGACAGGTGGGACCGGCTTTTGTGGACTGGGTTCATGGACCAAAGAGAAAGCTGAGGTGGCACACTTGGCTGGCGTAGCGCTTGTGTGGCTCATGGTTGCTGAGGTGGCGCACTGGGGCTAAGGGCATCGGCGGATGGCGGCGCTGCTAGGGTCGGCGAGGGGTACGTGAGAGGGAGGAAAGGCACGGGGAGTTAAGTGCACCTTGGCACGACACTCGGAAATTCTCGATGGTAGCCAGCGACGAGGATGCAGGGGTGGCGAAGTGAGGGCGTTGGCAGCAGAGCTCTTCGGTGGTGGATTCACTCGGTGGAGGCGACGAACGGTTATCGGTTACACCAAAGTTAAGGACAACGCAAAGACGAGTAAAGAGGGAGATAAGCGGGGTTTAAAGCGGGGAAATGGTGGCGGTGGAAGGTTGAAGAAGGCAAGAAGAAAGAAGAAGCTGACTGGCGGGGTTGGGCTGTCAGCGAGAGGGAAGAGAGAGGAGGAAGGAGTGGACAGTCGGATGAATGCCACGAGGCGAAAGAGAAATCAGGGCCATCGGATTAAAACGAAGGGGTAAGTGAAGGCAGGTGGCTGAGATTAAACCGGGCGAGGATGGATTGAATCAGGGAGCGACACGTGATGGCCGAGTAGAGAGGTTGAGGATTAAATTTGATTTAGATTTTGAAAAAAAATTAGATAAATCCAAATAAAGTTCAAATACTTTAAATTAATTAATTTGAAATTAAAATTTTCAAAGAGCGAAATTTTGGGATGTTACAAACCTACCCCCTTAGAAAGAATCTCGTCCCCGAGATTCGGACAGACTAGGAAAAAGAAAGGAGAGGAAAACTCGGCTCTTAGGTCCTCTTCACGCTCCCAAGTTGCTTGACTTCGAATGGTTGCTCTACTGTACTTTGTGGAACTTTATGGTGATGCTTCTTGTGCAGCGTTCAGCTTCCTTCATGATTCTATGTTGTTGTTTGATGCTCTGAAGGATTCTTTAACTGAGAAATATGGAAGAGAACAACAAATTGGATTGGTACATCTTTAGTCGCCTGCAAGCTCTAGGTTAACTTCAATTGCCCTTATCATATCGATTAATTCAGTATTCCACCAAAAGGGCTTAACTTCCACAAGTGTTCATCCGAGAAGGACATAATTATTTCAACTCTTCAAAAATGCTTGATTCCAAAATCATATACCACAAATGCACCTTATTGATTTCGACAAGTAATCTCATTAACTTTTACTCTCTCTGCTCTAATTTGAATCGACGTCAAACCATAGAATTTTTCTAACAAGAATCCAATAACATTGTAGTTTGTGATTTCCACCAATTATTTTATGATCATTATCTAATCCAACAAATCCATGACTCTGATCAAATAATATAAAATTAATCCAACCTTTTAGTAATCATTAATCAATTTTAAGATCATCTAAGCCATAATTTAATATTCATTAATCCACCAACATCATTCTCTTCATAATCATCATTTTGGTTCCACCAAATTTGAATGAACTCAATTAATTCTTATCGGACAATCTCTCAATTAATTCTCATTGGACCATCTATCTCCCATAATTAATTTAAATCCTCCAGGTTATCCATTTGAACATCCTTAATGATCTAGTTAATCCCATTAGTTAAAATCCAATTATCTAACAATGATCTATTAAATCCACCAATTCAAATGGATATATCAAAGTCCACTTTGCAATGATAAAATTAATCCACCAAGATATCTAAGTGTATTATCTTTTAGAATTCCACTAGTATCCACTTATCATCAATAGGTCCACCAAACTCTAATAATCAATTAACACCACAAAATTCATCTACTCTTCATGATTCAACCAAATCACCCAAAATTGATATCATGAATTGTTTATGATAATTCAACTTCTTAATCTTTTAATCTCTCCCTTTACTAGATCAATCTCTTAATATTAATTCTCCAATGATCATAAATAATCCCTTCAACAAAAATCTTGTTTTGCATCCAATTGCTCCTTTCAATCCTAGATAATAAATCCAAGGCAAAGTTTAGACTCTTCCCATGATCTAATTAGCTTTCCCAAATTCAACTTTGTATTTATTCTCTAGTCAACCCACAAAGATGACACTCTTTAGATTTATTTATAATCAATTGGTATCCACAAATATACCTTTTATCTCAATCCTCTCGAATATTATTCAATCTTGTCAATTATAAATCCAAAATATATCACTCTAGCAACAATTCTCCAAATTACCTAACTTGACATGCACTGATTATGACAGCTTTCCCAACAAAAGTACTTTCCATAAATTTGTTGTCTTCCATATACTCTAGGTCTCCAAGAATTCTCCAAACTTGGACTGCGCTGAAAGAATTGGAGCTTGTACTATTGCGGTAACTTGGGTTAGCAAAAGATAAGAGGGAAGTAGCACAGATAAGAGATCAGGGGAACAACTAAACAACATCCCAAACAAACACACAAGAGAGAACAACTAGGAGAAGCTTAGCTTGAAATCAAAATAGTTTTTTTAAGATGGCTGTACTACAAGTATACAAAGACTTGGTACCGTCCACCTAACACACAAACAAGTAATATATAAGCGTTCTAAAATCGTAGGTCTTTACTTGGGTACTACAACTAAAGAGCTAGTCCTTTCTCTTTCATGATGACGAGCTTCTCCAAATACTTCTTAGACGCAACCTTACTGAGCCGTCTATAGAAATTACAAAGGGAAGGGGTACAATTACCATTCCAAAAAGGAAATAAGCAGATAGATAAGGGAGAATGCCATGACGAAGGTAAGGATAGAAAGACAAGAAAAGACAAGGATAGCATATTATTAAAATTTTATTTTATAAAATAAATTTTGAAGTTCTTCTTTTAACTACCATTCTAACTAGGTCACGTCCTACAGTCAAATTGGCTCTGATACCACCTCTGTCGGGACCCCGGGTTTCCAAACCCGGACCCTCTGTGTATTACTGCACTAGTCCCAGATCAAAGCTAGTGCACACAGTTAAACAGAAATGAATACATAACCAGCAACGCTTTATTACAATATTAAAGAGTACAGACCGAAAAGTCTCATTATTACAATTGAGGTTTCAAGACCTCGCACACACGAAACACAGCGGAAGCAAAAGATAAATCCGGCGAAGACCCATCAATACGCCACAGGCAATTGACTGGGGAAGCGCGACCTAGTACTCCGGAAATCCTTCGTCGAATCCACAAGCGAAGTAGTCGTAGGCACCTTCTTGAGCTTCAACTTCCTCTCAGATTTATTTTTAAGTGTAGCATGTGAGTACATAAAGTACTCCGCAAGTCTTGGGAAAATGCATAGATGCAAGGCTTAACAAAGGAAGGACATACGGTTCTTTTGCACAAAGCAATATTTTAAAATTCAATTACTACTAATTATTTTCGAAGGCATCAATTTAATAAAGTAAATGTTTTAGCAGAAACTATCAATAATTCTCTAGTGAAGGTTCCATCTACCAACACTAGCTTAAACAACTTGAACAAGTTTAATATTGCGGTTTACATCCACCCTCTCTGGCTCCAACTGCCAGGATACCCTTCCGAGAGTTCCCTCCACTCTCGGAATACAAAACTTTTGATTTTAAAACAAAACCAGAAATCTACCATGTGAATGCATTCCTTGCCCGCCCTTGACCGTGGGCACGGCTATTCGAATAGTTTTACACTCTGCAGAGGTTGTACAACTTTACCCACAAGAGATAAATTATCCTAAAGGTCAACACGCTTCCTTTGGCATGAGACCCAGATAAAATATCACAAAGCCTTTACCTTACTCTAATCTAGCTAGATACCACCCGCTGAGGTTTCACCGCAGGTAGGCTAACTGCCCGAACCGAAGCCCCCTCTTGCGCCACATGAGTACAGTAAATCCCTGTCCCTCACTGTGAATAACCAGTCCATCCCTGGCACCCACTTTCCACTGGTGGCACCTAAACTAGACTATCATAAGTTAGTCAGCTAGGTCGTACCCATATAGACTTGTGGTTGTACGGTTAATGCTCAGTCTGGACAAACACAAGCGTCGGTCCTTAATTGACTAGGGTGGAACATACACTTTACAAGATCTCGTGCTTCCTGCACCAAACCAAACCAACCATCCACCCTAATCTAAACCAACTTTCACATTTTAGTTTATTTTAAAAGAACAGCGGTAACTCCAATTACCACTAAATTTGTAAACACAAGGGTATTACAATAATTCATAATTTCCCATTGGCAAGATTTGTGAGGTATTCAATAGCATGGCTAAGCATTGTTCTACCATTCTAATACCAACAATTTAATATATTACTCTCATTAGTGAGTCAAAGAAATTTCTAGGGTTGCAAAGGTACATGGCATTCGAATTCAAATAAGGGCATAACAAGGTTGGATATAACTAATGCCTTAAGATTTGAACTAATATTTTATATAAATAGCAATGCACATAATTTAAAATAATTAAAACATTTCGAAATCATAGGTTCAAGATGATCAAAGGAGACTTGCCTTGCTCGGAGACTTGATGTTGCGAATCGTTAAAATCGAACTCTCCGGATTAGTCGTAGTCTACACGCGAAGAACCAAACAAAATAAATTCAAATAAAACCCCATTAAAATCCAAAAATTATAAAATATATATTGATGGATAGATTATGATTTTAGATGAATTTAGGAGAAAGAATCAACGGATTCGGAGTTCGTATGAGGGAGATCAAATATCTGGAAGTTTTGGACATCACATGAAATGATAACAAAATACGATGATTACTTTTTGAATAGTACGGTGTCGATTGGCTACAAGGTGGCTGGCGAATGGGCAAAATGGAATGTTGGCAATGAGGCGAAGGTGGTGACATGGGTACGGCGACGAGGAACGGCGGCAATCACCCGCAGTGAGTGAAAAACTGCACCGACGGCACAGTAGCGACAACTGCAGGTTGGAGAGAGATAGTACCGAGTATGGAACGTGGAGATGTAAGGTGAGTGTGGGATAGTACATGGCATGGTGAAGTTAGGAAAAATTATTGGCTAAGCTGAAAATTAATCGGAGACGATACAATCGACGTTTGAATGACGATAGTGGAGAAACAGGAAAATTTTGATATCTTGGTGCTCGGTAGAGCGAATCCAAAACCATTTGAAAGGTAGCTACCTGGGATGGTTTGGCACGATATGACGCGAACGGATTGGGGAAAACATCACTGGATAGACGGGGACACGAGATGCCATTGGTGGCCATGGCGAGGTGTCGGAGGTGAAAATTTGTGGAGGCTTTTTGGGGAAACGGAAGGAAGCATGGCATAGAACGCGGTGAGGCAAGTCTAAGAAAAATTACGGCATGAGCTAAGGCTTACCGGAGGCGACGAATCGACGCCAGGAGTCAAAAATGACCATTTTCGCGGAAAGCTCAATTCCTGACAATTGGCTCCACGAAAAATTAAACAAAATGGTAGAAAATTTTCTTAGAGACTAGGACACAATATGACGCGAACAAAAAATAAAGCGCTCACCGAAAAAGTGGGTACGCGCGAAGGTACAGTTTTAGTGTCTGGGCCTGACAAGGTCAACGAGGACTCGGGGAATCTTTAGGCGAGGGCGATGGAAGCACGATGTAGAACGCGTCGAGGCAAACTCAACGGTGCAAACGGTTCGGCCAAAGGACATCGAATTGTGGCGGAACACGACAGAGAAGACCTTTTGCGACTGTCAGTTTGACATCGGTATTCCGGACAAACGGAGAGGAGTTAACATGCAAGACTTGCGGCGAAACGAAGAGTAGAGCGTGGGGAACGTGATACTCACCTTGGTTTTGGTCGGGCATGCACGGACGGCCGGTGGCGACGCGAGGAACGACGACACGCTATGGCCCACGGTGGCGACGGTGCTCCGGCGAAGTTCCGGCGAAGGCGAGGTGAGCACCGCGTAGAACGCGACGAGGCGAATCCAAGGATGTGCTCGAAAGTGGCGGGGCTCCACCGGACGAGGCGCAATATGCCGAAGAACGCCGCTTGGAACACAAAAGAAAAACTCCGATTGCGCTCAAGAGAAGAGGAGTGGGGACTTGATATTTTCGGGGTTGAGTGAGGATGAGGAGGGGCTCACGGTGCTCCCTTTTATAGGGGCGGGAAAGGTCCGAGATGGGAGATCAAGAGACCATGTCCATCAATGGCATGGGTTAATTTCTTCGCGAAACGGCTCATGAATGAGGGGAAAACGGTAGGGAAATGAAAGAGTTTAATGAGAGGAGTTGAATGCAATTTATTTCACTAAAAACCGTTGAGAAAATCAAAAGTTATTGAAGCTTGAAGAATTGGTCATGGCGCTCGCGCGTGCTGCCCTCTGGAGAATCTTTCGAACGGTGCAAGATGATGAATAGTGGAGGAGAGAGAAAATAATAATAAAATAATTATTTTCCCAAAAAAATAAAATAAATTCAAAAAAATTCAGGAAAATTCCACAAAGATCCTTAGAACCCGAAAATACCAAATAAAATAATTACGGATTTACTTGAGGTATATTTTAGCCATTTAAAATATTTTTACTTTCTAAGCTTTAATTTAATTCAAATAAATTCGAAAATTCCAAAAATTTAAAAAGAGGATAGAAATGAATAGACTGGAATTTTTGATGAGTTTAGAAATTTGAATGGGCTCAAACGGAATTAAAATGAAGAAATACGAACTTTTGGAAGTTCGAAAGGAGGGAAAAAGAATAAACCGATTTTCTGGAATTATTTTTGAACTGAAAAACCATATTATGATGTCATCAAGGGAAATGATTTTCAGAGGAATTATTTTTCTGTGGGAAAAGAGATTTATATGTCAGGGTGTCGTCAGCAAAGATTTTGATTTTCTGGTCGAATTATTTTTCAACAGAACAAGAGTTTTATTCACTGACAGGTGGGACCGGCTTTTGTGGACTGGGTTCATGGACCAAAGAGAAAGCTGAGGTGGCACACTTGGCTGGCGTAGCGCTTGTGTGGCTCATGGTTGCTGAGGTGGCGCACTGGGGCTAAGGGCATCGGCGGATGGCGGCGCTGCTAGGGTCGGCGAGGGGTACGTGAGAGGGAGGAAAGGCACGGGGAGTTAAGTGCACCTTGGCACGACACTCGGAAATTCTCGATGGTAGCCAGCGACGAGGATGCAGGGGTGGCGAAGTGAGGGCGTTGGCAGCAGAGCTCTTCGGTGGTGGATTCACTCGGTGGAGGCGACGAACGGTTATCGGTTACACCAAAGTTAAGGACAACGCAAAGACGAGTAAAGAGGGAGATAAGCGGGGTTTAAAGCGGGGAAATGGTGGCGGTGGAAGGTTGAAGAAGGCAAGAAGAAAGAAGAAGCTGACTGGCGGGGTTGGGCTGTCAGCGAGAGGGAAGAGAGAGGAGGAAGGAGTGGACAGTCGGATGAATGCCACGAGGCGAAAGAGAAATCAGGGCCATCGGATTAAAACGAAGGGGTAAGTGAAGGCAGGTGGCTGAGATTAAACCGGGCGAGGATGGATTGAATCAGGGAGCGACACGTGATGGCCGAGTAGAGAGGTTGAGGATTAAATTTGATTTAGATTTTGAAAAAAAAATTAGATAAATCCAAATAAAGTTCAAATACTTTAAATTAATTAATTTGAAATTAAAATTTTCAAAGAGCGAAATTTTGGGATGTTACAGCTGGCCAATTCAGACGGGCGTTGGCCAGCGACGACTGTGGGTGGCGGTGAAACAGGGGAAAGATGGCCACAGTGATGCATGACACGGAAGCTTAATTAATTTCTAGGAGAGCATCTAGGTGAGCGTGGGAAGCTACCTCGGGGGTTGGTTCGTCTTGGGAAAGAAGGTGGTGAGCTGGCGACGTGCGATGGCGACTGGCAGAGGAGGTGCACAGTGAAGGCATAGCTGAGGCAGTGAGTGGTTCGGCTGAGAAGGGGAAGGTGTCGTGGTGCTCTGAGGATGCTTCGGTGGAGAGGAATTGGACTATGGTGGCACAAATCGGCGGATTGCCCGTCAGTCAGCTTTGGGAAAGAAGAGACTGCCAGTGACCTAGGTCAATTGCTCTAGGTGGGAGGAAGAGTGGAGCAGTGTGGGGCTGTCGGAAGCCTGAGTGAGGCATTATTGCAGGCGGGGAGGGTTGGCATCGTGCGGGCTCGTTGCGAGGCCGTGCGGTGACGTTGGCTTCGATGTGGCTACAGAGGCGACGGGACACCAGCGTAGCGCATGGTGCGAATGTGTGTAGACGTTGGAATAGGGAAGCTGTCAAGCATGCGGGAGCTGAGGTGGGGCGCGACAGGAGCAGGCGCGCACTATGCAAATGGAGGTGGTCGGGCGAGCCGCTGGCGGGTGGAAGCAACACTCGTGGTGATGCAAGGCAATGCAACGGGGTGGTCAGAGAGTTAGTTGCAGCGGCAGAGTCACGCTATGGCTGACCGGAGCAGCGGGGCTTGGAAGCTCGAGAAAGGCGATGCGACGGGGCGACGGGTCAAGCAACAGAGTGACGCGACGGGGCGGAGTTGTCAAGCGGTTGGTGGTGACGCACGCGGTAGTGAGAGAGTAGGTCCACGATGGGCAGAGAGGTGGGTCCTGGTGATGTAAGCGTGGGGGCATGTCGACGACCAGCGGTCTAAAGGAGGTGCGGGCGCGAAGGTGGGCTGCTGCGGCGAACTAGCAGAAGGGGAAAGAGATGGGCTGGCCTAGGCCAGCTCTACCAGGCCGAGAGGCCTTTCTCCCCCCATTTTATATTTCTTCAAAAAATTTCTATTTATTTTATGTCTCATGATTCTTCTTCAATTATTGAACCTCAACCAAAAATCCGAAGGAATTCCATTAAAATCCAAATATCAAAAGACACATTACCAAATATTTGAAATAGTTACACTTTTTCAGGATTCAAAATTTCAGGATGTTACAAGTCTACCCCCCTTAAAAAGAATCTCGACCCCGAGATTTAGCCTAGTTTGGGAACAAATAGGGATAATCTTTTCTCAGTTGATCTTCACGTTCCCAGGTGGCCTCCTTCTTGGTGTGATGATTCCACTGTACCCTGCATCAATGGATGGTTTGGTTCCTCATCTTCTTTTCTACAGTGTCTAAAATCTTGATGGGGCGCTCCTTGTAGGTTAGGTCACTCTCGAGCTCGATTGACTCCAATGGGGTTTGATCTTCTGGTACCCGAAGACACTTATTACGTTGGGACACATGGAAGATATTGTGTACGTCGGCTAGATTCGCGGGTAGCTCTATCTGGTAAGCAACTTCTCCTTTCTTGGCCACAATTGGGAATGGCCCAACATATCATGGAGTGAGCTTGCCTTCAACTTTAAACCTTCTAACTTCTCGCAAGGGTGACACCTTCTGGTAGACATAATCTCCAATTTCAAAACTTAATGGCCTATGCCTCTTGTCTGCGTAACTCTTTTGCCTTGATTGAGCTACATGCAATTGGTCCCTAATCAGGCGAACTTTCTCTTTAGCTACTTTAGAGTATCTGGCTCGAAGATATAGCCCTCTCCTACTTCTGACCAGTGTAGAGGGGTCCGCATTTTCTTCCATATAGGGCTTCAAATGGGGACATCTGTAGGTTGGCTTGGTAACTATTGTTGTAAGCAAATTCAGCATATGTTAGACATTTATCCCAATCCTTAGAGAAATCTAGGCATAGGCTCGAAGCATATCCTCCAATATTTGATTGACCCTCTTTGTTTGGCCATCAGTCTATGGGTGATAGGCAGTGCTGAAATCCAGATGGGTGCAGAGAGCTTCATGAAAACTAGCGCAGAAGTGTGTGGTAAACTGAGAATCTCAATCTGAAACTATTCTTTTTGGCACACCGTGCAAATACACGATGCAGGACATGTACAATTCTGCCAGTTTATCTCCCTTGTAGGTGGTTTTGACAGGGATGAAGTGAGCGACTTTAGTCAGCCTATCTATTATAACCCATATGGAGTCATACCCTGCTTTGGTTCATGGTAGTCCAGTGATGAAGTCCATTCCAACTTCTTCCTATTTCCACTGAGGTACTTGTAATGGCTGTAATAACCCTACTGGCCTTTCATGCTCGGCCTTCACTCTCTAGCATATGTCACAACAGGCAACATGTTAGCAATGTCCCTCTTCATGCGTGGCCACCAGTACCATTGCTTCATGTCTTGGTACATCTTGGTACTCCCAGGGTGAAGGGAATACGCAGAGCTATGGGCTTCCCTGAGTATTAGGTCTTTAAGGTCCTTCTGGTGGGAAACAAAGATACGTGTCCCTTACCTTAGAACACCCTGTGGATCCACAGTTATCTTCGGAGCCTTCCCTTCTTCCATTAATCTTTTTAGCCTCAGAGAGGTTGAATTTTCCTTCTGTGTGGCTATGATCTACTCTTCTATATTTGGTTGTATCTTCATGGCTGCTAAGGTGCCTTGTTCTACTATTTCCAGATTTAGCGTCAATAACTCTTTATATAGCTTGGGCTGTTACTCTTGAACCATGAGATTATTGTTGTAAGCTTTATGGCTTAGGGCATCAGCTACCACATTGGGCTTGCCCGAGTGATAGTGGACACTTAGGTCATAATCCTTAATTAGCTCCAACCATCTCCTTTGCCTCAGGTTGAGATATGACTACGTGAAGAAGTACTTGAGGCTCTTGTGATCGGTATATATGTCACAATGGTTACCGATCAAATAATGTCTCCAAATCATTACAACACGCACAACTGAAGCTAACTCCAAGTCATGGGTTAGATAATTTGCTTCATGAGGGCGAAGATGTAACATCCCAAAATCCAAGTGTTCAAAAAAAATGAAAATTTTAAAACTTTCTCCTGCATTTTGCTGGCATTCAAATTTCTTCTTAATATTTATTTGAAAATTTTTGAGTTTCATGCTATGCAAATTAATAACCCAAGGTTGAATATTCAAAAGCTCATATAGATACAAATCGGATACAAAATAATTTAAAAATAATAAGTCCAATATATGAGAAAATAAAATCATAGTATTAAGAGAAGTGGAAAATCCGAAGCAAGGAAATTATGGATTTAAATCCAAGAAACCCAAAAACAAACCTAAGTTCATCTTTAAATTGAAAAAACCAATATCTGGAGGTAAAATTAAATAAAAGTAAATCTTATAAATTCAATTGCAACCAAATCAAGCCAGTTACTCAAATTTGAATTTAAATTTAAACTTCATGAGCTAAAATCCAAATTCCCTTTTAGAGTTTTAAATTCAAAGTTAAATTAAAATATGGTCATCCAAAGCCAGGAATAGGAATTGAAAATCAATATAAAATCCTTCCATCCAATCTCCAAATCCAGAAATTCAAATTTGAAAAATTTTTGAGCTATTTCTCAAAATTCGGACAATCTTAAATTGTTGAATCCAAAAATTTGAACCAAGTTTTCGAATTCAAAATATACTCACAAAACCAAATTTGAAATCCCCAAAATTCAAAAATTTATAAAATTGCCAAAGTTTCTCTTGGGCTCGGTCCATTTTTCTCAGCTCATTTTCTTTCTTCCTTTTCTTGGCCTGCTTGGCCGCTCCTTTTCTCCTGGCCGTTGGCCCACCTGATGCCTCGGCCTCTCTCTCCCCTTCCCCTTTCTTTCTTTCCCTTCCCCTGTCTTCGTCCTCCTTCCGCTTGCGTCACCTGACTGCTGGCCCCACGCTTCCTGTACCTCTGTCACCTCCGTGTCAAGCACGTCGCTCGTCTGTCCCCTGTGCGCGTGTCACCCCAACTGCCTCCCACGCCGCATCGTGTCAGCCCTACGCCCCGCACGCCATGCCCTGTGCCGCACGTCACTGGCCGTGCCGAGCCATACCGCCCCCTGTTCCCCATCAATGGTAGCCGTGGCGCCAAAGTGACCCCCCTCCACTGCTATAAATAGCCCCGGCCTCCCCGTGCCACTCCTCTTCCTCCGCCTACCTCATCTTCCTCTTCCGCTTGTGAGCAGGTCGCTGCCGCCATTACCGCCGCCAACAACTCCCCGGTGGACCTCGCTCTAATTCCTCAGGGTGGGGGCAACCTCTCGACGCCCCGAAGCTTCCCCCGGCACCGGCGGGTGCTACGGTCCGCCCCAGATCACCGACGTTGTGAGCTCACCTGCACCGTTGTAGGCCCTCGTCGTTGGCCAGCCTCGGACCCTCCCTGGCCCAACCAACAGCACGGTAAGCCTCCCACTACCTCCCACATGCTCGGGCGCACACGAATTTCACCCTTCTTCCTCCCGATCATCACCGTCCTCTTTCCACCTCACCGCCGGTCGCTCTCAGCGCCGCCGACCCATCCTAGCACCGTCCCGGGCCGTGCCACCTCCTCCATTGGCTTCCACGCCTCCCTGGGAACCCATTTTGCCAGCTCACACTGCCCCTCTAGCCTCTCCTCGCCGGAGCGCCCACCGCTCAGCCGCGCCAGCCTTCTTCCTCTGTTTTGGTCTCAGCTGCGCCTTAGCTTCTTCTAATTTCTTGTGCCTTCTCAATCAGCGCAGGCTTCAGCCCATTTGGCTAACCGAGCGCGTGTAACACACAGAGTCCCCAGGCCCCGAGTTCGACTCCCGCAAGCCGCACCTCTTTTTCTTCTTTTTTTTCTGATTTTCTTTAATTCAATTCAAGTAAGAAAAATTTAGGAAAATTAGAAATAATCCATGGAAGCTAATAATTTAATTAGGATATAAAATAAGGTTAATTAAGATTTAATATTTGATTATTTACTATATGAGGAACTAATATAGCTTAAATATTTATTTGAGGTCTAATTATTAATTAAAGGCATTAATAAAATATGGTTTTGCTTAATGTCCAAATTTATTAATCATCCCCATGTAAAAAATAAAATAAAATAGATTCAAGTTAAGGAAATAAATTGGATGTTAGGTTAAAAACTATAACAACAGGGCTTTAAATTAAAGATTGCCTTAATTGTAATTAAGATATATGCCCTAACATTAAAATACTGCCATTAAGCAAATCACAAGTGGTAAATTTAATTAAATAACAATATTGAAATATAACCCTGTATAGCAAGCTTGACCTCAAGTAAATAAGAGTGTAATTACGATTAAATTATGCCAAGCACTAAGCAAAAGGATAAAGATGTCAATGTCACGAAGACTAATTAAAAAGGTCATATTAGTGTATAGATATTAAAAAAATAGCTGAAGGTCATCAGTAATTAAAATGATCTCGTTAATATGTAACCTGAAGTCCAATGATACTAGGCATAGCTAGGAGTGGTATTTATATCCAAGTTGAATTTAAAACCTAGAAAAGTTCAGTAGGTCACCCTAGAATGGCTCAATGGTCACGGGTCAATGAGAAATAGAAATTAGCTTGTGTTAACCATTTAAGTAATAGTGACCAAATAAATAGCCCCATGAGCTAATAAATTAGGGTGTTAACCATTTAATTAATAAATTGATTAATTATCACCAAAACTCACCTAAAATACTATAGTGTCAAATGCCACAAACACAAGCTCTGAGATTAATTTGATAAGTTTAAGTTAATGTACACCATAAGCTCAACTCATGACCTAATTCTTAAAAGATAACCCCCCGCACATGATACTTAACACCTCCAGATAACTCTTACACCTGTTCATAGGACTAACCTACCTCATGGAACTTCCTAAATAAATGTAAAATAATAAAAGAAGTTATTAATAAAAATATTGAGTCATCATATTCTGCCATCAGCTACACCTAGCCATCTCTAAGTTCTAAGCAGAATATTCTCGTGAATATTCCTTTATCATGAACCTTCCTTAACCTTCATCTTAGCAAAATTCCCTCAGAAATTTATCGCTTCGCTTCAACCCCTCTGACTCCATCAATACTCTATGCCCAATCAACCCAACGCAAATCACCCGTTTAATCACAATAAAAAATTTAATCAAGTTCAATTGGATTTATTTGGATCTTTTGAGTTATTTGCCTTTATTTGGATTCAGTTGTTTAGCGTGTAATTAGAAATTGGAGTTCTGAAGAATCAAGGGATCAAGCAAGTTCAAGAGCGAAGTGAAGATAAAGACCAGAAGCTCAGCATCTCGAATGAGATAGCTTTGAGTGAGCTCAAGACCACGGTAAACTGCGCAAGGCGAGTCAATACTTTGATCATGTTTAACCTACATTTTACACAAATTATTTTTGTTTAGATTATCAAGTTGCATGCTATTATTTTATTCGTAAATTTATGTTCGATTTCAAGATGCTAGTTATATACCCATTAATGGACTTGTTACTATTACTCTCATTTGAAGCCCTTAAGTATCTGAGCCTTGTCACCTTAGCGAAAATTATAATGTTAGAATTTTCAAAAATAAGTCTACAGTTATGCGCCATGCTTAGTAATGCCTAGATAATCGGGGGCACCGAGAATGCCCCAAAACATCACTTTTCAACTATGAGAAATTGGTTTGGGAAGTCATGGTGGAAATGACTGGTATATGTTGGTATAATTATTTTATGTTCCCAAAAACCCTAATTTGCTTAAATATCTAGGCGGATGGTTCGGGCGTGTGAGTGTTGCAGTGGAAGCACAAAAAGGATAGTGATAGAACCGCCCAGATAACCCTAAGGACTGAATCTTGCGATGATTTCCCAGTGTATAACATTACAACCACGAGCAAAGGGATGGGTGGTCTTATCCCCACCTTTGCCCGTGATGGCTCACGAGGGACCCTTGTTGAGGGATGTACGCATCCTACAGAAGATAGACCTTAGCGGGTGTAACCACAGTAGGACTATGCATTGTAAAGGCCCTGTGATAGTCTACTCAACCGCATGGCCAAGGAATCATGTGGGGGCAACAAGCAGATTTATATCTTGTGGGTAAAGTGTGCAAACTCTGCAGAGTCAAAACTATTCGAATAGTCATGCCCACGGTCAAGGGCAGACATTGGAACTTAACTAGATATAATTCTGTTTCAAAAACTTTGTGGGTGGAATTGGTGAAGTGGAGGGCAAAGAAAGGCCCTAATTTGTGTTGTCCTAGGTGTCACCCCAGTGATAAGGTTAGTGGTAATAATGCTGAAGGATTAAGCATATGGTGTAGAGGCCATGTAATGGTGGATGGAATTTGGATCGCTATTACTATTGCATTCTTTCACATATTATGTTTTAGTTCAAACTGCTAGGTCTCAGGGCATTTCTGTGTATTATATTTTGAAAGCAATTTATGGCAAATAAAATAACCCGAGCCTTCCATTGATAAGCCATGCATATTATCTAATTGCATCCTGTGTATTGGCTCACGGAGTACGGTGGTTTGTGCTCACCCTCGCTCTTACAACTAATCCAGAATCAGGATTCAAATCGCTACGCTTCGGTAATACAACTGGACATGATGACGAAGATGATGTGGTGTCAAGAACTAGGTCGCGAACCCCCAGTTGGCTGCCTGTGGTCACGTCCTGAGGGTCCCACCTATGTGCTTCATTTCCGCTGCTGCATTTTATTAATTTCGGCTAATCAGCCAATGATTAAGTCTGCTATTATATTTACGCTTCCGCATGATATGTACTTTGATGTTCAGAACTGTATCTGTGAGCACTATCTACTGATCCAGGGAATAGTGCGGTGGAATCACAGAGGATGCCGGATTGTAAAATCTAGGTCTGACAGAAGCTGTCTGGACGCATATGCCACAACCCTGTCTCCTTGCATCAGTACACACCCATGACCATGATGCAAGGCATCGCAATATATCTCGAAGTCCTTGCATACATCTGGCAGGACTAGCACAGGGGTGGTAGTTAGTCTCCTCTTTAGTTCCTGAAAACTTTCTTCGCAGGCCTTTGTCCATTCAAATTTCTACTCCTTCTTAAGCAGTTGTGTCAATGGCCTAGCAATCCGAGAAAATCCTTCTATAAACCTCCTGTAGTATCCTGCCAACCCAAGAAAACTTCGCACTTTCGTGCCAGTAGTGGGCTGCTTCTATTCCATCACAGCTGCTATCTTAGCTAGGTCAACAGATACTCCCTCAGTGAACACTATATGGCCTAGGAAGCTGATATATTTTAGCCAAAATTCACAGTTGCTATATTTGGCATGTAGCTGATGCTATTTTAGCTTCTCTAGTACTAGGCATAGGTGTTCGGCATGCTCTTCTGCATTCTTGGAGTAGATGAGAAAGTCATCAATGAACACTACCACAAACTTGTCCAGATACTCCACGAAGACCTTGTTCGTGAGATTCATGAAATAGGCTGAGGCATTGATTAAACCAAAATACATGACCGTAAACTCATACAGTCCACATCTGGTGGTAAAAGCCGTCTTGGGAATATCTTCAGCCATGATTTTCAGCTGATGATAGCCCGACCTTAAGTCTATCTTGGAGAATATGGTAGCTCCTCCGAGCTGGTCAAATAGGTCATTAATTCTAGGGAAGGGGTACTTATTTTTTATGATCACTTCAATCAAAGTTCGGTAATCCATACACATCCAGGCAGTGCCATCTTTCTTCTTCACAAATAGTACCGGAGATCCCCAAGGTGTGGAACTAAGTCTGATGAATCCCTTGTCCTACAATTCTTGAAGTTGTTTCTTCAGCTCTTCTAGTTCATCAAAGTCATTCTATATGGCCTCTTAGAAACTTTGGCAGCTCCAGGGTTTAGGTTGATGACGAACTCAAGGTCCCTATGTTGAACTTCACCGGAGTTGTCTTGCGTTGCAGGCAGCGATAGGCGAAACACCCTTTCTCCCCGCAGCTATAGCAATTGAGAGGGGCAGCGGGATTTGTCCCGGTGGGTTGGCCCACTGGGCATGGGGTCTGGAAGGAGCTGGCAATTGGATGGGGCGTTGGGGTTAGAGCCTTGGGTTGACTTATCCTTGAGAAAGAGGAGTTATTGAAGAATTTCTGGATAAATCTCCCTGGGGGCCACATGCTTGCGCTTGCGGCTGGCTTCCAGGTTCTACCTTTCATTCTCCAGGATCAATGTTTTGTTCACCAGTTGATGGAAACTGTAGAAGTCCTGAACGATCAGCCGTACCCGTAGGTCCTCATTCATGCCCTTGAAGAACCAATCAATCTTTTCTTCCTCATCCACCACATCTTTTGGGGCATAACGGGCGAGTTGGTTGAATCTGGTAAAATATTCATGACTGGCATATCCCAGAACTTACTCTTCTTCATTCTCATTACTCCTGCAAGAATGAAATTGGCTTTGAAAGCCATCTTAAATTCCATCCATGATATGGCCTCAGAATTATTTCCAGTGGTGGCGTCTTCATTTCCCCTAGTGGATAAATAGTTTTCCCCACTAGGCTACTGTGGCTTCCTGAAGCTGGTGAGAGGCGAAGACCACTCAGTCTCCCTTTGCACATTTGGCTAGTTGAAGCTTTCTTTCGATGTCTCTAAGCCAGTCTTTAGCATCGAGAGGCTCATCAACCGAGGCGTAGGTGAGTGGTCGGGTCCTTATGAAATCAACCAGGTTGGAACTATGGTTGTTGGTGTTGACCTGGTGTCCAGCATATATGGCTTGTAGAAGTTGTGTTTGTTGTGCCATGACTTGCGCCATGGTGGGGTTTACCGGCGGGGGTGGAAGATTGACTCCTTGATTCGGGCCTCTCCCCCGACCTGTAGGCTGTGCTTCTTGATTGGCATCTACTTCAGCCTGAACATTGAGGTTAGCACTAGCCTGGGCTCTTGTAACCCTCTGACTAGCCATCTGCAGTTATAGCTTCACAATTTAGACGCTAGTACTAGCCAAGTGGGGTATAACCCGTAACAGTTATATAAAAACTAATCAAATAAGATAAACGATATAACAATTTTTCAACACAAGGCCTAGACTTGGCCATACTTTAGTCATAAATAAAAGATTACATAGATCAGCTCATATAGCCCTTAGGCTAAGCTTGAACTTCTCAATTACAACATACTACTTAAAGTTCATAACACTTGTGACTACAGGACTAGGGGACTAGCATATCTTATTACTATTACGGGGGTTAGTGCTTGCTAACATTACACAACACTTAACAAGCACTATGCTAAACTACCTACTCCTCCATAAAGCTAGCTTCGGGGCAAAAGGGGTTATAGTCTAGAGACTGGGAGTGAGAGCGGCTGCAACTAAACTCTGATGAGTCAGAGTAGGAGCGAGAGTGGTTGCGGCCATGATGGGTCTCCCCTAGGCGAATGGCTGACTGGGGTCCCAGGGATCGCACACTCGTGCGGTGAGCCTAGTGCGGGGCCCACCAGTCCACGGCTGGGGTGGGGCTGGAGTCATAGCAGGGGTCATGGTTGTAGTTGTGGCCTGCTGTAGCTAGGTGAGAGTGGCGGCCTTATCCTCCTTGGCCTCTACCAGCGCCTTCTTGCACTTGGCGAGCTTCTTCTAAAGGGTCTCCACCTCACTGTGGTGGGTGAGTAGGTGCTGTCGAAGCTTAGAAATTTCCTCGAGTGCGGTGGTGTAAGCAGTCCCCATGGCGAGGGTGAGGTGCACCTGATGCGTAAGCATCGGGTTGTCTTCCGCCATTTGCATGAATGTCGCGTTGTATCTGGCTCCCTCCGGGTAGGAAGGGTAGTAGCAGAATGGTGATTGCTGCAGTGAGGGTCCGTGAATGTCTCGTAGCCGAGCTGTGGCTAGGCGAGCTGCGTCCTGGAGGGCTGTCGCAATGGTGCTCCTCTGGTGCAAAGTCCTAAAGACAAGGGGTGGATCCATTTCATCTATGGTATAGATGAAAACCTCCATGGTCCATGACTCCCCTGCTCCCTCAGTGGCCTTACGCCCTCGGTAGATGGGCTGGTCCTTGTAGCCCAAATAGTGCAGGAGTTTGCATAATATGCTCACAAACTCGCCCTCTTGCAGTCTGTGAGCACGGTAGTCCCAATGTCCCTCAGCTACTCCTCCTGACATCTGTAAATTAAGACACTAGTGTTAGTATCTTTTGAAAATACCGATGAAGATGGATAAGATTGGATCTAGGGAGGATAAGAAAAGAAGTAATACACTATATTTTTAGAAACTCCTTTTTATAAATTTTTAAAAGTGTAATCCTAGGCCCTTTCTAATGGCTGCCCTAAGGCTTTTACCCTACAGTCATATGCCCTGCCTACAATTTGCCAGCTTGTGGTTGTACCGTTGTACACTGGGAGGTCATAACAAGATTCATTTCTTAGGGTTATCTGGGTGGTTCTACCACTAACCACACTCTCGTGCACCACTGCACCACACCCCCGAACCATCTGCCTAGATATTTTAAGCAAGTTGGGATTTTTGGGAACATAAAATATGTATGCAAAATATACCAGCCATTTTCACCATGACTTCCCAAATTAGTTTCTCATGATTTAAAAGTGATACTTTGGTGCATTTTTCGTGCTTCCGAATATCTAAGCAATACTAAGCATGGCGAATAGCTGTAGACTTATTTCAAAAGTTCTAATATTATAGTTTTCGCTAAGGTGACAAGGCTCAGTTATTCAAGGGTTTCAAATGAGAGTAATACTAACAAGATAACTATTGGGTATATAACTAGCAACTTGAAATCAAACATAGATTTGCACAAAAAATAACAGCATGCAATTTGATAATTTAAAATGGAATTAATTTGCAGAAATGTAGGTTCAACATGATCAAAGTATTGACTCGCCTTGGTCACAGTTGACTTCGTCTTGATTGTCGAGAGTTGCTTCAGTCTCAACCTCTTCATCTTGAGCTTCATACGTTATTTTTACGTTGCGCGAAAATTTGGATAAAAATCAGTAAAGCAAACAAATTCCCAAAAAATTCAAATGAGCTTCAAAAATTATGGTTTCGGTTCCATTGGATAGATTTTGAATTTAAATGAATTTAGAAATTTGTTTCACTCAATTTGGAGTTAAAATGAATAAATTATGCCTTTTTAAAGTTCCCAGTTTAAATAAATTCGAAAAATAACTAAAATCTAACAGGTGGGACCGGTTACTATTTAGTTTAAAGGGCAGGACCCACATGATAGTGAGCTATTTGTTATTAACTACTCAACAATAGTATTAGTTACCCATCATTAGCTTAACTCCATCTTAATCAGCTTTAATCTCGCGGCTACTAATGACAACGTGGTTGTAGCTTTGAGTGGTCATAAATGACTACGTAGTCGTAAGTTCGACTGCGTGGTCATATGCTCGACTATGTGGTCATAAATTCGACTGCGTCGTCATAAACGACTACGTGGTCATAAATTTGACTGCGTGGTCGTAAACGACTGCGTAGTCATAAGTTCTGCTGCGTGGTCACAGGCTCGACTACGTGATCACAAATTCGACTGCATGGTCATAAATGACTACATAGTCGTAAGTCTGACTACGTGGTCATAAATTGAACTACGTGGTCGTAGGCTCGACTACGTGGTCGTAAATTCATCTTCGTGCTCGTAAACGACATGATCAAAGTATTGACTCGCCTGGCGCGGTTTACCATGGTCTTGAGCTCACACAATGCTTCCTCTTAAGCTTCTGGTCTCTATCTTCACTTCGAGCTTAATCTCGTTGGATCCGCTGACTCTTCACGACTTCCAATTTCTAATTGCGCGACAAACGACTGAATCCAAATGAAAGCAAATAACTCAAAAGATCCAAATAAATCTGAATAAACTCAATTTTTGTATTATTATGAGTTAATGGGTGATTTGGGTGATTTGAGGCAAGGCCGGTGGTAGAAAACGGTGACTCGATCTTTTATTAACATTTTCTTTTATTATTTTTATATTTATCAAGGAAGTTCCATGAGCTCGGGTAGGCCTATGTGCTGCTTTATAATATTAGCTTGTTATTCTTTGCATGGCACTTAGCTTGTACATCATAAGAGCATTAACCCCGACCTAGTTTGCAACCTTATAGTTTAGGGTAATTAATTTGCAACCTTGCTTGCATAGTTAACATCATATTAAATTTATTTCCTGTATCTTTAGACTAGATGTCTTTTTAATGGACACTTTATTAAATTTAGGCATTTAACCAAAACCATCTTTTAATAATGTCTTTCACTCGAAATAATAAAGGTGCATTAATTTGCATACATGATAATCAATCTCATATTAAATCTTAAATAATATTATTTATGCCTAGATTAACTTTACTAGTTTCCATGAACAATTTTCTGATTTTTCCCGCTTTTCCTTGATTAATTTCCTAATTGAAAAGTATTAAAATAAAACGGGATAAAAAGAGTGGGGGATGGAGGAAAGAAGGGGATTCGAACCCAGGACCTGATGATTGGCGCACGGCTGAACCGACCAACTGGGCTACAGCCCGATTGCGACAAGAAGTAGAAACCAGCTTATACAAGTTGATGCAGGGACTGAGTTCCCAAACAAAGCCTCCACCCTGACCGAAACAGAGGAGGTGCCAGCACCCGGCCGGCGGCGGGGCTCCGGTGAGGAGGAGCCTGGGGAGCAGAATTTGTTGGCAAAACGGGATCCCGTCGTAACAAGGAACCTTGTGGAGGGGCGACGCGGTTTGGAACGGTGGTGAGGCGGGCGGGCATCGGAGCTAGGCAACCGGCGGCAAGGTGGGTTAGGCGCGGCGGCGACTGGGAGGGAGAAGGAGTAATTGCAGGGGTGCCCGAGCATGTATAAGGTGGGAGGAGCCTTACCATGTGCTGGGCCGATCCGGGGAAGCATCGAGGCGAGCCGGCACCGAGTGCCTACGGCGGCGCGGGGGGTCATTGTCGCCTGCGAGCTGGGGTGGTTGGCAGCTCCGGCCGGTGGTGGGGAAGATTTCTAGGTGTCGAGAAGTGGCTCCCCCAGCAAGGAATTGGGGGGGGGGGAATCACCCGAGGAGGAATTGGCGCGGGCGGCGGCGGGAGTGACCGATTTCGGGGAAGATGGTCCATACGCGAGCTCTGGGTTTCCTGGGGGAAATTCGCCACGGTTGGAGGATGAGGGGAGCGCGAGAAAGGCGTCGGTGAACTCCAATTACTTTTATAGGTGGTGAAGGAGGCGGGCGCCGTGGAGCTCCGGCGGGATTTCTTCTAATTAAGCCAAAGGGGAGGCGGAAGGGGAGTGGGGGCATGTCGGGGAGCGGTGGAA
This sequence comes from Dendrocalamus latiflorus, assembly GCA_017311315.1. NCBI lineage: Eukaryota > Viridiplantae > Streptophyta > Magnoliopsida > Poales > Poaceae > Dendrocalamus > Dendrocalamus latiflorus. Next base: position 1,077,171 of record CM029675.1, read on the forward strand.
TTGGCTGGGCGTTGCCGGAAGGCCGGAATGGTGTGGAAGCGCCGACGGCGATTCTCGACGTCGGGCGGGAGAAGGAGCAGGAAGAGGGGGGATTGGCGCAGGGAGCAATGGGAGGGGGGAAGCTTCTTATCGCCACGGGGGATGCACTGTGGCGGAGCTGTTGCCGACGACTAGTGTACAGGGCGACGGGACGGCGGTAAGGGCGTGGCGATGGAAGACGTTGAGGCGACAGCGGCAGGGCATGGCGTAGCGACGTGCGAGGCACAGGCGGTGAGCGACGAGGCGACTTGCGATGGGGGCGGTTGGCTGATGTCGAGCCAACACGGGCGAGCAGGAGAGGACGGGCGGTGACGCAGGGCAGGCGCGCGCACAGGGGAGCGGGGACGAGTGACGCGAGCAGCAGCAGGAGGAGGGAGAAGAGCCAGCACGGAGGAGGAAAGGAGGAGGGGCGGACAGAAAAGAAAAAGGGGAGGGGGCCACTGGCAGAGAAAGATGGGGGAGGAGAAAAATAAATGGGAGGGGAAGCAGATGCCCAACAACCAATGTTTGGATTTTTGTCAGAATTTAATATTTTAAAATTTTAAATCTTGATTTGAAATCAAGGGCTCAACTCAAATCTTTTGGAAGGTAAATTTAAATATTATTTTGATTTTAGTTTCCAATTATTTTGACCCTCGGTCTGAGTTTAAATTTTCAATTTCGGTTTGGATTTGAGTGTAAGTAAAAATCGGTTTAGGATTCATGATTCATTGTTTTATATTATTCCCATATCTTTTATTAATACTATTATTTTTATTATTCTTATTTCTCAATATATCTTTTTGCATGACACGAAACTCAAAGGATCTCAAATAAACATTTAGAATAAATCTGAACGCCAACAAAATGCAAGAAAAGTTTTAAAACTTCCATATTTTTGAACCCTCGAAATTTAGGATGTTACAAACCTACCCCCCTTAAATGAATCTCGACCCCGAGATTCCGGTAGAGCAGAAAGAATGGAGGTGGGTTATATTGGCTAGCAAGGGGTGTCGGGGTGTTGCTTGGCGTATAGTTCTTGAGCTCCACAGAAGGAAGAAAATCTGCGCAATAGGGGTTAGCACTTGTAGAAGTCAAAAGGAAAGAGAGAAACCTTGTTCTCTTGGATAGGTCGTAGACTTCCCAATACTTGCTCTTGATGTGGTTGTCTTCTTATTATCGTAGAACGGAGTAGTTGCATCGCCTATTGGACATACTGCTGCAGAAGTTCATCTTGATAGGCGAGTAGCAATAGTTTGGTGCCCTTAGGGGTAGAGGGCCTTATGAATACAGAGGTGACCATGGACTTATCTATACGGTGGCCTTTTGTCCGTATTACTATAAGGTTCCCGGTCTTGCAAGTCTTCTTGTACTGGTTCAATTAGTTCTGAGTCCAGGTTGTCGCACCCCCAACATATACATCATAGTAGTTCTTCGACATCCTTGTCTCTTAATGCTACCCCCCTTAAAATGGGTATCACTAGTCATTATTCATCTCTTCTAACTCTAGGCATGATGGGTTCTCCGAGTAAACAAGGAGAGAATGTTGGCAGAGCAGAGTCTCGAGTCCTGGTCTTTGGCTATTTTCCACTTTGATTCAGCAGACCTAACTGGATTTGTAGCAACAAGATGAGAGGGAATAGCATGAGGTGAGAATCGAGTCGCGGGGATAAGGAAACCTAACCCATCTTAACTTTAAAAGAGCACACCTATAGAGCTGGGCTAATACAAAACCACACAACTTTTCAAAAGCAAGCTTTTCCTGTAACTGCGAAATAGGACGCCTGGGGGCAAGAAGGCAGTGTACAGGGCTCAAATAAAATCTTGCAGTAATACAACGTCTACTCGGGGAAACACACATAAGAGGGCATGGGGTTTGTCTGCATAGCCTGTTTTAAGTAGGATCACCTTATCTTCATGAACATCTTCAGCGTTCCTAACCTTAAATTTTTGGAGTGAGGGTATGAGATGAGGAACAAGATTTTCCTTTTCGAAATCAATAGAGAGAAAAGGGAAGTACGTGGGGTAATTTTGATTGATATCTGCACTTACTCTTGTGTTATCATTTTGAATTTGGGGTAAGAGAACTTTAGAAGTACAAATGGCTAAGGCAGCCAATAGATGAGAGGGAATCATCTAAGAGAGGTGAGAATGAGCAATACTACTTATATTTTTGGAAATAGTATTTTGAAGAAATAATTCTAGTCATGAAACTAACGGCCAGGCTAACTAGGTCACGACCTGCAGTCGATATGCTCTGATACCATCGCTGTAGGGACCCAGATATTAACATCTGGCATCCTCTGTGATTCCACCGCACTATTCCCTGGATCAGTAGATAGTGCTCACAGATTACAGTTCTGAATATCACAATACATATCATGCGGAAACGTAAAATATAATAGTAGACTTACTCATGGGCCGATTACGCCGAAATCATTAAATTGCAGCAGCGGAAGAACGAAGCACACAAGTGGGACCTTCAGGACATGCCCACAGGCAGTCAACTGGAGGTTCGCAACCTAGCTCTTGACATCTTCATCTTCTCTACCAGCATGTCCAATCTTGTTGCTGAGGCGAGGTGATCTGATTCCTGATTCTGAATTTTGTCGCAAAAGCGAGTCTGAGCACTCCAACCCCGTGCTCCACGAGCCAATTGTCGGACCTCGGGTTAGCAAACCCAGATCCTCTGTGATTCCACCACACTATTCCCTGGATCAGTAGATAGTGCTCACAGATACATTACTGTATATCAAAAACATATCGTGCGGAAGCGTAATTAATACAGTAATACTTACTCATGGGCCGGTCAGGCCGAAAACGATAAAATGCAGCAGCGGAAACTTCACACAAGTGGGACCCGCAGGACTTGCCCACAGGCAGCCAACTGGGGTTCGCGACCTAGTCCATGGCCTCATCGTCTTCCAGCTCTGTCGACCCTTTTTAGGCATCGCAGGGCTTGACTTTATTTCCTTTCTGTCTGAATGATGGCAGTTAAGTCAGAATGAGTACGATGATACTCAGCAAGCCACCACACAGGATGCAATAATAATAGATGCAAGCTTGTCAAAGGAGGCTTGAGGTTCTTTTATTTGCTTAATGCGACATTTGCAATACTCATAATTAAAATTCCTATGACTTGGAATTTTATAAACATGCTTTAAAGAGTTTGAAATTGTGCAATAAATATAGCGGTGTCGGTTCCATCCACCAATTACATGGTTCCATTCACCTATGCCAGCTTTTGATCATTATGCCACTTCCATCTTATTTACAACGCTGGAGTACGTCCCTCCAGGAAAAATTCAAAATTAGAGTACCTCCCTCTGATAAGTTTTTGTCCCGCCCACAAAGGTTTTTGAAATAGAACTAACTCGAGGAAGTTTTCCGTGTCTGCCCTTGACCGTGGGCACGGCTATTCGAATAGTTGTATACTCTGCAGAGTTTGTACATCTTTACCCACAAGAGGTAATCGTCCCGATGGTTCTACATGATTCCTTAGCCATGCAGATCGAGAGACTACCACGAGGCCTTTACAATACCTCGCTCTCTAGCATCTCACTCCTATGGGGTTGCTTCCATAGGTTGTGCGGGATGTCACCACAGGTTGGCGCACTCGGACTCCACTCTCCACCATACGCTAGCCTTGGTGATGTCACCTATATCCGATGTCCCATTCCACGGGGGCTTTTATTACCCGCCTACACACCTTCTCCGTGAAATGGCTAGAGAGTTTAGTAAATTATTCAGCCAAGCCTACAGTTTGCCAGCTTGTGGTTGTACTGTTGTACACGGAGGGTCATCACAGGATTAAGTCCTTAATTTGTCCGGGCGGTTCATTCCACGAACCACAATTCTTGTGTTACATCCACACCCACCACTCTTACCATCCGCCCAGACTGGTAAAGCAGATTTTTAGAGTTTTGAGAATCATAACTTAAGTTATCACAAATAATTAGCCACGTACATCCCGTGACTGTCCCAAAACCAGTTTTCATATTTAAGGATTGATGATCAGGGCCACTAGTGCCCTGGACTTGTCGAGACTAGCACGGCATTAATATGACTTATAGCTAGTAAAGTGATTATTAACATCTAGGGTGACAATGGTCAGGTAATTCAAGTATCAAGGGATGGCATAATAAATTTAATACAACATCAAGTGGGCATGTAGCTACCTTAAGCTTTGACATATATTTGCATAATAAATTAAGCATGCAAGTTGATAGTTTAAAAGAACATAAGTTTTTTTTGCATAAAATGTAGGTTCAATATGATCAAAGTGATGACTTGCCTTGCTTGGTGTACTACGGCCTTGATTGACCTAAATCAAAGCCGGCTCAGTCAGCAATTTTAACTTCCTAGTCGTCGCTTTTACCCGAGTCTTGATCTTGTTCGAATCCGTCGCCTCGTCGAGTCTTCAGATTCTAATACGCGGCAAAGAAAAGAAAGACTAAATAAATCCAACACTTTAAATGCTCGGTTTAATTTAAATTATACATTTATCACGATTTTTAGAATGGAAGGATGATTTGGATTAGTGTACTGTAAACACAGCGGTAGAGGAATTGGGCAGGAGAATGAATTATCTAAGTAGCTTTACCGTGAGGGAAAATTAGGATAAAGAGGGATCGGAGGTGAATGGGTATTTACAGGAATTATCTGCTTTAGGGAAGGAAGTGGCCAAACATAGCCGATTGGGGAAAGGCGAGGCCTGACCTTTTTAATTGATGACTTTCTTTTTATTGATTCCTATTTATCAAGGAAGCTCCATGAGTCAGGCAGGACTTATGGATAGGTAGAAGAGGGTATCAATGGTACTAAAGAGAATCATGATTTTAAGGTTGTAGGACACGGATACGTAAGGTGAGTATAATTAAATAGGCGGTGCAACTTTGACATTTTATGTGGCAAAACTTATCTGGGATTGCAGTAGCCAACTTAATAAATTATTAGGTTAGAAATTTAGGTAGAAGATGGGGTTGGCCATTTTAATCCAGTCGTCAATACGAGCATAGTTAATCATTCTACTTGATTAACAAACTTATTAGAAATGGCCAACGGTGGCGAGTTATTGGAAAGGGGAGTTTATGATTTTGGTAAGGACCTCCTTGATAAGGCTATTTCTTTCATTATTAATTATATTCAATCATTAAGTTTAAATATCGAGATAGTGATCAGAGATTTAAGCACAACACAAAGATTAGTTATTACTCTTTTCCTGTTCATGGACTCCCAACCGCAAACATCTGTTATTTTAAATCTTAGCATTTTTAGGCCAAATGTGGAAGTCTTTGCTATGACTATTCTTAAGCACTCTTGAAAAGATAGCTTTCATGATTTTAGAGGTGAGCAACTTATGGTTGATATTTTATGCGGCCCCCTGATGATTTCCGAGGGATAACTTTAATATGCAAGGTAATTTGAGTCTTCACTAGATAGAGTGTTAAAATCGATCTTTCATTTATTTAAGTTATCATAATAATTATTTATGTTAACCCTTTTCTTAGTCGTCGAAGACTTAGACAAGATTATATGGGTATGAATATTTTACCAAATTTCATAACTAAGTATTCTGGCCATGATATTGTTATTATTATATTAACTTCATGTTAATTTCTTGATAATAGAGAAAGTTTCATGGAATAAACTTTATTTTAATTAAGCTCCTCCATAAGGGTTAATGTATTAATCTTGATGGCATATAATTGAACAATGCTAGATTTTTAATTTGAGTGTATAGATCTTTCTATTAGGGATTTATAAGTGATTCTCTTATCCTTGTTACTGGTCCCCAATTTATTTCAATGTATGCTTGACCAGAGCACAAGGATACACCATTTAGCCAAAGGGTAAAAACTTTATAACTTTTCCCCAGTTGGGCCCACATGACAGCCACCGAGAGAGCTGCCCTCGGCTAGCTCAGAACAGAGCAGGGCAACAGCGGAGGGAAACAGGGGAGGGGGAAACGCCGGGCAGGGCAGCGGCGGCGCCGGTGGGGAACAGCCGGGGAGGTGGCGGCGTCCGGCGAAATGGAACGCCCTGGCGATGAGAATGCTCACGGTGACAGGGTTTCGGCCAAGGTGGCGCCAAGGCGGCAGGCGGCGGTGCTAGGCGGCTGACGGTGAGGGAGGAAAGGGCGCCGGCAGCCGAGTGCGAGGGGGAGAGAGGTGAGGTGCGCCTGAGCACGAGTAGGATAGGAGGAACTCACCTGGGCGGCCGGCGTGATCGGAGGGGGGGCCGGGATGGGCCGGCGACGAAGATCAAGGGCGGCGGCGGGTGGCTCCCGTGGGCAGCTCGCTGAGGGGGAGGAGGGCGCAGGCCGGCGGTCGGAGGAGCTCCAGCGCACCGGGATGAAGCTCCCAGCGCGAGCAATCGGCCTGGGGTGGACCGAGGGGTTGGCGGCACGAGCGGCGGCGGTTTCGGACAGTGATGGGGAAGAACGGCCGTCCCGGTGAGCTTGGTGCACAAAAATCCGATTAACTCGGAGGGGGAGTAGCTGGGGAGCGGAGACACACCATGACGCACTCAATTTCGAGACAGAACCGTCATGGTGGCCGGGACATTGCAAAGGCGCCAGCGGCCATTGTTGGAGCTCGACTGGACACAAGAAAGGAAGGAAGCGAAGAGAAGAGGGGGATGCTTTGGGGAAGCACCGAGGGCTGTTTATAGCTGGCGGTGGTCACTGTGGAGGAGCTGTAACCGACGACCCGGGCACATGGCGCGGCATGGGCGACGGCGTGGCAAGGAGTACGACGGCATGGCGCTGCGCGTCCGGCGGCATGGGCGGCACGCGCTGATGGGACAGGGAAGTACCGGGGGCGCTGCGCGGGCTGGGCCGGCGGGAGGAGCAGCGGCGCGGGGGCGGGCCGGCTTGGCGTGACGGGGAGACGAGAGAGGAGGAAGGAAGAAGCAGGAAGGAGGAAGAAGGCAGCCGCGGTTGGGTGGGCCAACGGCCAGAGAAAAGGAAAGAGTGGCGGACGGGCCGGAGGAAAAAGAAAATGGGCTGGGGGGGAAAGAAAAGAAATGGGCCAGCCCAAGAGGGAATTCAGTGATTTTAAGATTTTCCGAATTTATATTTTTCAGATATGCAAATTGGATGGAAAAAGGTTTTGAATTAATTTTCAACTTCCATTCTTGGCTTTGAATGACCGGATTTAAATTTAAGGTTGAAATTAAAACTTCCATGGAGATTTGAATCTTTCAATTTTAAACTTTAGATTTTTGGTTCTTGGTTCCGAAGTTTGGATTTTGATTAACCGGGCTGTTGGCAAGAATCCAACTCGAGAAATTTAAACTTCGCCAAAAACTTTTTGAGAGGCAATGGAAGAAACGATTAAAAGATTTTAAATTTTTTGAAATTTACACTAGCTCCCTAATTGGGATGTTACAGATCCTACCCCCCTTAACATGAATCTCGTCCCCGAGATTCGAGTGGAGCAGATAGAGGTAGGTGGGAACATGCTGGCTAGCAAAAAGGTTCTACGGTACTGCTTGATACTACACATACTACCCTTAGAGCCATCCAAAGAGAGGATATCCAAACAAAAGCGGGCCATCGCTTGGAGAAAACACCACACAAGGGACCTTGTTCTTCTGGATAGCTGGCAGCTGGCTTCACTCCATTGCTTGACACTTCAAGGGTTTGATGTTTCTTCAGTGCTGATTGCTCTTCTCTTTATGCTGGAGTGGTAGTAGGGCCTAACCTCAGGTGCTTCGACACTTCTTATGTATTTAGGCTACCCCCCTTAACATGAAGAGTGACCGGTACTAATTGCTCTTGTCAGCTCCATTCATGACGAGTCTGATGGCGACTTGAAAGCTCAGTCTCTGTATCTCAGCAGCCTTGGTCAGCAACAGGCTCATGGAGCAGTCCTTGGGGCAATGGTCTTGCCCTTCACAGAGAAAATGTAACAGCCCAGCTGTTTATTTCAAAAATTTTAGTGAAAAAAATTAATTTAATTTAAAATAAAATCAAGTGTTCTTTGGTTGCTTGATTTTTGGAGTTTTTGAATTTATTGGATTAAATTAAAGCTTAGAAAGTAAAAATGTTTAAATGGTTAAAATATACCTCAATTAAATCCGAAATTATTTTATTTGATATTTTCGGGTTCCAAGGATATTTGTAGAATTTTCTTGAATTTTTTTCGAATTTATTTTATTTTATTTTATTTTTTTTGGAAAAAATATATTATTTTAAATTATTTTTTCTCTCTCCTGCTTTCTTCTCCAGTGCGTGCGTCCGTTCGTCTCCAGAACGTGGCCGCCATGGCCATTTCTTTGAGCTTCCATTCCTCTTGAATTTCTCAACGATTTTTCATGCAATCAAGTGCATTCACTTGCTCTCTTCATGACTCCTCCATTCCCAGCCGTTTTCCCCTCATTCATGACCCGTTTCGCGAGAAATTAACCCATGCCATTGATGGACATGGTCTCTTGATCTCCCATCTCGGACCTCCCCCGCCCCTATAAAAGGGAGCACCGTGAGCCCCTCCTCATCCTCACTCAACCCCGAAAATATCAAGTCTCCACTCCTCTTCTCTTGGGCGCAATCGGAGTTTTTCTTTTGTGTTCTAAGCGGCGTTCTTCGGCGTATTACGCCTCGTCCGGTGGAGCCCCGCCACTTTTGAGCACATCCCCGGATTCGCCTCGTCGCGTTCTACGCGGTGCTCACCTCGCCTTCGCCGGAGCATCGCCGGAGCATCATCGCCACCGTGGGCCAATTCGAGTCGTCGTTTCTCGCGTCGCCACCGACCGACCGTGCATGCCCGACCAAAACCAAGGTGAGCATCACGTTCCCCACGCTCTACTCTTTGTTTCGCCGCATGTCTCGCATGTTAATTCCTCTCCGTTTGCCCGGAACGCCGATGTCAGCCTGTAGGCCACATAAAGTCTTGTTCACCGCGTTTCGCTAGTCCGTTGGCCGAGCCGGCTGCGGCGTTGAGTTCGTCTCAACACGTTCTATGTCGTGCTCCCCTCCGTTTGTCCAAAAGCCTTTTTCAAATATTTGCGTCCGACACCTCGCCATGGCCGCAAATGACACTTCGCGTCCCCGCCTGTCTGGGAATGCTTTCAACAATCCGTTCACGTCAAAACGTGCCAAACCATCCCAGGAGGCTATGTTTCAGACGGTTTTGGATTCGCCGCACTGAGCGCGAAGATATTGAATTTTTCGTGTTTCGGAACCGTCGTCGTTCAAACGACGATTGCGTTGCCTCCGGTGAGTTTTTGGCTTAGCCGATATTTTTTCTAGCTTCGCCTCGCCGCGTTCTAAGCCATGCTCACCTTACTTCTCCTTGTTCTATTCCCGAAAATTATTCTTATCTTTAACCCTATGTCGTCATCGTGGTACACGTCGTTACCGTGCTCCGTTTGACGTGCCGTCAGTTCCTACATGTGCCTCGGGTCATTAGCAACCCATTGGCTTCACCTCCCGTGCCTTTTCTCGTCGACGACACGGCCAAAAACAGTGAAAAAGGCTGCTGTCTGTTACTGTTCACACGGGAATATTCCTTCGGAATATTCCTGATTTTTCTTTTTCCAGAATTTTCTGATCCGCCAATCTTCCAATCGCTCGTTCTCCTCCGTCCGAACTCTGAATCAAGTGATTCAAGTTTCTAAATTCATCTAAATTCATAATCTACCTTTTAGTATTTATTTCATAATTTTTGGATTTTCTTGACCGCCCCTTGGTTGACTTTCCTCACCGCCGGAACACCGTCGCCACTGCCGCCCGAGCTGCGCCACCGCTTCACCTCGCCGCCAATCACCTTTCAACCACTTGCAGTGATGCACAAGTGCACCCATGCACTTCTCGCAATCCCCTCTCTCCTTTGCGCCACTCGCCAATCCCCGCCGTGCCTCGCACCGCCAGCAAGCCCACGAGCTTTGTGCGCCGCACCGCCGTCCATGGGCTCGGCTCCACTGTTCCCCTCACCCCATTGCCCTGGTTTTGCTCGTAAACCTGTCACACCGAGCGACTTCTACTGAGGAGCTCCGGCGAGGAATTGCCGATGCCTTGGACCTCCTTGTGCCTCGCCGATGCCATTGATAATCGTACCCACCTCCACTACACCCTTGCCGCCAGCCAACTCTATGAGCTCGAACCTTGCACCAAAACTGGACTCATACTCTTCTTCCTCTTTTGTACATCTCACCGGTCTTCACCGCCGTTGGATCACTCAGATCTCATCTTGTGAACCTGTCCAACTTCTTCCAACTATCCGATTCTTAGACTCCGCCATACGGAGGCTTCTTAGACTCCTACTGCTCGGAGCCTTCAACTTCGACTTCGACCTTCAACTCCAGAGATTTCGACCTTCGAAGACTCCGATTTTGACTTTGACCTTCGGAGACTTCAACTCCCGCCTTCGACCTTTGACCTCGAAGACTTTGACTTCGGCCTTCGATCTCGGAGCCTTCAACTTCGACCTCCGTCTTCAAACCGACCATGGCTGTTGGACTGTTTTAACCCACACACCCTCCAGCCTCTCTGAACCCTCCGATCTCTCCGACCACTCGAAGCCGCCCGACCTCTCCAAGCCGTCCGATTGTTTCGACTACTCTGTATAAATCCAATTCTTTCGACCACTGTACAGTTCCGACCAGGTCTTCGACTTCGACTGCACCTATACTTGGAGTCTTTGTCTTCGACTTAGACTTCCGCATCTTTAACCGTTGATTCGACCATGGTTTTGACCATACACAAATATTGTAGCTTCCGACCACTTTTCCTTCACAAAGAAAAGAATTCCAATAATTTCTTTTATTCGTTCCTTTGGAATTCAAACTTCCAGAAGACGTTCTCCTTCATCCTAACTCCGATTGGATCCATTCAAATTCCTAAATTCATCTAAATTCCTATTCTACCTCCCAGCATATATTTTATAAATTGTGGATTTTATTTGGATTTTAGTTGAGTTTAGTTTGTTCTGGCTTTTCACGTGTAGACTACGACTAATCCGGAGAGTATAATTTCGGCGAACCTCATCAAAACTTCAAAGCAAGGCAAGTTACACCTTTGATCATGTTGCTCCCATTAATTTAAATTATTTATGTTGTTTTCAAAATTATTATGCATGCGTACTTTTATCCAATCTAGTTTAAATTTGATTTAAACTCTAGTTATGCCTAAATCCTTTGGACAGCCAAATTTGACATTGAATACCATTGTACCTTGTCAACCCTAGATAAAACCTAGTTAGTACATTAGCACTAACTAGAAATTTTGTAGAAATGCTTAGCCATGCTTAGAATACTTATGGTTTGGGATGATCTTTCACATAAAATGATAAGTTTTTCAAATGTATTCTTGACTTTGGTGAGTCAAGAAGGATTATGAAATATTTTCAAACAAAATATGAAAACTTGGTTTAGACTTAGGCAAATGGTTAGGTGGTGGGTGCTTGCTGGCATGCATTGTTGTTTGGTGACACAATGTTGATTGCCAGGCACAAGGGGTATGTGGTTGGTGCCTAAGTCAGTTAAGGACCGGTCTATGAGCTACTATTGCAAAGCCCTAACGTACTACCACAAGTCTGGTATGGGACAGACCTGGCCGAATAATTTGTGAAGTTCCAACTTAATCTCGCTATAGGCTGAATGTGAGCGCGGCGTAGGCCGTGAGAAGTCTCACATGGCACAAGAGGGGGCTCCAACATGTGGATTCATGTTGTGGTGAAACCTTAGTGGCGGCGTGATTATGTTGACAACGGATCATTGTAAAAGCCTTGTCATGATCTCCTAGCCGCACACCTAAGGAAGTGTGTTAATCCGGTGGCAAAAAGGGATGATCATGTCTTGTGGGTAAAGCTGTACAACCTCTGCAGAGTGTATAATC
>CM029675.1:1089127-1214127 GCA_017311315.1 Dendrocalamus latiflorus
ACAAATGAAGCCTTTGCATTTCCAGCCCACAAGCCAAAGCCCACATCAGTTTCCAACCAGCCCACCTCAGAGTAACAGTGTTCAAACCCCTCCTTGGACCAGAGATCTTACGGCACAAGAGAAGAAGACTCAGAAGAGGATAAGCGCAAGCACAACCAGCTGCATCTGGCAGAGAGAGGCCAGATAACACCTCCCCCAGCGCTTCAAAACCAGTCCCCATACTCTGCATTCTCACAGCATCACACAAGCCAACGCAGCCAGAGAGTAACCTGTCCACAATTGAGAGCCATCCAGAGTTCATCCCCAGCCTTACCAGTGGCGTAGCACCTTCGGCCAGAGGCCAGAAGGTGAAACTAGTGCATCGGCAACAGAAGGCAGAAGAAGCCGACGAGGAGAAGGCAACCATCGGGGAACCAGCAAGGACCAGCGAATAAGGGACAAGTCAACGGGGACCACCACGAGGCAAGACTCCCTTTCCGGCAAAAGCGGCAAGCCACACTTTCTTCCCCGACAACGACAACGTGGAACCACCTGTGGTCCCCATCGACCCCAACTTTCCTTCTTTAGGCCAACAACCCTCACAAGTAGGTTCCAACCTCTTCTTTCTAATCTTTTCTTTCCTCTTTGGGAGCACAGCCGCACCAATCACCAGCCACCATTGTCACCCGATTAACCGGCAGCCAACCCCAAAGCCCGGGCAGCCCTAGAGTGAGGACAACCCAGAGGTAGAACTGTTGGATCAAAATCGGCGACAGAGGGAGGGTGAATGTCGACTCTTAAAAATTGCCCCCAAAGGTATTCCACTAAAAGAATCCCTCCTCTAATAGTTACTGGAACTATGAAGAAGGAAGCATATTCAAACCAGATTCTTAACCACACAGAGAAGGGGCAAGACGAAACACCAAAAATGAAGAAATGGTGCATTCAACAGAGGGGCCGGTCAGACCGCGGTCACTGGGCCGGTCAGACCGTCGGCTTAAAGCCGTCTGACCGCCCTTGTTGGACCGGTCTGACCGCTTCACTCCTGCCGGTCTGACCGCTCCTCTGTGGCCGGTCTGACCGCAGTTGGCCGGCCGGTCAGACCACCAAAGGGCAACCGGTCAGACCGCCCCTCGACATTCAGATAGACAGCAGACTGCAATTTTTCAAGAGCGCACTCAAGATTTCAGAAAACAAGAAATTTGAGTTTTGCCTCTTGATTTTTCAGTCCAGAACTGAGGGGATACAACCTAAATAGCAACTATAGCCCTGGGAACCAAGAGAGGCCAACTCAAAAGCAAGAATTAAAGATCTTGGCCAAATACAGAAAACTTACAGTGACCTTACCAAAACTCAAATTCCCACTTAGTCTTTGATTCTTTGAGTAGGAAACTGAGAGAATAGCTAAGCAATAGCCTCGGGCTCTGAAGGCACACACCAAAACTCAACCTTTTGAAGAACCACAAAAGATTCCATTGAGCCCTGTTCTCAAACCCTAGAAAAACAAATACAGAGAGATTTTGACGAGGCTTGAGAAATTGCAGAAATCAAAGGATCCTCAACTTGATCTAAAAAATGGATTGGCCAAATGGCCTTGAGTCTTTCTCATCACAGAGAGATCAAGAAACAGCTGAAGGATCAAAGATTCAACTCAAGAACTCAACAAAACGAAACAAGAACAGAACATTGCAGAAAATGAAATCCACCACAATAAGGCACAAATTCAGACCATTTCCATATATGATTGCGAGAGATACAAAGAGCTACGTCCCCGTACACGATTACAATCAGAGGAATGATTACATGTGGTCTCAATCCATCCTCACCCTCTCTCAAACTCTCTCACACACAGTAAGAACACACAGGGAGAAGACAACGAGGGAGACACACTCTGTCTCTCTAACCACTAAAGCCTAAAGCAAAACAACCTCTCTAAAGGCCATTTTGACTAAAGCAAACCCTAACAACTCCTTGAAACCCTAGAATGCATGCATCCACAAGGAGACACCCCCTCCTTATTTAGGCTTTGGCTAACGGGTCTCCAACTCGTTATGCCCACTCAAACCCGAACGGAACCGGCCTCCACTCGTGTAGCTTTGCGATTTTACCGAAACGCCCCTTCTGCACCTTCCGAGAAGCTTCCGTGTTCCTTGTCGTCCAAGCCTCGCAACCACCTCGAGTCTCCGCCGTCTTCGACACATCTCGACCGTTCTGACCTCGGCACCACCTGCGCCTAGTCTGATCCTCCATGCCTCGCCACGACTCCGTCTCGACGTCCTGCAGCCATCATAGACAAGAAAACATCAAATAGCACCGCTCAACACATGTAAGCATAACTAGCATCAATGAATCTTACTTATGCATGAAAGAGCCCAAACCTGTCAAATCAAGAGAATAAGCATCCTAATCCCATACAACCAAGTTTGACCAAGTCCATCCGAGCCGATTGCACCATGCAGCGACATGGTCCACACCGAGAAATTTGATATTTGACACTGAATACGTGCGTCTCTCAACTTTTAACCCCCAATTCGGACGCCTTTGGAAATTTAACCCTGTCACTGCGAATTCTTTTGATTCAAGGGATTCTCCTCATTTTCTCTCCTTTCTTATTTTGACACTTGTCCTGCGAAAATGAAGAGAATCCCTTGAATCAAAAGAATTCGCAGTGACAGGGATAAATTTCCAAAGGCGTACGAATTGGGGGTTAAAAGTTGAGAGGCGCACGTATTCAGTGTCAAATATCGAAATTTCTCGTCCACACCACACAAACCAAACTTGATTTCCTAAAACCGATGTCAATTACTCATCACACACACAGGGTCACCTCCACATGGTCTCTCAAGAACATTCCTCAACCTCTAGTACCGCCACCCGAAACCCTAGTCTCGGCCACCGATCTCAATAGCGTAGAGTAGATAGCGAAAAAGTAAGCAAATAATCCAGTGCATGTAAAATCACTAGGGGAGGAAGCTATCACCATGAGCATCTTGTGCGTGGAGGCCGTCATCCGACCACATAGTCGGAAGCCAAGGCGGCCGATTGCCATAAAAGCCGGCCATAGCAAAACCACTTCAAGCCGGTGAGTCAAGCCCCCAAAATCCAGCAGAGGAAGAACCCGTAGAAGTGGATCCATAACCAATCCACCGTTTTGGACCATATCCATCCGGATCCAAGCCAAAGAAGCAGCCATAGCCGAGTAGAGAGAAGCGGGAACCGCTGGAACGAGGTGGCGCGGTGAGGCAAGGAGGCGCGGTACAGCGCATGGAGGTGCGGTGAGGCGGCAAGATGAAGATGGAAGGCGAGGAGGCGTGAGAAGCGGAGGGGATTTGGTGAGAACGAGAAGAGGAAAGAAGAGGGAGGCAATGACGGAAAAAAAAAAGGGAGTATAGCCGGTGAAAAGAGAAGGAG
The DNA here is from genome assembly GCA_017311315.1 of Dendrocalamus latiflorus. Classification (NCBI taxonomy): domain Eukaryota; kingdom Viridiplantae; phylum Streptophyta; class Magnoliopsida; order Poales; family Poaceae; genus Dendrocalamus; species Dendrocalamus latiflorus. The sequence continues at coordinate 1,092,518 of CM029675.1, forward strand.
GAGGAGAGCCGCTGCTGCCGGCCGCTTTTGAACCAAGCCCAGTTGGGCTATGTGCATGCGTGTGAGGCCAGAAAATCAGGCAGGCCTCATAAGACCAGATTTTCAAGGCTATATTTATTCTTCTCATTTGCTATTTCCTTGATTTAATTCGTTATATTAGTAAACCTTGCTAAGAGCTCCGTAAACATAGATATGAGATTTCCCAGCTAGAAATAAGTTAAGAGAGAGAGGGGGGTATTTATCTATTTATTTAATTCTTTTCTAAAACTAGTAATTGTAAGTATTTTAGTTGTCAATTAGCGTTAAAATTGCAGAATCTGAGCAAGCATCACTCGGGGGAGCAGATTCGATTTTTGTCAGTTCTGAATTACCCTACAGTTCAGCCAAGCTCATTCTTCGACCATGCATGTAGTTCTGTTAAAAATATGTTTATTTCCAGTAATAGTAATAATTCTATTTAAATGCATGGAAACCATTGTTTTAAAAAGAAATCAGAGAATTATGATGTTATGATGAGTAAGATGAGAAAAGAAAAGAGGAGAAAAAGAAAGAGAGAAAGTAAGAGAAGAAATGAACAGCCGTGGTACTGCTGAGAGGAGCAGCAGGCCCACAAGCAGAGAGGTATATGGTGGGTAAAAGGTTCAGGGAAAGGATGCAGAGAGGCTAGGCAGACCACTTTACATAGGGCTATGATGTAAGGACTTACCCCGTTTTCACTCGGATAGGGAACCGTACTTATCGTACCAACCATTTCCCCGTCTAGGACGGGCAAAAATTAGTATCCCGTTACGCTAAACAGTCCACCACATAGGGTAAGTATTTATGTGTGAGTAAAGAGATGGATGATGCTCAGGACCAGTAACGCAAGTCTGGAAGTGAGTAAGTCCCAGACGCTATATGCGTTAGGTGGAGTGTTGGGCCGGGAGCCGGTCCAACCAAACACTATTGGAAGTTGGTGGAGCCCAAGTGAGCGACTTGGTACACCGATGGATAATAGATGGGCTGGTGGATGGAATAACGTAATCAGAGAAAGGTTCTGTACTTTGAACTGGATTCCATACCTAAGGCAGTGTGGAAGAACCTAGTTAAGAAGGTTCAGAGCAGCTTTGGTTACAGTGGTACAAGCCTGCGCAGTGCTAAGAAAACCATGAATTCATGCCAGTTCACTAGAATGTGGACTACGGTGATCACTAGGGATCGTACCTTGCTGGGTGGAAAATAGAAATTGTTTTGGGAATTAAAAAGGAAAGATCAATTATTTTCGTAAGATTAATTTCAGAATAAAGGAGTTAGAATCTGGACTTAAGGACATGAGAACATATCAGTGCATTTATTGTTACTATGCTTGCTGAAAACTGTGGTACTCACCCTTGCTATTAACCTCCTTTGTTAGACCCCAATCTGCTCGTAGAAGCTTACGAGTAGGATGATGGGGAAGCAGGTTCTCGAGCTGGCAGGAGAGGAGGATGACGACTACGAGGAGCCGGGTGAGGTGGACCTCGTATATTTCGGCTGGGACGAGTAGGAGGCCCAGTGGAGCGGGCAGGGAAGCCCTGGGGTACCAGTCTCAGACTTTTGTTATTATTACTTTGTAAAACCAGACCTTAAGCCATGTGGCAACTGCTGTAATAAAGAGTACAGTATCTATGTTATTGTTCTACTACGTTACTCCAGTAAAGGCTTATTATTTGCCAGAGCAGTGTTCTACCGATCAGGCAAATAATAATCCATTTGTCCCATGCGGTTATCCGAAGGATAGCAACGCTGGGGCATCACATTTTTCTAGCTTCTTAAGGGGGCAATTCTTCGCATAATGTTCTGGGTTGTTGCAATTGAAACATTTGTTTTGCTTCTTTTGAGGGCACTTTCTAGAGAGGTGTCCAGTACTCTTGCAATAGAAACAAGTGGCATCCTTTTGAGGTTTACTTGGCGTAGAGTTACTGTTATCTTCATTGTGATGGGCTCTCTTTGACCTTCCTTGCAGAGTGAGGTTATGTGATGGCTTGTACGTATGGTTGGGGCTATTGCGAGCATCAATTATGGTTCTTCCTCTCTTACTTCTGAGTATGGTAGTTGTCTTGCTTCCATCCATTGAGCTTAGTTAGTAAGGGTTCGATCTACAGGTCCTCCGGGCAGGTACGGAGAGAATAATAACAAGCTAGGGATTTGAATTTTGAATCTTGATGGAAGTTGAGGCTTCTAGTCACTACTTCCTTGGTGAGGTTGTCTTGTCTAACTTTTGAAAGGTCGAGAGGTCTTCACTTGTTCTTGATTGCCTCTGTTTTGGCTATCTACGGCTTTAATCTTTGAACCTGATAGGGTTTCCATAAAAAGGTGAGAAGGAATAGCATGAGATACAAACAGAATCGCGGGGATAAGCTAATCTAAACCCAGTCTAATTAAAAGAGCACACCCAGGAAACTGGGGTAGCACATGAATCACATAAGCTTTTAAAACAAGCTTTTCCTATGACTGCGAAATAGGACGCCCAAGGGCAAGAAGGCAATGCACAGGGTCCAAATAGAATCTTACAACAATACCTTGTCTACTCGGGGGCACACATAAGAGGGCGTAGGGTCCATACACACAGTCTGTTTAAAACGAGACCACTTTATCTTCATGACCATCTTCAACGTTCCTAGCCTTAAATTTTTGGAGTAAGGTACGAGAAGAGGATCAAAATTTTCCTTTTGAATCACTAGAAAGAAGAGGGAAATATTTGGAGGTAATTTGATTGATATCAACACTCACTCTTGTGTTATCATCTTGAATTCGAGATAAGGGAGCCTCGGAAGTAAAAAATGGCTAGGTTAGCATTCAGATGAGGGGAATCATCTAGGGGAGATGCGAATGAGCAATACTACCTATATTTTTGGAAATAGATTTTGAAGAAATAATTTTAGTCATGAAGGTAACGGCCAGGCTAACTAGGTCATGACCTGCAGTCGATATGCTTGATACCATCCCTGTAGGACCCAGATTTTAACATCCGGCATCCCTTTTGATTCCACCACACTATTCCCTGGATCAGTAGACAGTGCTCACAGATACAGTTCTGAACATCAAAGTACATATCATGTGGAAGCGTAAATATAATGATAGACTTACTCACAGGCCGATTAGACCGAAATCAATAAATTGCAGCAGCGGAAACGAAGCACACAGGTGGTACCCTCAGGACATGCCCACAGGCAGCCGACTGGGGGTTCGCGGCCTAACCCTTGACATCTTCATCTTCTTTGCCATCATGACCAAGAGTGTTGCTGAAGCGTAGTGCTCATATTCTTGTTTCTGGATTTGTTGTGAGAGCGAGTGTGAGCACAAACCACCGTGCTCCTCGAGCCAATACACAGAATGCAAATAAATAATATGCATGGCTAATCAAAGGAGAGGCTCGAGTTGTTTTATTTGCCAGAAATTGCTTTTAGCATTATTTTTATTATTTAATCATGGTGTTATTATTGCTGCCTAAAACTCCGAACATCGAGTGTCATCATTTATGTGATCCACCGAACATACACTCATTGCTGCCTAGGATTCTGAACAGCGATTGTCCTCATTTATCTAATCCACCGATCATGCACTCTCTATATTGATTGATGTCTAAAACTCCAAACAGCGAATGTCTTCATTTATTTAATCTACCGAACATACACCTTCTATATTGATTGCTGTCTAAGACTCCAAACAATGAATATAATCATTAACTTAATCCACCGAACACACACTTTCTATATTGAGTGCTGTCACATTTACTGAATCCACCGAACATACGCTTTCTATATCTATCCAAAACCATAATTTGCTCTTCCAATAATCAATCTTATTTTCCATTATCTATTTCTAACTAATTTACTAGCATACCTCCACCAAGAATATTATTGATCAAGTTTACGATTCACTAGTATACATCCACCAAGAATATCATTGATCAAGTTATACTCCAATAGTTGTTATCATACCTCCAAATTCCCAAAAATTCAATTTTGCCATGCGGTTATCCGAAGGATAGCAACGCTGGGGTGTCACAGGTGGTATCAGAGCAATAAGATAGGGCCAGGCTAATAACGTAGATGCTGTAGATATGATTAAGTGGACCTTCACACTTGCTATATTGCACTAAGTTTTTATTTAATTCTCATCCTGATGTCGATTTCCATTCTATTCTGATTCAAAAGTATTATGTTGAAACCTCATCTATCTCAGAATACTAGTTGGATGCCTGTGCGTTGCTACGGATTAAAACATAATGATAACATTTAAAAAGTCTAATTGCAAAATGATAGGGAGCAAAGGAAATACTCTAAAATTAGTCTATCAAACAAGAACACTATAGATCAGTGACGAAGCTAGGAATAAAATTGAGGCTAGGCTGAATCTTTTGTCAGACTAAACTAAATTGACATAAATATAGTGTTTTACTTTTTACATAATTTCAAATTCATATAGAAACACACAATTAGAGACAAATAATGCAAAATAAAGAAATATAAAGTAGGTACCTCGAAAGTCGATAATACGAAACGCATACTCAAGAATATATAATTATTCTACCATGAGTGCAGATTAGCGATAATTCACCTGTGTATAAAACATATGAAAATTAGTGATATAATAGAAACTTGTGAAAGACAATAAAAATTTAGATCATATAAAACATATCACAAATAAACTAATTTGAATCATAAGATAAATTTGAATCACGGGGAAAATGCATTATACGCGACTTCATGCCTTGGAAGCGGTTTATAATTTTATCATCATCAATACTTTTTAAAGATCTCTCGCTCAGTGTAGCACAGTATCAAGTCATTGAGCCACTCATCCGCTACCTTATTGCGCAAATTTGTTTTGATAATATTCACTGCTAAAAATATTCTCTCAACAGATGCCGTTGCCATCGGAAGTATCAATGTCAACTCAATGAGGCAATATACCAATGGAAAAGTTATATCTTTTCTTGTTTGAACCATCAATTGAGCAAGTTTTGATATATCACGACATCCATTGAATTCTTCACTTCTTCTAATGTTGAGAATAAAAGTTTGAAGCTGATTTCTTAATAAGAACCGATTAGCATCCGTGAAATCATCAGCATAAATCTCAGCAAGTCAAACAAGTTTATCAACATTAAAATTAGAGAAGCAGTCACTTGAATTGCTTGCGAAATAATTACACAAAGTTCGTTTCTCCATTATAGAAAAAATCTACAAATAAATTAATTATTGACATTATAAAACTATAAATCTATAAATAAATTATAAAGATTAAACTATTAACTATCTAATATCTATATACAATTACACACTAAAAAATATAAACTCTTTTACTCTAAAAAAGTAAAAATATAAACTCTTTAACTCTTCAAAACTTCCTTATCTAAGGAAGCATAATTTGGGCTTACACCTTCCGTTGGTTCGTGTATTACGAGCCCTGTTGGAGTTCGTGGTATAACAATGGGGTAAGATCTCATTCCCTTTGCCAAGTTTTCATCAAGCACTGTTTGAAATATTCAATTAACATATGAATGCAAGCTCATGTTTTATTTTGAAAACTTGCACTTCAAGAATCACAATATAGGGACCTTTTTTCCCTTTGAGATCTTGGCTTGATGGCTGTGACATCTTGCTAAAACACCTTTCCCTAAAATGAAAGGTGTAAGACAAAAAAAATAATATGATACAAATGGCAAATTTAGCCTCGTTGCAAGGACATGGTTGTTCAAAACATAATTTCATCCCGAAGAAAATAAATTATACTGGCATGTACAACTTTACAGCATTCAAGATAATTACATAGCACAAATTCCATTATCATCGTTACACGAAATAAGTAATAAGTGATACAATAAATGACATGTACAACTTTACAACATTCAAGATAATTACATATCACATATTCAGGATTCAATTAGAGAAACAACACACTTATAATTCAACTACAGATCACAATTACAGAAACATCACACTTACTGTTGGATATTTGTCTACTGGAATATCAACCTTCACTGTATTTTTAGCAATTAGTCCAATGGAACTGCCTTGAGAACCTCCAAGGTAGCTATAAACTGATGTGCAATAGTCAAGGATTGACTATTTATAACTCTCTTTACACATTTCCCATATACTCCTCACAACTGAAGTAAGCACATGGTCAAAGTTAGCATCATAAATAACCCTTGTATTGTACTACGACGTTTGTTAATTGGTACAGATGCACAGTTGTGATTCAGACCTCTTCCCCTCCCCCGACCTCGCCACCTCCGAATCGTCTGAGATCCCCTCCGCCGCTGCCTTCGACGCCGTCGAGCAGCTCATCCTGCTCTGGGACGCCACTGACATGCGTCATTTTTATAAATATTTACTTGTCATTTTACCCCATTATTCTTCGCATTTTGGGGACAATTTATCATCATTTACACGCTTTTATATATTTAATTGCTCGAAATGGACTATTTTACACTTTTTTGTGCTTTTCCACAGGCCGGCGCGATCGAGGCGCATAAACGACAAATCTGGACTTTTGGGACCGCTCCGTACAGATGTGCGCGTCGTCACGGATGCGTAGGACCAAACCGCGAAGAAATCGGAGTTCTAGAGGGCCAGAGCTGAAGAAATGAAATGGGAGATGGATTTATTTGTAAACCCTTGATATTAGGAGGACTAAACCGCAAAGTGCCAAAACTCCCATCTCCTCAAAACCTTCGGCCGCTGCCTGTGTTTGGTGAGCCCGGTTCCAATCTCTTCTTCTTCCCCTCCGATTGCTTCTCCCTCTTCCTTCTCTTGCTCCAGTCGCCGCCGTGGCCGGGCCAAACGCGCAGCGCACCACCATCTCACCTCACCCTCAGCGCCTTCTCTCTCCGCCGCCTACTCCCTTCTTGCTCCTCCCCCAGCGCCACCTCTTCCGCCGCTCCTACCCACTGCTTCTCCGGTGCGCCCTCGCTCCTCCATCTCTTCCACCTCCGGCGATCCCTTCTCCTCCCCCATTCTCTTCTCCGGCCGCTCTTCCTCACGCAGCCTCCTCTCCCCGGCTCTCCTCTTCATCCTCGGCGCCGCCGCTTCTCATAGCTCCTTCTCCACCGGCGCCACCACTCACCACCTCCGGCCGCCGGCGAGGCCTCTCCTCTCCTCTTCTCCCTTGGTCTCCCCCTTCATCCTCTTCCCTTGCGCCGCCAGTCCCCTTCTGCGCCTTCTCACCCGCCACCTCCCTCCATAGCGCCGCCCCTTCCAGATCTGCCGGCGCCACCTACTTCCGCCTTCGCCTTACCTCGCCGGTCGCCTCCTTCTCCACTCCCTTCCTTCCCCTTCCCTCGCCTCTCCACCACCACAGCTCTCGGCTGCCACCTCTCTCCATCCGTGCGCCGCCAAACCACATCGAACCATGCCTCTCCCTACCTTCCTCCGCAGCACTCGCGCGCTGCCGCACCCACCGCATCTACCGCCGCCTTGCTCTCCCTTCTTCTCACATCCCGCCGCTCCTCTTCCTCTTCTCCTCAGTTCGGCCACCCGCGCCACCATCACCTCCGCCGCCTTCAACCTCCACACCTCTCCCCCGAGGATGACATCGCGCAGTACCTCACCGCCGTTGACGTCGCCATCGAGCACCTCGCGTGCGGCTCCGCCGCCATCGGGCGCGCGGGAGTCGCCGTCCAGCTCGCCATGGCGCACCTCGACAAGGAGCTCCGCCATCTCATGGTCCGCCACGCCGTGCCTCTTGACCCCACGGGCCTCTTCTCGCTCCGCCGGCTCTCGCTCGGGTCCGTGGAGGACCTCGACACCTCCTCCGAGTTCGATGCCGCCACGCCACACAGCCTTGATGCCGTGCCAGAGACCGCACGTGGCGGGCCCTTGGGGAACTCGTTCGATGATCAGGTGTTCGACCCGTGCGCCCTGAGGCCGTCGACAACCTGCGCGCACAGGCAAAAAAAAGTGGCCCTACATGTCAGTGAAAAGGGAAGGAGTGTAGGATGCACCATCACCTTGAACTCCTCTTTTTAAGGAGTAGAGATATATATATTTAAGCTAACATAGAACCACTATTTTTACAGGATGGTTCGGCACTACATTCCAGCTGGTAGTATTGTGATATCTATGTTGTCGAGTCGTGTATGTTATTTCTGTCATCATGCTACTAGTACTTTTAGTTGTGGTGGGTATTTCGTATGTATGTCTTGTAATATTACTTAATTAGTATCACCCCTGTTTAATTTAAGTGTTGTTGAACTTGGTAAGATAGCCATGCAACATAGGGCAGGTTGCTTGAATCCTAGGGGTGAGCAACTCATTCTAAGGCTATAGTTGTGCCAGGGTTAGTGGCATGTTGTTAGGATTCTGGCAAGGTTAGTTCTCTGTCTTTGGACAAGATTAAACCATGCCCATAGCTTTCTTTCCTGCTTCTGTCCATTTTAAGAAAAGAAAATCATCAGTCTTTTAGATATTGCTTTAATATTTATATGGAACTTAGATTATCCTAAGCCTGATGGTGAAAAAATCACTTACCTGATTTTTGCTAAACTTGAGATTTCCCGAACGAGTGGTTCGTGGCGCACCCGGGCGCGTAGCCCAGGCGTACCTAGGAACAAAGTCCTAGGCGTACTCAGGGATGAGCCCTGAGCGTGGTCCCAAACATGCAGTTTTGGGTGATCTCGAGAGCGGGTTCTTGAGTGTAGCTGGATACAAGAATTCCAGGTAGCATACGGTTGGATTCTTCTTTCTTTTTCCTTCTTTTTGGTTTTTGTTGGAGTTAGTTCTTTTCGCTTTGTGATTTAGTTGTCAAGAAAAGAGTTAAATCCTCCAACCATTTATACTGATGTATTCTCATCCTTAATTTAGGAAGTCCGGCCGTCATCTTGTAAGAGAGAGTGGTTGTGGGTAGAAATGTTTACCAGTTGCAACTAAAATCTATTGCCTTGCCCCTGTAGGATGGATGATCGTCAGCGAAATGAGTAGGAATTGGGATTAAGATTGGGTCCTCTTCAACCCTTACTGAAAGAGTACCAACAGAAAATCCTGCAAGAACCACTAGCGAGCAACCACCCCCAACAGTTATACCGGGCACCGATCAATCGTCATCTTCTAGGCCTGCGGATCCGTTAGGAGTCATGGGAGAGATTCTCAGATTTTTAGAAACCTCTAGGAAAGAATCCCAAGAGAGCCAAAACCGCTTCATGGAATCCCTGTTAACCCGTGTAGCAGCATCTCACCCTCCTGCTGCTCCAGGGGTCAGCCTTTGAGATTTCCTTCAAACTCGACCTCCTACCTTTGCTAAGGCCACAGATCCTTTGGATGCAAGTGATTGGTTGGTTGAGATAGGGAAAAAGTTAGATACTGTGGGATGTTCCAATGAGAAAAAACATCGGTATGCTACCCACCAACTAACTGGATCTGCAGCTGCTTGGTGGCTCACCTATACTCGTAATAGAGTCAGTGAACAACCTATTACCTGGGAAGAATTTCAACAGAGATTTACCAAAACCCATGTTCCCACTGGGAGGTTAGAATTAAAGAAAAGGGAATTTCGAGCTTTAACTCAGGGAACTAAAAAGATGATTGACTATCTTAGTCAATTCAATGACCTTTCCCGCTATGCTACTACTGATGTGGACACTGAGGAGAAGAAGATAGATAGATTCAAAGAGGGTATTCATCCCTATTTTAAAATGCTCCTGTCTATTCATAAAATTATTGAATTCCAAGATTTGGCGAATAGAGCCCCCAAAATTTTTTGAAAGTGAGCATTCCAGCCTCACTAAGGAAAGGAGGAAGAAAGCAAGAACTGACCAGCGTGCCCATCAGGCAACAAATTTCGTTCTTCCTCACATTCCTCAAATCCACCTAAATATGGACCTCCAAAACCTAAACCACACCATACCACTTATCAGGGACAAGCAGCTTCCCCAAGAACAGTAGCGATCGCTGTGAGATGTGCTAAGTGTGGATTAGGTCACCTCACTAAGGATTGTTTGAAAGGAACAGATGCTTGCTTTAACTGCGGGAAACCAGGCCACCGCAAAATTGATTGTCCCTACCCTCAGAAGACTTCAGGACAAGCCCTGCCTCCCACTAATGTACCTCGCTTGCCAGCTCCAGCACCCTACCAAAACGTCAGACCAAACCCTACTAAAGGCACTCAAATTATTCCAGCTGGAACAGGGAAGGGCGTATCAGCAAGACTCACCCATGTGACTGCAGAACAAGTGGGAGAAGCTACCAATGTAGTTATGGGTACGCTCCTAATTCCACCATACTTGGGTACTGTTTTATTTAACCCGTGAGCAGCGCATTCATTTATTTCCTGAGAAGTTTTGGAAGGGAATAAATTACAGTCTGAAACCTTAAATAAACCAATGGTGGTGAGCATGCCAGCAGGCGTAATAGAGGTGTCGTCCATAAGGAAGAATCAAGCTATTATTATTTATAACACCCAGTTCCTAGTTGACCTTTATGTCATAGATTTGAGTGGCCTAGACATAATCTTAGGCATGGATTGGTTATCAACTCATGGAGTGAACATAGATTGTGAATATAAGAGTGCCCCCATTAGAAAACCAGATGGGACCAGGATGACGTATGTAGGATCTAGAGCGATACAACCACAACCTATTTCTAGCTTAGCTAGCATGAAAAAGAAGGAACTTCAGGATATACCCGTAGTAAAGGAATTCCCAGATGACTTCCTAGAGGAATTACCAGGAATGCCTCCAGATAGACAAATAGAATTAGCTATAGATCTGGTTCCAGGCACAGCACCTATTTCCAAAAGAGCATATCGAATGAATCCAAATGAGTTAACTGAATTAAAGAAACAGTTAGACGATCTCCAAGCCAAAGGATTTATCAGAGAAAGTACTTCGCCATGGGGAGCTCCAGTGCTATTTGTAGAAAAGAAGGATGGCAGTCAGAGGCTATGTACAGATTATAGAGAACTTAACAGTGTCACAATCAAAAATAAATATCCTCTTCCCCAAATAGACGACTTGTTTGACCAACTGAGAGGAGCGAAGGTATTCTCAAAAATAGACCTGAGATCAGGGTATCACCAGATCAAAATCAAGCTTTCCAACATTGAAAAGACATCCTTTGTCTCCAGATATGGACATCATGAGTACACCGTTATTCCATTTGGTTTAACTAATGCCCCAGCCATTTTCATGAATCTCATGAACAAACTTTTCATGAAATATCTTGATGAGCTTGTCGTTGTCTTTATTGACGACATCCTAATCTATTCAAAAAGTGTAGAAGAGCACAAGCGTCATCTTGCCATTGCCTTAGAAACGTTTCGAGAGAATTAGCTGTTTGCCAAGTTTAGTAAATGTGCCTTTTGGTTGGACCAAGTATCCTTCTTAGGCCATATTATCTCAGGAAGAGGGATTGAAGTTGACCCCGCTAAAATTGAAGCTGTAACCACTTGGAGTCAGGCTACCAATGTGAAGGGCATCCGTAGTTTTCCTGGATTTGCTGGTTACTACCGTAGATTTATAAAAGACTTATCACAGATTGCCAGTCCTCTCACTAAACTCTTGAGAAAAGAAACTCCTTTTGTGTGGACTGAGAACTGTGAACGGAGTTTTCAGGCTTTAAAGCAAAGACTAACCACAGCACCTATCTTAGCACTGCCAGAAGATGGAATAGATTATGTTGTCTACTGTGATGCATCTAAACATGGATTAGGAAGTGTGTTGATGCAAAATGAAATAGTCATTGCTTATGCGTCTAGACAATTGAGACCCCATGAGTTAAATTACCCTACTCATGAATTAGAATTGGGAGCGGTGATTTTTGCATTGAAAATATGGAGAAACTACCTATATGGGTCTAAGTGCACTTTATTTAATGACCACAAAAGCCTTAAGTATATTTTCACACAGAAAGAATTAAATATGAAGCAAAAAAGATGGCTTGAATTAATCAAAGACTACGATCTCACTATTCATTATCACCCCGACAAAGCAAATGTGGTAGCAGATGCCCTCAGTCGGAAAGTTAAGTGTCACCAGGCAATTCTTGAAAATCCTATTTCAGAAATCACACAAGAATTAGCCAAAATGAGAATAGAAGTCAGAGCTACCAGGCTACCATAGCATCCATGACATTTCACCCAACTCTATTAGACCAAATTAGAGAAAAGCAGATGTTGGATTCATTTATCAGGGAAGAGATCCAAAGGATCAAAGAAGGACAATCATCGGAGTTTTGCCTAGATGATCAAGAAATCTTATGGCGACAAAACTGAATATGTGTGCCAAAAGATGATAATATTAAGGAAACTATCTTACGGGAAGCTCATGACACTACTTATACCATTCATCCCGGAGGAAACAAAATGTACCATGATTTAAAAGAAAATTTCTGGTGGGCTAACATGAAAAGAGAGATAGCATTATATGTTAGCCAATGTGATTCCTATCAGAAGATTAAAGCAGAACATCAACGACCGGCGGGACTGCTAAAACCATTAGAAATTCCAAAATGGAAATGGGAAGATATATGCATGGACTTTATTACCGATCTACCTGTAACCCTTAAGAAGAAAGATGCTATTTGGGTTATAGTGGACCGTCTGACAAAATCAGCTTATTTTATTGCCATCAATCAAAAATATTCAGTAGATAATTCAGCACAATTATATGTGGAGCAAATCGTTTCCCAGCATGGAATACCTAAGACTATCACCTCAGATCGAGGATCAGCTTTTACTTTTAAATTTTGGCAAAGTTTAAACAAAGCCTTGGGTACTCAGTTAAATTTTAGCACTGCCTATCATCCCCAAACGGATGGCCAAACGGAAAGAGGTGAATCAAATCCTTGAAGACATGTTGAGAGCCTGTGTAATGAATTTTGAAGGTCTATGGGACAAATATTTACCACTTGCAGAATTTGCATATAATTGTAACACCCCAGGACCCACATTACCCTGGGATGTCACTAAAACCACTCTACAGCTAGCCATAATTATAAGATAATATAAACTGGGCAACAATTCCTAAAACATGATGAGCTAAGCGGAAGCATAATCAACTAAGGAAGTCCAAGATAATTATATCTAACTCAACAATTAAAACATCCTCTAACAGTTTAACCAAAAGAATAGTCCACCAGTTCAACATTAATAGCTAGCCAATTGACTAGAATCCTCTCGATTTTATTACAGCACGAATTGATGAATCAAGTGCATTATTGTGGTGCTACTCTACCCATCCCATGCATGCTCAAGAATCACCTGTAGGGGGGGAAAACAACAAGGGTGAGATAAAATCTCAGCAAGCAAACTGTTAAACAGGCTAATTAAAGTATAACAGTGTAATCATCAACATTTATTTTCCCCAATGACCACGTTTATGTCCTCAACCTCAAATCACCACCAACGACGGTAAAACATAGCAAATAAATCTTGTTTGACTACTTTAAAACCTCAACCACTACCACTACCAAGGACAATAAGCATTATCATCTTTTACCCTACTACTTCATCATTTCTCACATCCACAACTGTTGTCAACAGTTACTACAAGAGAAAAGAATCTCATGCCACAATCACAACCCCGACCATACCACAAGGGACGAACTCCATTCCACGGCCACATCCACATTCCTCGTACCACAAGTAACTCACATGAGCCAAATCCACATTACAACTATGAAGTTGTATTTGACTGCAAAATAACATCACTACAATACATTGCATAGGTATGCAAATGATCTTTCCACAATGCAATGCATATGAATGTGTATGATCCACTGCACCCTTACCCAACAAGGTAAGGGTAGAATAATTAACGAGTTTAAACAATAGCACAACCGCTATGTTTACTTGCCTCTACCGACGAAGCGAAGCAAATCACATGCGTTCGGGAGCAAAACCACCTGTCCAAAAGTACTTCTCAGCACAATATAACAGTAATGAAAACGTGTCTTAAGAAGTAAAGACGTCGCTAGAACCCCGAACCCACAAATAATCCTCTCCGCTTAACGATTCTTCAATCTACCCACTGCAGCAGCGCTGCTTAATATTTTTGTATCTTTAACAATAATCAGTCATTTACAGAAAATGTTATATTTCTGGATTCCTCACTTAAATACCTTCACTTTTCATGTATATCACATATTTTTATTTCAATCCCATAAAGGTGTAACTTAATGCGCAAAACAGAGGGACGTTCTCTGTTCTGGCAACCTGGGCAGCCAAATTCTAACGCGTCCCAACCACAGTGTAAGGCTCTAAAAATTATGATTTTCATACAGAAGTTATATTACTTAATTCCCTACATTTTTATCAATTTTTACAAAAATCATAAAAATCATCTTCTACCCCTAAATCACCCTTGAACAGCAATCTGCCCCAATCTGTACCCCTGTCAGACAGCGAAGTTTCTGACCCTGCTACGCCCAAATCCCACGGCCAAAAATTCTAAACAAATTACATTATGTGTGTTTTGTCATCCTCTATAATTTTCCTTTTTGGGAAGATCCACAGGAAAAATCGTTTCGTAGGTCTAAACTGCGCAAACAGACGCGCTGCGCGGATTGATCTACAGGCAGACAACAGGAATCTCTAATCGGGTAATCAATCTGCTAATCCCCTTCTAATCCCATGCCATGAACCCTAATTTCTCTAAAACAGAAGGGTTTGGGATTGGGAAAATTTACCTAGAGGATCCCTTGGGATCACCCCTCTTCTTCTCCTCCTTCTCTTCTTCTTCCTTCTCTTCCCTTTCTTCTTCTTCCTTCTCTTCCTCCTTTGTTCCATTGGACAGCAGTGGTGGAGGGGTGTTGGAGGCGCAACCTGGGAGGGGGGGCTGCGGCCAGGGGGGGTGTGAAAAGAGGGGGTCGCGGCCAAGGGGGGAGAGGGGAGGCGTCTAGGGTTTTTAGGGGGAGGGGGTGCGGCCACCCCTTGTGTCACGCCTCGATCTCAGGTTGCAGTTGTGCACTGCAGGGGGACGGGAACTGGATGAAGAAGTCGGTGCCATGCTGAAGTCCGGCGATCAGGACGAAGCAATGGCGGCCAGGGTCGCCGGGAAACCAGAGGAACGGGAGGAAGAGTTGGAGATAGAAGGAAGGAGGAATTGAGGTAATACTTCTCTGCCCCTTTATTATCATACTCATCCCCTTTATATAACAGAGGAGAGGACCGGTTAATCCGGCAACTAGAACATGTACTCCGAATACAATTCCTATTGCTTACCGAGTCCTATACGACTCGCCTCCTAGTGTTCCTGACGGAAATCAAAACCCTAACCTGCCCCTGAAGATTACGCGGCCGAGACAGCCGCCTCTGCTGGATCAACTGGACGCCTTGCCCCTCTTCTCGCATAGACCTTCCCAAACCGTCCAGCCCTGACATTACTCCCCTCCTCGACAAAGAGCTCGTCCTCGAGCTTAAAAAAGTGGGTAAGTGTGACGAAAATGATCCAATGGCTCCCAAGTTGCATCAGTAGCTGTCAACCCCTCCCAATGCACTAATACTTCCCGCTCGCCATTGCGGCACCGTGCACAGATAACATGATGTGGAGTCGGAGTCACCCGGCCATGGAGCAGCTGTGGTAATGCTGGTGGTTCGGCCGGAGGAGTGCCATAATATTGTTTGAGCAAGTTGACATGGAAAACGTCATCAATACGGGCGTGGGCTGGTAATTGGAGACGGTATGCCACATCGCCAATGCGCTCCAATATCTGGTACGGACCGTAAAAGCGAGGAGCCAACTTGCGATTCATAGTGGCAGCCAGCGATAAGGCTTGACGCTGATGGAGACGGAGCCAGACCCATTGTCCCACCTCAAAGGATAATTCTCTATGTTTGGCATCATACGCTTTCTTGTAGTGCTGTTGGGCCAACAGGAGGCGGTCCCGGATATCTGCAAGCACTTGATCCCGCTCCAAAAGAAGTTGATCCACGACCTGTACGCGAGTGGATGTGGATGAATGTGGACGGAGCGTCGGGGGGTCCCGGCCATAAACCACCTTGAATGGAGTCTCGCGCAAGGAGGTTTGGAACGATGTGTTATAACAGTATTCGGCCCATGGTAACCAGCGTATCCATTGTCGCGGACGATCGCCTGTGAGGCAGCGGAGATACATCGCAATGATTTTGTTTGTTGCCTCTGTCTGTCCATCGGATTGAGGGTGGAATGCTGAGCTCAGATGAAGTTTAGTGCCCGTCAACCGGAAGAGTTCCGACCAAAAGTTGCTTGTGAATACTGGATCTCGGTCACTAACAATGGAGCAGGGAATCCCATGTAGGCGTACAATCTCATCGAAGAATACCCGAGCCACTGAACTTGCTGTATATGGGTGAGCCAATGGAAGGAAGTGGGCATATTTGGAGAAGCAATCGATTACGGTGAGTATCACCGATTTGCTGTGCACCCGTGGTAGTCCTTCCACAAAGTCCATAGAGATGTCATCCCAAATGTGTGAAGGTACTTGCAATGGCTGCAAAAGACCTGATGGATGGAGCTGTACAGGCTTGTTGCGTTGGCAAATCTGGCAAGAACGGACAAAGTCTTCAACTAGCTGGCGGTCTTTTGGAATATGGAAATCATGCCGAAGGCGGTGTAGTGTTTTCTGGACTCCCTCATGGCCGGTTGCATGTGCTGTGCGCAAGATGGATGGTAGGAGCGCTGATGATGGGGGGACATGGATGCGGTTGTTGTACAGCAGCAGCCCGTCGGAAATTTGCCATGGTGTACCCAGCGCACCCTCCTGGATCTGCGTGTGCAGTGCTACCAGCTCTGGATGAGCTATATTTTCCTGCCGCAGATCTTGAAATATCGTGAAATCGGGTCCGGAGATGGCAGACAAAGAACCGGTCTCTTCTGCACAGCGGGACAGTGCATCTGCGACGGTATTGAGGTGGCCTGGTTTGAATTCCACATGGAAATCATAGCCGAACAGCTTGCAGACCCATCGGTGTTGCGGGATGGTGGAGAGCCTTTGATCTAACAGGAACTTGAGGCTGTAATGATCCGTTCGGACTGCAAATCAACGCCCCCACAAGTAGGGTCTCCAATGCCTGACCGCCATGACGAGACCCATCAACTCACGTTCATATGCGGCCAAATGCGTATGGCGAGCAGCCAACACCCGACTGTAGAAGGCAACGGGGCCGTGGCCCTGGTGTAGTACCGCCCCGATGCCGGAGCCCGACGCATCACATTCCACTATGAATTCAAGCTCGAAATTCGGGAGTTGTAAGACGGGCGCCGTGGTTAGAGCATTTTTGAGGGACTGCAATGCTGTTACTGCTTTGGACGTCCAGGAAAACGCCTCCTTCTTGAGCAGGCGTGTGAGTGGTGCTGCGATCGTTCCGAATCCTTGAATGAACTTGCGGTAATATCCCGCCAAACCGAGGAATCCCCGAAGAGCTTTAACGGAACGCGGCTCTGGCCAGTCCTGGACTGCCTGGACCTTAGTGGCATCCATGGCCACCCCTTGCGCGGAGATAACGTGCCCCAAATAAGCTACGGACAGCTCGCCAAAGAAGCACTTGGAGCGTTTGAGAAAAAGTTGGTGTTGTTGCAGGAGTCGAAGAACTGCTCGAACATGGCGCAGGTGCTCCACCCATGAAGGACTATAAATTAGAATGTCATCAAGGAAGACCAAAACAAAGCGGCGCAAATATGGGCGGAGTATACTGTTCATGAGTGCTTGAAATGTGGCTGGCGCATTCGTCAGGCCGAAAGGCATGACCAAAAACTCAAAGAGGCCTTCATGGGTGCGGAAGGCTGTCTTCTCGACGTCTGGAGGATGCATCCGCACCTGATGATATCCCGATCGGAGGTCCAACTTGGTAAAAAAACTTGGCTCCTTTCAATTCATCTAGAAGTTCATCGACAACCGGAATTGGGAACTTGTCTTTGACCGTTTTGCTGTTGAGAGCCCGGTAGTCAACGCAAAAACGCCAGGTACCATCGTGCTTCTTGACTAGTAACACTGGCGAGGAATAAGCAGATGTACTTGGACGAATAATCCCTTGCTGAAGCATCTCGCCGCATTGCCGTTCGAGCTCATCTTTGAGAAGTTGTGGATAGCGATAAGGGTGGACTGAAATTGGTGCCGTCCCTGGGATGAGGTGTATATGATGGTCCTGGGCTCGTGCTGGAGGTAACTCCTGAGGTGATGCGAACAGGTTGTCGAATTCTTGCAGCAACGCATCCATCAAGGTTGGCCCGGAGATGTTGCAGGCCTGTGGCAATCGCTGTGCAGTCTGGAGACCACGCCACTGGACTTTGTGATCACCCCTCCAGAATGCCATGCTCAGCGTATCGAAGTCCCACAGAATTGGCCCCAGTGTGCGGAGCCACTGTACGCCGAGCACGACGTCAAATCCCTCCATCGAGAGCGAATAACAATCAATGGCGAAATCTTCTTGACCAACTTGTAGGCGCACTGCGGAACAGAGGCCCGAGCTCTGCACCCGGTCGCCGTTCGCAACTAACGCTCGCAAACCTCGCCTCAGCTGAACAGAAAGGTTGGCGCTCTTGGCTGCGGTTGCTGTGATGAAGTTGTGTGTAGAACCAGAATCCAACAGAGCTAACAGGGTCACGCCCCCCCACTACCACTGATAGCTGCATGGTCTGCGCTGCTTTTGGGGCAATCCCCGTTGCCGCATACAGCGATATCCGTGGTTCCTCGTCTTCTGGAGCGATGTCCCAGTCTGCATCGTCATCTGAGCCACCGCTGGGAGCAAATAACATGAATAGTCGCTTGCAGCGATGACCGGGAGAAAATTTCTCGTCGCAGTTGAAGCACAGTCCGGCGGTTCGCCATTGCTCCATCTCTTTGGCAGTTAGAAAGCGACGTTGGAGCGTCCGGCGTGGGTGAACTGCACCCTGCGCAGCCCCCGTTGGCGGATTTGCATTAGGTGCTGGGAGGGCGGGTGGCACTGCTCGATTTGGCGGATACAACCGAGCCGGTGTTGTCGCTGCTGCTTGTGCTGGGTTTGGGGCCGACTTTCTAGACAATCCACCCATATCTTGTCCTGTAGCCTGCGCACGCCGTTCGTAGGCTCGTGCAAGAGCCATTGCCATCCGTAGATTTGTCGGGTTTTGCAGTTCCACATCTGTGCAGATTGGTTCCCGCAGTCCTGGCGTAAATAACTGAACCTGCTGCTGTGGTTGCATGTTTTCCACCCGGCAAAGAATGGCAAGGAACTTCTGTTGATATTCTTCCACAGTGCCGGTCTGAGTAAGTTCCTTCAATTCGCCGAGAGGGTTGTGGCGGATTGACGGTCCAAACCGAAGGTTGATGTATTCTTTGAAATGCTGCCAGTTGGGCTCCCCTTCGTCTATCTCTAGTTGGTAGTACCATTGCTGTGCTACTCCAACCAGATGGTAGGATGCGAGCCATACTTTTTCACTCTCCAATGTTTTCTGCCCGTGAAAAAATTGTTCGCATCTTTGCAACCAACTCATTGGATCTCCCTGTCCATCGTAGGCGGGAAATTCCAATCGGTGGAAACGTGGAGGCTTCTCAGATGCTAATCCCCCTCGGTTGCTTACTTGGCTTGCTGGTGTCATGTTTCCTCCTGGAAGTGGTAGTAGTCCGTCTCCTGTGGGTCGTTTTTCCAATGCTATTAGCCGATTCCCAAGCTCCTCTTCTTTGTTCTGTTGTCCTTCTAGAATCTTCATCATCGCCTCAACCCTCTTGGTCAAGGTGTCCAGATTTGCCGCCGTATTTGCAATCTGCTCGTAGAGTGCAGTTTTGTCGTCAGCCATGTGCTCTGATACCAAGTTGTCACACCTCGATCTCAGGTTGTAGTTGTGCACTGCAGGGGGACGGGAACTGGATGAAGAAGTCGGTGCCGTGCTGAAGTCCGGCGATCAGGACGGAAGCAATGGCGGCTAGGGTCGCCGGGAACCAGAGGAACGGGAGGAAGAGTTGGAGATAGAAGGAAGGAGGAATTGAGGTAATACTTCTCTGCCCCTTTATTATCATACTCATCCCCTTTATATAACAGAGGAGAGGACCGGTTAATTCGGCAACTAGAACATGTACTCCGAATACAATTCCTATTGCTTACCGAGTTCTATACGACTCGCCTCCTAGTGTTCCTGACGGAAATCAAAACCCTAACCTACCCCTGAAGATTACGCGGCCGAGACAGCCGCCTCTGCTGGATCAACTGGACGCCTTGCCCCTCTTCTCGCATAGACCTTCCCAAACCGTCCAGCCCTGACACCTTGGGCCGGAAGGCCCAAGGTGGTCGGCCCACTCTCCAGGCAGCACAGTTAGAGGTTTTTATTTATTTATTTTATTCATTTTACACTATTTCATAATTTTTATTTTTCCCTTCCCGCGATTTATCGAAAAACCAGCGACTCCGCGATTAATTTAAAGCTGACGCCGAAACGACGTTCAGGATATTACATTCTCCCCACCTAAAATGGATTCGTCCTTGAATCTAACTCCTCAGCCCACGAGACAAAAGAACAATCAAGGAAAGAACAACCAAATGATAGAGCATCCCAAGGATAGAACATCTCAAGGAAACAACAACTACGGGTTCTCACCCACCTCGAAGAACTCGGGGTGCTTCCTTCGCATTTGATCCTCCAGTTCCCACGTAGCCTCCCTCTCAGACTGAAACATCCAGAGGACCTTCACATACTTAATTGTCTTGCTCCTCAAGACCCGCTCCGAAGTATCCAAGATACGCACTGGTCGACTCTCCATAATGAGAACCTGATCCACCGTGACCTGCCCCAGGTCAATCTTGTGCTCGGGATCCCGCAAATATTTCCTCAGCATAGACACATGGAATACATTGTGCACACCACTCAGCGAGTTTGGCAACTCCAAACGATAAGCCAAACTGCCCACCCAAGCAACCACTGGAAAAGGGCCGATGTACCACGGGCTAAGCTTCCCGGTGGTACCAAACTGAACAATACCCTTAGTTGGCGACACCCGAAGGAGCATAATGTCACCAACCGCAAACTCCAACTCTCGGCGCCGAACGTCCGCATAACTCTTTTGTCGGCTCTGAGCGGCCAATAGATCCTGCCGTTCTCGCAAAATTCCCCGCCACAGCTAGCAAGCCACTATCTAATACCATCCTCCTTCTTAAAACATTTTCTTCTATATATTATAATCGGGATAATACAATGTACCCCTTTTAAAGAATTCGACCACAGATTCCACTCATAACATTTTACTCGAAGCACAAACAATAACTTTTACAAATGGAACCCAACCAGAAGAAGAATAAAGGATTCTCAAGCAACACACTAGCAACCAGCTTTCCTTCAGAGGACCACGATCCAAATCAAAGAATTCACCACAAAACCTTTTACACTCTCCAAATAGACATTTGGAGAATCCACACCACATAAGCCAAGAGTGAAATCACTGGACAGACCAAAACAATCATTTTCTTTTCCTAATTGGAAAAGACTACGCCTCAACATAAAACAACTCAATTTGCAGATGACCTCTGCCATAAACACACAGTTTAAGCAAGAATCAAAAGAGCATATTACTGCTCGAGGTATCATTAATTTCTCAATCCATTCCCTTTCAAAATTTAACTTTCTTGAACCAAAGATTTCCAAATCATCGCCCAACACACCAACTCATTTATCTTAAGTTGGCAACTTCAACAATGCGTTCAAACTGAGTACATCATACACACCCTTATAGAGAGACTCTACTGTCTCCACAAAACACAATCTAGCCAAGACCTTGACCAATGGAATTACTTTGACAGATAATTCCTAAAGCACCTCAATCCCTTAAGGAAAATAACTCGAAATTCATATCACACCCACACATACTCATTTACTGCACCTCAAGGATGCTATCCCGATCATCACACTATTTGGATTCCACTCTGATCCACTGAGAGACCATGTGGTGGTCATCCCGTGTGAATGATGAGTAATTGACATCGGTTTATGAGAGTCGAGTTTGATTTGGGTAGTTCGGACCATGTCGTTGCGGAGTGCAATGGACTCGGTCGGACTTGGTCAAACCTAGTCAAGGGCTTAGGATACGTATTATGCTGATTTGACAGGTTTGGACTTCATCAGTGGTAAGTGTAATGATATTTACGCTTTCATGTATCGAGCGGTGCTATTTGACGTGTTTTATTGTCTGTGTGACTGCAGGACGTCGAGTGGAGTCGTGGTGAGACACGGTGGACCGGACTAGGCGCAGGTGGCGCTGAGGTCAGAACGGTCGGGATGTGTCGAAGACGACGTGGATTCGAGGTGGTTGCGAGACGTGTGAGACAAGGAGCGCGGAAGTTTCCCGGAAGGTGCAGGAGGGGCGAATCGGGAAATTCGCAAGGCTGCACAAGCGGGAGCGGGCTCCGTTGGACGTAGCGGGCGTAACGGGGCGGAGACCCGTTAGCCAAGCGCTATAAAAGGAGAGGAGGGGCTGCATGCCCACTTGAACACTTGGATAGAAAATTAGGGTTTGCTAGAGTCAAAAGAGGCTTTGATGGCTTGCTTTGGCTTTAGGCTTTAGTGGGTGAGAGTAGGTGTTGAATACAGAGTGTGCTCCCTGGGTGTCCCCCCTCTCTTCGTTGTTTTCCTCCCAAGAAACATGTGAGGTTCTTGGTGTTCTTGAGGATTGAGAGGTTGGAGATGGATTGAGAGTCTTGTAATCATCCTTTTGTTTGAATGTCCATGCGTATGGTGACATATCTGTAATCATCTTGTTCCAAGAAATGAAATCTCTGAAGTTTCTTTTGTGCAGCCTCTCTGTTCTTCGTTTACCCTCTTGGCATGGATTCTTGATTTTTTGAGTCTCTTGATTTTTCTTGTTTGAGTATGCCAAAATGGGTTGCTATGACATGTGAGATGCCCAAAGGCCATTTGGCTAGTTAACTCCAAGAGCAAACTTGGCTTTAATTTCAGATTTGGTTTTTTGAGTTCCTCTGTTCTTGTTTTTACATTTCTAGGGTTTAAGTGAACTCCTTGATTCCCTTGAGCAAATGGCCTGAGATTTTTGCTGGGTTGCCCTGAGTGTATTGCTAACCTTCTTGCAAAATTTCATGAGCAAAGATTGAGAGTGGATGGAGAAATTTGGTTTTTAGCTCTCCTTCTGTTGCTTGCCAAATTTTCTAGGGTTTTGTGTTAAACCTTGATTTTCTTCATGGCTTGAGCTGATTTCTGGTCTAGGAGATCCCTTTCCTATTGCTAATATATTCGCAAAGTTTCATGTGCAAAGGATTAAGGGTTTGAGACAAACTTGATTTTTTTTGTGTTGGCTCTGTGTATTTACAGTTTTGGGCATAATCTGATTTTCTCTCTTTTGAAATGATTTCAGTTGGCTCCTAGGCTCTCTCTGGATATTTTGAGGACAATCTTATCTTTCTGGACCAAGTAGCTTGAAGGGAAATCATCTATTTTGCTGCAGTTTGAAGCTTCACTTTCTATTGTCTGAAAATCTGATTTTTTGGCTTGCTGTCCCGAGAGGCGGTCTGACCGCGGCCTTCAAGGCGGTCCGACCGGAGGCACCAAACCGGTCTGACCGGGCTGGCCATGGCGGTCAGACCGGCCTGGTGAGGTTTGACCGCCCACTGCACTGGAGTTTGACCGGCCATCTGGTTTTTGTATTTTGATGTTAGTTCCAGTTGCTTCTCTTTAGTTCTAATGCTTCCTTGGGTTCCTAGAGGTCTGTAGAATGTGGTTTTCCTTTCTTCATAGCATAGATTGCTATTGGAGAAAAATTTGAGAGTGAGTACTTGTGGGTTCTTGCTCTCACTTCTGAGTACTTGAGGTGCAGTATACTTCCCTGATCTCTTCTCTTAGCTTCACACATAGCTTGCGAAGGAGATCTTGGAAGTAGTTTGTTAGAGGGGTCTTTTTTAAGGATCGACATTCACCCCCCCCCCCTCTGTCGCCATTTCGGTCCAACATCCACTATTCCCACACAGAGACGCTGAACCTCTAAGGTTCTAGCATAACAAAAGGTAAAGCTCAGACTCAGCTTTCAAGGCTCCTTGAGAGACCATGTGGAGGTCAATCCCATGTTTGTGATGAGTAATTGACTTCGGGTTTAGGAAGTCGAGTTTGGTTGTGTGGTTCGGACCATGTCGTTGCGTGGTGCAACGGGCTCGGTCGAATCTGGTCAAACCTAGTCAAGGGTTTAGGATGCTTATTATGATGATTTGATAGGTTTAGGCTTATTCATGCGTAAGTATGGTTTATGGATGTTAATTGTGCTTTCATGTATCGAGCGGTGCTATTTGGTGTGTTGCTTGTTTGTGATGACTGCAGGACGTCAAAGCGGAGTCGTGGTGAGACACGGGGAGACCGGACTAGGCGCAGGTGGCGTTGAGGTCAGAACGGTCGGATGTGTCGAAGACGGCGGAGATTCGATGTGGTTGCGAGTCGTGGACGACAAGGAACGCGGAAGCTTCCCGGAAGGTGCAGGAGGGGCGAAAGGGTAATTTCGCGAGGCTGCACAGGTGGAGGCCGGTTTCGTTTGGATTCGAGCAGGCGTAACGGGTTGGAGACCCGTTAGCCGGAGGCTATATAAGGAGGGGGTGTCTCCTTATGTATGCATGCACTTCCAATGGGTTTGAGAGAGAGGTAGGGTTTTGGGAGTCAAACGAGTCTTTAGGAGGTGGTTTTGCTTTGGTTCTTTAGTTGGTAGGAGAGGGCAGAGAGTGTCTCCTCGTTTATCGCCCTTCTCTGTTGAGTCTCCTCCCAGGAAGCATGTAGGCTCTTGGTGTTCTTGGGGATTGAGAGGGAGAGGAGGAGTGGATTCCCATGTAATCATCCCTGGTCGAATGTCCATGCGTATGGGGACTCCTTGTAATCCTTGCTTGATGTGGAATGAATGGATTAAGGTTCATTTTCAGTTTGTGCTCCTGTGTTCTTCGATGTTCTCTGTGCTTGATTCTTGCCTTTCTTGATTTCTTGTTGTTTGTTGCTGGGGAGTGCCAAAATGGGTTGCTCTATGTTGGGATAGTGCCTCAAGATCATTTGATCAGTTAAAATCCCAAGAACCCATCTTTAATTTCAGTTCTTGTTCTCAGGGCTTCCTTGTTCTTATTTTCCTTTTCTAGGGTTTTGGTGAGAATCAAGTTTCCCTTCTTGAGATGGCTTGAAACTTGGTATGAAGAGTCCAAAGGCTATTAAGTAGCTATCCTCAAAGTTTCATAGCCAAAGGATCAATGGTTGGGGAGTAATTTGAGTTTTGGTCTTGTACCTGCAAAATTTCAGATTTTTGCCATAATCTGAAATTATTGATCTTAAGTTTGATTTCTTGGTTTCCTAGAGCCCTCATGCTATTTAGCTTATTGTTGTGTTGCTCTGGGACAAAAAAGAATGAGGGAAATCGACTTTGTTTCTTGTTTTTCGAAGATCTGAAATCAGTCCCGAGTTTCAGAATTTTCAGAGTGCTCTCGGGTAGCCTGGGGACAGGGGAGCGGTCAAACCGCCGCACTCAGAGCGGTCAGACTGGGGAACAAGGGGCGGTCAGACCACCAAGTACTGGGCGATCAGACCGACGGCTTGTGATCGGTCAGACCGGCCCTTCAACAGCGGTCTGACCGGCCTCCCCCTGGCAGCCTGTACTGCTTGATGTTTTTGATGAGTTTTTGGCGTCTTGGTTTCTCTGTTTTCTGTGCTCATTTCCTCTGATTGCTCAAGTGTCCAGAGGGTAAAATCTTTCCCCTTCATAGCTCTTCATAGCTATTGGAGAGGCGATTTTCGAGTAAGTACTTGAGGGGGTCATTTTTAAAGAGTCGACATTCACCCCCCCTCTGTCGCCATTTCGGTCCAACACTCCTACAAGAACTCCCCGTATATAGATAGGGAAGTCCTCAGGTGAAAACCCAACTATTTCACAATTTGCACACACTCAATTGTTAACATCAACAAATTATTTGGCTCCAAAACAAACATTCTATTTATATCAAATCCTTCCCAAGGATTATCTTACGAAAACAATATTTCATCTAATGTACCATAAACATCGTGATATTTATGGCTTTAGCAAAAAAATCATCTACCAGACCACCACTATCCAATTGCCATCACGCAACAAAGAAAACCTCACAACTCACATCGGTTACCCTTTTCTTAGAAGAAGAGGTAAGAAGAAAATAAATTCCGGCACACAGAAAATCGCTATCATCACAGTAACCATAAGACCAAGAGAAGAAAAATAATAAATAGCAATGAGGTTGGAAAACACAAAATGAGATCATCCGTACCTCAAATACATCTAGTACACTTTTCTTTTAACAAGAAATAATTGATTTTTTTATTACCTCATCCCACCAGTTCCAACAAAAGAGTCTTGAAGACCACAACACAAGGTTTAGCAAAAAGAAACACTAAAGCATTCAACGCGTCGCTTTACTCAAAGCAATCTCGGCTACTACACAAGTCATAAGGTCCAAAAAGATCCCAACCCCAAATCTCAAATCCTTTAAGTCAATTAGTATCATGGAACTAACAAATTCCTTTATTTAAAAAAACATCAACACCATAATCACAACTACATGCTATCAATTGTATTAACAACAAGATAAAATACTCTTTGCAAGAATCATCATATCCTCTTACTCCTTCATATTTTTCCAAAAGGAACACTATAAATCACTTCATCATGTTCTTATTATCTAAGTAAGATTCCAACTACTTAATCTAGGAAATCCTAGTGCATAAGCCACCATAATAAAACAAAGCTCTTAAACAAGATGATACTAGTACATGACAATCTCACAAAACATGCTAGTATAAATCTCTTATTAGATTTCATACATTCAATTTGTATTGATGCTCAACTCTAATTTAGCACAAATTGATTGCACTTTAGTCATTACTGGCAATAATTGATTATTATTTTGTCATAACAGCATTCATGATCCTAACTCTGTTTTGCAATCATAAAAACAATCATGAGCATGGATTCAATATCCCACCTTACGTTCAGAAATTTAGAACGAAATAACTTTAAACTTCAATAATACCAGCTTTATAAGACAAGATTCCACAAGTCAATACATGAACCTTCATCTATTTCTTTATACATTTGTCAATAATTTAACATGGGATAAGTTACATAAATTTAGCAGTTGTACATGTTCAACAAGTATGTAAGGAGAGGACATATTAAAGGTTAATATTACCAAGGCAATATTCCAACACCACCTAACTTAACCATCTCGAATGGTCAAATTAATTATTTAAGATCAATCAATCCAATCTACTCGACAAGTTGGGAATTTAAAGAACCACAATAATGAAACCAATTTTTTCTTATATTCCTCAATAACTGTATGAGTTCTAAACATGTATTGACAAATTTCTTAGCCACAATTCTTCAAGAAACTACAATAGGGCAAAATCATATTAATCAACTTCACTTCTAAGGATGTTAGTAGAAATTATTTATGCACCACGCTAGCATCTCAACTTGATAATTCACAACTTATCAATTATTCACATAATTGCCACCTCCTACTTAGACATAACAAAACATCACAAATGGGTTTAACACTTCCTTTTAGAAAGGAGAGGAATCAAACCTCAACACTCGAAATAACCCAAAAAATGCATAGAGCCACGGTTTCCACAAGTTAACGAACTTCCAACATAAAGCTTTGATTTTTTTCAAAGAAAATGTTGAATGAATAAATGAGCCATGTTTTTCAATAAGAAAGATAGAAACAACAATGAAATATCCATCTCGCAAAAATAACACTACTCACAAGCAACAAAAGCAACTCATCACTAAACAAGAAACAATATTTGTCTCAAGGACAATTAAAGGCCTACTGGCACCCAACAACTGCAATGAACCGCTAACTCAAGAGAAATTCATTAACCGCAATAGGCCAAGAATTGGCCAAAATCAACTCAAGGAAGATGACAACTTTTCTAAAGAAATTCACTGACAAATCTGCAACTTAGTTACCCAAGGTAACTACAGCTATCCCCATACCGCGAACAGTGGTATAAACTAGCAATGCCAAGGCAGAAACTACAATCTCTACATCTTATCATTGACTATCCTCACTCATAACAGTCATAGGAGCAAATTATAATCATACAAGATCATCTCATAACATAAATCATCAACACAACATGTCAAAAGCATAAATGCAATGCTTGACCCATCCCATTCTACTGTGCACCAGTGTGTCAATTTAATAATTTAATTACCACGGACCTAACGTCCGCTCTGATACCAACTGTAACACCCCAGGACCCATGTTACCCTGGGATGTCACTAAAACCACTCTACAGCTAGCCATAATTATAAGATAATATAAACTGGCAACAATTCCTAAAACATGATAAGCTAAGCGGAAGCACAATCAACTAAGGAAGACCAAGATAATAATATCGAACTCATCAATTAAAACATCCTCTAACAGTTTAACCAAAAGAATAGTCCACCAGTTCAACATTAATAGCTAGCCAATTGACTAGAATCCTCTCGATTTTATTACAGCACGAATTCATGAATCAAGTGCATTATTGTGGTGCTGCTCTACCCATCCCATGCATCCTCAAGAATCACCTGTAGGGGGGAAACAAGAAGGGTGAGATAAAATCTCAGCAAGCAAACTGTTTAACAGGCTAATTAAACTACAACAGTGTAATCATCAACATTTATTTTCCCCAATGACCACGTTTATACCCTCAACCTCAAATCAACACCAACGACGGTAAAACATAGCAAATAAATCTTGTTTGACTACTTTAAAACCTCAACCACTACCACTACCAAGGACAATGAAGCATTGTCATGTTTTACCCCACTACTTCATGATTTCTTACATCCACAACTGCTGTCAACAGTTACTACAAGAGAAAAGAATCTCATGCCACAATCACAACCCCGACCATACCACAAGGGACGAACCCCATTCCACAGCCACATCCACATTCCTCATTCCACAAGTAACTCACATGAGCCAAATCCACATTACAACTATGAAATTGTATTTGACTGCAAAATAACATCACCACAATACATTGCATAGGTATGCAAATGATCTTTCCACAATGCAATGCATATGAATGCGTATGATCCACTGCACCCTTACCAACAAGGTAAGAGTGTGCACCTCAAATTAAGTGAATTAATTAATGTGAATGTAGAATAATTAACGAGTTAAACAATAGCACAACCGCTACGTCTACTTGCCTCTACCGACGAAGCGAAGCAAATCACATGCGTTCGGGAGCAAAACCACCTGTCCAAAAGTACTTCTCAGCACAATACAACAGCAATGAAAATGCGTCTTAAGAAGTAAAGACGTCGCTAGAACCCCAAACCCACACATAATCCTCTCCGCTTAACGATTCTTCAGTCTACCCACTGCAGCAGCGCTGCATAATATTTTTTGTATCTTTAACAATAATCAGTCATTTACAGCAAATGTTATATTTCTGGATTCCTCACTTAAATACCTTCACTTTTCATGTAGATCACATATTTTTATTTTGATCCCAGAAAGGTGTAACTTAATGCGCAAAACAGAGGACGTTGTCTGTTCTCGCAACCTGGGCAGCCAAATTCTAACGCGTCCCAACCACAGTGTAAGGTTCTAAAAATTATGATTTTCATACAGAAGTTATATTACTGAATTCCCTACATTTTTCTTAATTTCGACAAAAATCATAAAAATCATCTTCTACCCCTAAATCACCCTTGAACAGCAATCTGCCCCAATCTGTACCCCCCTGTCGGACAGCGAGGTTTCCGACCCTGCTACGCCCATATCCCGCGGCCAAAAATTCTGAAACAATTACAGTAGGTGGTTTTCGTTGTCCTCTACAATTTTCCTTTTAGGAATATCCTCAGGACAAATCGTTTCGTAGGTATAAACTGTGCAAACAGACGCACTGCGCGGATTGATCTACAGGCAGACAGCAGGAAATCTCTAATCGGGTAATCAATCTGCTAATCCCCTTCTAATCCCGTGCCATGAACCCTAATTTCTCTAAAAACATAAGGGTTTGGGATTGGGAAAAATTACCTAGAGGATCCCTTGGGATCACCCCTCTTCTTTCCTCCTCTTCTTCTCCTTCTTCTCTTCGTCTTCCTTCTCTTCCCTTTCTTCTTCTTCCTTCTCTTCGACAGCAGCTGTGGAGGGGTGTTGGAGGCACAACCTGGGAGGGGGGTGCGGCCAGGGGGTGGGAAAAGAGGAGGTGGCAGCCAAGGGGGGAGAGGGGAGGTGGCTAGGGTTTTTAGGGGGAGGGGGAGGGGGTGTGGCCACCCCTTGGGCCGGAAGGCCCAAGGTGGTCGGCCCACTCTCCAGGCAGCACACTTTGAGGTTTTTATTTATTTATTTATTTTATTCACTTAACACTATTCCACAATTTTTATTTTTCCCTTCCCGCGATTTACCGAAAAACCGGCAACTCCCCGATTAATTTAAAGCTAACGCCGAAACGACGTTCAGGATATTACAATAATAATAGCTATCAGTCTAGTATCCAGATGGCACCATATGAAGCATTATATGGATGAAAGTGTTGATCCCTTGTGTGTTGGTATGAAACAGGAGAAAAGCCACTAATGGGACCGTAACTAGTAAGAGAATATGATGAAAAGATCAAGATCATCAGAGAAAGACTTAAAATAGCCCAAAGCAGACAAAAGAGATATGCAGATCAACGTAGGCGAGACCTTCATTTTGAAGTTGGGGATTATGTCTATCTTAAGATCCCACCTTTCCGAAGAGTCCATCGATTTGGAGTGAAAGGAAAGCTAAGTCCCAGATACATAGGACCTTTCCGGATTTTACAACAAAAAGGTACCCTAGCATATCAGTTAGAACTTCCTACCCAGTTGTCCAGGATACATAATGTCTTCCATGTCTCTCAGCTTCGGAAGTGTTTACGTGAACCGTCTCAACATCTAACCGACCTAAATATACTCCTCCAGGCAGATTTGACCTATGAAGAGCACCCTGTGAAGATTTTGGAAGTTGAGGATCGCCGATTACGGAATCGAACTATTCGCTTCTGTAAGGTTCTATGGAAAAACCACTCGATCCGTGAAGCTACATGAAAGAAAGAAGAAGAGTTACGTGAGTCTTACCCCCAACCTATTCAAGCGAAGACCCGATTTCGCGGACGAAATCGCCTAAAGGGGGAAGGCTGAAAGAACCTTAAATCTAATACCCTAATTAAGTAAGTGATTAGCAGGAAATTAAATCTAATTATTGCATTCCATCAAACTTTTATTTGTGAGAAATGTTACCATTATTTAAAAATATAATACATAGAAATTTTTTGAGACCTAGCAGTTTTGAACAAAAGCATAATGTTCAAGAAAATGCAATAATTATAGCGATCCAAATTCCATCCACCGTTACATGGCATCTGCACCATATAGCATCTTTCAGCGTTATAGCCGCTTAACTTACCACTGGGACGACACCCAGGACAATTCAAATCAGGGCTTTGCACTGCCCTTCCACTTTTCCATTCCCACACACGAAGTTTTTGAAATAGAACTATATCTAGTTAAGTTCCCATGTCCGCCCTTTACCGTGGGCACGGCTATTCAAATAGTTTTGACTCTGCAGAGTTTGCACACTTTCACCACAAGAGACAATTAACTCGTTGCCCCACATGATTCCTTAGTCATGTGGTTGAGCAGACCATCACAGTGACTGTTCAAAGTATCTAGTCCCTTTTGTCATCTCACTTTATGGGCTTCTCCCACTTGCGGTGGGTCCCATCTATGCACGGGATGTTTCCCCACAGTTACTAACGCAGCTGGGCTTCTCAACTCCCCACAACGATTAGAACAGCTGGGAAAACTTCACCCTCCACTGGTGTCCCTTAGGGCCCCCTTGCCCGTGCGTATCCACTCCCCATCCACTACCGGTGAGATGAGTCCGGGGATTTCGATAAATTTACTTAGCCAAGTTGTACTTTATAGACTTGTGGTTGTACTGTTTTACACAGGAGGTCATGACAAGATTCGGTCCTTAGTGGTATCTGGGCGGTCTACCACTAACCCACTTTGTGCTTCCACTGCACCACACATGCACACCCTCGAACCAATCCGCCCAGATATTTAAGCAAGTTGGGGATTTTGGGAGTGTAAAATAATCATATCAAATGTACCAGTCATTACCACCATGACTTTCCAAACCAGTTTCTCAGGATTAAAATGACAATGATGTTTGGGGCATTTCAGCGCCCCCTGAGTATCTATGCAGTACTAAGCATAGCATATAATTAGGGACTTATTTTTGAAATGTTACTATTATAATTTTGCTAGAGCGACAAGGTTCACACATTCAAATATTCCAAGGAAGGGGTAATATTATTCAAGGTTAACAATGGGCACATAACTAGAATATTAAATTAAACATGTATTTGCATATAAATTAACAGCATGCAATTTGATAATTTAAAACAAAGTAATTTGCAGAAAAGTAGGTTCAACATGATCAAAGTATTGACTCGCCTGGCATGGTTTACCGCGGTCTTGAGCTCACACAAAGTTGTCTCGTGCGATGATCTTTAATTCTTGGTCTCCATCGATCTTGGTCTCACTTGATCCTTAGTATCTTCAGGACTCCAAATTTCTAATTACGGGCAAACGACTGAATTCAAATAAAAGCAAGTAACTCAAAAGATCCAAATAAATCAGGATAAACTCAATTTAGTTTTATTATGAGTTAATGGGTGATTCGGGTGATTTGAAGCAAAATCGGTGGTAGAACATGATAACTTGATCCCTTTTTATTATTAATCCCTTTTTATTATTTTTGTATTTATCAAGGAAGTTCCACGAGTTAGGTTAGACCTATGAATTGGTGTGTGAGTTTACTGAGCATTATTTTGTTGAGTGCGATCATTTCGGGCATATATGTTTACATTACGGTAAAAATAACCTTTTATTGCATGTGGTTATTTAACCAGAATCACTATATTTTATATATGTCTTCATTTGATAATTTGACTTCATTTAACTATTTAGTCTATATTAATTATTCGCATACTAAATATTCATATATTAAATATTATGTAACCATATTTTACTTCCAAATTAAATTTTCTACATTCCCTAGATTATTCCCAAATTGTTCATAATTCACACAAAAATTCATATGAGCTCTAAAATTTCTGTTTTCAGTTCCATTGGATAGATCTTGAATTTAGATGAATTTAGAAATTTGTTTCATTCAATTTGGGGTTAAAATGAATAAGTTATGCTCATTTAAATTTTTCAGTTTAATTAAATCCATAAATTACTAAAATTCTGACAGGTGGGTCCCACTGGCTATTTAAATTTCTCTTTCATTATTTTTATTCCCATTCCAGTGTGCCTCTGACATGTGGGCCATACATTGCAACTAAAGGGTGGGGCCCACATGTCAGGGAGAGATTTTAATTGATTACTGGTTATAGCACTTATGGCAGTCATTAATCATTAACTCACCCTGACATGAACATTAATTAAGCTCATTTACACCCCAATTAACTAGTGTTATTTGTTGGCTACTCCTTGATTTTATTCCCTAATTATTCCTTAATCCCTCTTACGTAGCTACTAGCAAAAAGGGTTGGAAATCTAACTGTGCTTGTGGCCCGGGAGATTCGAACGCGAGCGGCCCGGGCGAACACGCAATCGACTAACCATCTCGGCTCGGGTGTTACCTGGCCGAGTAGCGCGGAGAG
Organism: Dendrocalamus latiflorus; assembly: GCA_017311315.1. Lineage (NCBI taxonomy): Eukaryota > Viridiplantae > Streptophyta > Magnoliopsida > Poales > Poaceae > Dendrocalamus > Dendrocalamus latiflorus. Next base: position 1,126,137 of record CM029675.1, read on the forward strand.
ATGCATTTGAATAGAGCGTGCGGGGCGGAGGTAGAGGAAGCTCGGGGGCGGCGGTGCCGGCGGTGAGCGGCGATTGGAGTGGCGGATGCAGGCGGCACAGCAGATGATCTGTGCAGGGATACAGTAATTATCTCCTGGCGCCACGCTTGGAGTGGTAGCGGGAGCTAGAGCCGCACGCGTGAAGAGGCGGGACGGCAGCGCGGGGAAAAAGAGGGGGCGGCGACAGAGCTAGTGGCGGCGAACCACCGGACTAAACCCGGCACGGGGCTCGGTGGCAATAGGACCAGGCGAGCGGCGCGTGGCAGGGGGAGGGGACGGGTCGGTGCGTGGCAGGAGGTGGCGATGGGACAATGTGGGCACGCGCGCTCTGTGACATCAGTGAAAAGCGGAGCACGCGCAGAGGAAGGAAAGAGAAGAACGAAGAAAGCGCTGGCGCTCGGTGGGGAAGAAGGGAAAGAGAGGGGGAAAGGAGGGCAGCTTGGCCACGCGGTAGAGGGAGAGATGCGCGTGTAGGGGTGCGGGCCCGCGGGGCCAGAGAGAGGAGGCGGGATGGAGGAGGGGGCTACGTGCCAGAGAAATGAGGGGGCGCAGGCGGGCTGGGCCAGCCGGTGGGGAAAAAGGCGCGCGGGAAAAGTGGGGGTTGGGCTGGGCCAACTGGCCTGGTCTGATTTCTTGTCTCTTTTTTTATTATTATTTTTTTGTTTTGTTTTGTGCCTTTGTGTCTATATATAATTCATGTATTATTCATTCCCTCTTGCTCACCTAATTTTATATTTATGTATTCTTGTCCCTAAATTTGTATGTGTAAAATTTTGGTATGTATATTTATGTATCTATATTTCCATATATGTTGGTACTTCTTTTGCTTGTTCATATTCTTATTCCTGCCATTATTTTCAAGAAATGACATTTTATGCTTTAAGTCGAGTTTTCTCACTTGCTTTTCTGGATCATCTTTTCAGATTCGAATTTTAAATTTTAATTCTCTATTATTTGAACATGTCTGTTCCTTTCTTTATTCTTTTAACTTTGAAACCTTCACCAAATTTTTCAAATTTAATTTTTCAGGATGTTACATAAAGGGACACCGAGTGGAGGGTGAAGTTTCCCCAGTCATACTAGCGTTGAGGGGAGTGGAGCCCGAATAGCGCTAGTAGCCGTGGGGAACATCCCGTGCAACGTATGGGACCCACCGCAAGTGGGAATGGCCCATAGGGTGAGATGACAAAAGGGACTAGATACTTTGAAAAGTCACTGTGATGGTCTGCTCAACCACAATGACTAAGGAATCGTGTGGGGCAGCGAGTTGATTGTCTCTTGTGGTGAAAGTGTACAAACTCTGCAGAGCCAAAACTATTCGAATAGCCGTGCCCACGGTCATGGGCGGACATGGGAAACTTAACCAGATATAGTTCTATTTCAAAAACTTTGTGGGTGGGAATGGAAAAGTGAAGGGCAGTGGAAAGTCCTGATTTGAATTGTCCTGGTGTCGTCCCAGTGGTAAGTTAAGCGGCTATAACGCTGAAAGATGCAGATGCCATGTAATGGTGGATGAATCGGATCGCTATATTATTGCATTTCTTGAACATTATGCTTTTGTTCAAAACTGCTAGGTCTCAGGAAATTTCTATGTATTATATTTTAAATATGGTAACATTTCTCATAAATAAAACGTCAGGAAGAATATAATAGAGTCGTAAGAAAGGAAGATGGCTATTTATGGTAATCACATAAAGAATTGGTGGATTCATGATTGATCATAAGAGGGATAATGATAGTGTGGAGTCTAGGAGAAATAAATTGGTGGAGCGTAAATGAATATATAGGCTAGATAGGTGAATTAGATGATTTTTGGAGAATTAGAGAGTGCAAAGGTATTTGCTGGATTATGACACTGATAATTTAAAATTTTTGGGAGATATTGGCGATATTTCTGAGAATATTGGAGGAATCATAACAAGTAGTGGATTATAATCTTGATAAGTGTATTCTCGGTGGATGTATACTAGTGAGTCGTAGACTTGATCATTAATGTATTTGGTGGAGGTATACTAGTGAATTAGTTAGTGATAGATAATGGAAAATGTGATTGATTATTAGAAGAATGAATTATGGTTTTGGATCAATAACAAAAAGGATTGAATATGAATGATTTCGGTGGATTTAAAATCAATGGTGTTAGTTAATCATTGGAATTTAGAGATGAAGAGTTGATGAATAGAAATTTCAAGATTGGATTATTAGGAATTTAGAACACAGAAGATATTGGTGGATTCAAAATGATTAATGATACTAGCTGTTTAGAGTTTTAGACAGCACTCAATATGGAAAGTATGTGTTCGGTGGATTAATTAAATAATATTAGATAAATGATGTCACTAGCTGTTCGGAGATTTAGGCAGCAATTGATTGGTGGATCGTACAATTGATGTTACTCGCTGTTTGGAGTCTTAGACAGTAATTAGTAAGGTAAGTGTGTCCTTGGTGGATTAAGTCAATTATGGCAATCGCCGTGTGAAGTTTAGGCAGTAACAACAACACTATGATTTAATAATAATAATGCTACCAAAAGCGATTTTTGGCAAATAAAATAGCCCGAGCCTCTCCTTTGATAAGCCATTTATACTATTTATTTGCATTCTGTGTATTGGCTCGCGGAGCACGGTGGTTGGTGTGCTCACACTCGCTTTTGCGACAAAATTCAGAATCAGGAATCAAATCACCTCGCCTCAGCAACAAGATTGGACATGCTGGCAGAGAAGATGAAGATGTCAAGGGCTAGGTCGCGAACCTCCAGTTGGCTGCCTGTGGGCATGTCCTGAAGGTCCCACCTGTGTGATCGTTCTTCCGCTGCTGCGATTTATTGATTTCGGCCTAATCGGCCCATGAGTAAGTCTACTATTATATTTACGCTTCCGCATGATATGTACTTTGATATTCAGAACTGTAATCTGTGAGCACTATCTACTGATCTAGGGAATAGTGCGGTGGAATCACAGAAGAATCCGGATTGTAAAATCTGGGTCTGACAGGCAACCATCTTGCCGTGCCGGCAAGGAGCAGAAACTAGATCTTTGACCATCTTGAGTTTCGGCAGACCACGAATGAGATCGTGGCCGCTAACTCGGGTCAAATGGTCAAATCCAATATAACCAAGTCTCCTATGCCAAAAGAAAGGTCGCGGGACTCAGAAGCAACCAAACGCCGGAGAGGATCACCAGAAGACTCAGAAAAATCAGCACGAAAGATCCTCCCAAAACGAGAAATCCCGCAAACCAGACTACACGAAGAATCAAGAATTTTGCAATTGTTTTTCTTAAAGCTCAAATCGAAACCATCATCGGTAAGCTGAGAGACTGAAAGCAAATTATACTGCAGCTTACTAACCAAAGCAACATCTTTCAAAATGAAAGAATCATTAACGCGCACTGTACCTTTGGTGATGACGCGCCAAGATGAAGCGTCTCCGAAGGTGATCGTCTCATCACCTGGAGCACGGGCAAGGGAAGAAAACCAACGGGAATCTCCGATCATGTGTCGAGAACACCCGGAGTCTACGAGTCAAACCTTTCCCTTCCCTACCCGGTGAACCTGAGTCAACCAAAGAGTAAAGTCTCAGTACTAGGGTAAATCAAGAGTGATTTTGGCACCCAATACTGAGTAACACGTTGAGTAGAAGAAGTAGCCACACGCGACTGACCTCTATCTACTCTACACTCTATGTCACTCAACAAGCCAGAAGGTCTACGTGTAGACCTGAAGCTGTTGTTGGGTCCAACTGCTACGGGAGAGTGAGTCGGAGCACCGACAACATTCTGATCACGCCACGGGTAGCCATCTCGACGAGGAAAATGAGATCTACCCTCAGAACAGCGGAAGTCACGACCAAAGGGAGCATGAGGACGAAAACCAGAAAACTCGAAAAAACCAAGTCCTCGATGCTGCCCAAACCCCTCAACAGGAGCAATTCTAGACCTCGTGTTGGTCTTAGGTGCACTCAGGGTCTGGGGCTGACCCTGAATACACCTAAGAGACTCAACACGGTCTCTACGCGCGATCTTGGCGCGCCTGCAGCATCGATCGACCAAATGCCCATCCTTCTGACAGAAGGTGCAGTGATACTTCACCTTCTGAGAGGTAGAAGTAGCATGATCAGGCTTCGCCTTCTGAGAGGCCGAAGCAACAGGTGTTACCACCTTACTGTCAGAGATCCCATGGACAAAGCCCGCAGACTTGAACTCAACCTTTTTGTTCTTGGGCTTGATCTCGATCACACCTGCATCTATGGGTCTAAGCACGGCAGGTGGATGCTTCCTCATATCCTCAGAAAAATCGTATCCTAGACCTTGATTGAATTTACAAATCTTGGACTGGTCTAGAATAAGATTTAGCTTCTTCTTGCCTCCTACAAACCTCTCGACAGTGTTCATAAGGTACTGACACTCCCGAAAGAGAGAGGTGCAAGAAGAGCAGGGGGAAGAAGACACAGCAGAAGGTAAGGGAGCAGAAGAAGAACCAACAGCAGAGGAACAAATGGCTTGTGCACGCATAGCCGACTCAGAAGGGACAGTCCTACTGCTAGCCAATTGGTTCACGTCGCTAGGTGTCACATCCCAAAATTTGGCTTTTTGAAAAATTTAAATTCAAATTAATTATTTTAAGGTAATTGGATTTTACTTGGCTTTTATTGGCCTTTCTGGATTTTTCTGGAATTTAAAAACTATTTTTAGAATTTAGAAAGTAATTCAAAATATGAAAATTAAATATCAACAGTAGTTGGAAATAATTTTTTAGTCCAAAATATGTCCAGGAGCTTCTGTGAATTTTTCTGGAATTTTTGGAGGTATTTTCATATTTTTCTGAGGCCTAAATAATTTTCTAGCCTTTTCTGAAAATCTAAATCAAATTCTGAAAATAAAATCTCCCTATTCCTCCAGCCGACGCGTGGACGGCCCAGATCCGTCCACATCGCCGCTCGGCCAATCCAGGCCACCCCTCCCATTCCCTCGCTGTCCAGCGGGCCCGGCCCGTCAGCCGGCGGCCCCGCCTTCCCTCCTCGCCCGACGCGTGGACGGCTCGGATGAGCCGAGTCTCCACGCGGGCCATCCAGCCGCCCGCTCTCACTTCCTCCCTCACCTCGCTGACCCGCGGGCCCCGCCCGTCAGCCACCCCGCGCCCGCGCCTCCCTTCCCTCTCCGGCCCCCTATTTCCTTTTTCCCCCAAACTTTCCCCACCGGCCACCGAGATCTCCGGCGAGGAATTAAGCGCCCGTGTTCCCTCCTCTGCCCCTATAAATACCCCCATCGCCCTCATCTCTCCCCACACCACCTCGCAGCGCTCTCCGCCTCCTTCCCCGAGCCCCGTAGAGCCCTGCCACCGTGCCACCTTCCGCTCCGAGCTCCGCCCAACTCCGGCGAGCCTTCCCCGCCGCCTCGGACCCTTCCAGAGCCCGCCGCCGCCACCCCGAGCATCCTCACGCCCGGGCGAACCTCCCCGTCACCTCGGCTGCCTCTCCCCGTCGCCGGAGCGCCGTCGCACCAGAGCTCCCGAGCTGCGCCGTCGCCTTCCCCGTCGCCGGCCTTCTCCGCTCGTCGCCGCACCTCGTCGACCCCTCCAACTGGACCCCCTCCGCACCGGGACTTCATTTCACGCGTCACCCGAACCCCTCCGGCCTCCCCTCGCCGCCGGCGCCGTCGCCTCCGATCACCTCTGCCCGGGCCACCCGAAGGTACCCCTCAAGAGGGTTACCTACCCTTATTGGGTAGGCAACGCCTCCCCGCTCACTTGGCTAGCAGCGCTCGCTCGTAACTCCCTCGGCGCGCGTTCGAGCCTCCGGCTCCGCGCGCGGAGGTTGAGTTTTTCGTTTATTTTCCGGGCTGACAAGTGGGTCCCACCCGTCAGCGGCCGTTGGTCTGCGCTGGTACTGCCTCCTGGGCCCCACCAGTCTGCGTCAGCCTCTGACAAGTGGGTCCAGATGCCAGTGGGTCCCACCTGTCAGTGACCGAAGAAAATGAGGTCACTGACAGAGGGGTCCCACATGTCAGTGACCAGCAGAGAATACTGTTCCGTGGGTCCCACCTGTCAGTCTCCCGAGATAAAAATAAAAGAATAAAATTTAATTCTCCAGTGGGTCCCACCTGTCAGAAATTCCCGAATTTCTAGATTTATTCAAATCTGAGATTTTCAAATGAGCATAACTTTCTCATTTTAACTCCAAATCCAGCCATTCAAATTTCTAAATTCATCTAAAATCATACTCTATCCAACTATGGCCTCTGTTGAATTTTTGGATTTTATTTGAATTTTATTTGTATTTATTTGCTTTGTTTGCCTCGTCTTTCCTCGCGTAGATTCCAACGTTGTTGACGATCCCTCTTCACAGCAACAAGAAGATCCAGAAACCCTGCAAGAAGGCAAGTCTCCTTTGATCATCTTGAACCTATGCTTTTGAAATGTTTTTAAAAATATTTTAAATTATGTGCATTGCTATTTACATAAAGTCACTAGTTCAAATCTTTAGGAATTAGTTATTCCAACTTGTTATGCCCTCATTTGACATTGATTGCCATGTACCTTGTCACCCTAGAACTCCCTTTGTCTCAATAATGAGATTACTATTAATCTTTGTGAATAGTAGATGGGTAGTTTAATGCTTAGTCATGCTAAATAATACCTTTGGAATATTGAAAATGGGAAATTATGATTTATTGTAATACCCCTGTGTTTATGAAAATTAGTGGTAATTGGAGTTGCCACTGTTCTTTTAAAATAAACTAAAATGTGAAAATTGGTTTAGATTAGGGTGGATGGTTAGTTTTGGGATTGGTGCAGTAAGCAATCCCCCACGAGAACTTGTTAAGTGTATGTTCCACCCTAGTCAATTAAGGACCGACGCTTGTGTTTGTCCAAACTGAGCATTAACCGTACAACCACAAGTCTATATGGGTACGACCTAGCTAACTAACTTATGATAGTCTAGTTTAGGTGCCACCAGTGGAAAGTGGATGCCAGGGATGGACTGGTTATTCACAGTGAGGGACAGGGATTTACTGTACTCATATGGCGCAAGAGGGGGCTTCAGATTCGGATTTAACCTTCTGCGGTGAAACCTCAGCGGGTGGTATCTAGCTAGATTAGAGTAAGGTAAAGGCTTTGTGATATTTTATCTGGGTCTCATGCCAAAGGAAGCGTGTTGACTTTAGGATAATTTATCTCTTGTGGGTAAAGTTGTACAACCTCTGCAGAGTGTAAAACTATTCGAATAGCCGTGCCCACGGTCAAGGGCGGGCAAGGAATGCATTCACATGGTAGATTTCTGGTTTTGGTTTAAAATCAAAAGTTTTGTATTCCGAGGGTGGAGGGAACTCTCGGAAGGGAATCCTGGCGGATGGAGCCAGAGAGGGTGGATGGAACCCGCAGTTTAAAATTGACCAATGGTAATTGGTTAGCTAGTGTTGGTAGTTGGAACCTTCACTAGAAAGTTAATTCTGTTAAAACATTTACTTCATTAAATTAATGCCTTCGAAAATAATTAGTAGTAATTGAATTTTCAAATATTGCTTTGTGCAAAAGAACCTATGGCCTTCCTTTGTTAAGCCTTGCATCTATGCATTTTTCCCAAGACTTGCGGAGTACTTTATGTACTCACATGCTACACTTAAAAATAAAATCTCAGAGGAAGTTGAAGCTCAAGAAGGTGACTACGACTACTGCTTCGCTTGTGGCTTGATGGATTCTTCCCGGAGGACTAGGTCGCGCTTCCCCAGTCAATTGCCTGTGGCGAATTGATGGGTCGTCTCGAGTTATTTTGCTTCCGCTTATTTCTTGTGTGCGAGGTCTTAAACCTCCATGTAATAATGAGACCCTGTGGTCAGTACTCTTATTTATTGTAATAAATCGTTGATGGTGATGTTTTCCATTCTGTTTGACTGTGTGCACTAGCTTTGATCTGGGACTAGTGCTGTAATACACAGAGGGTCCGGGTTTGGTAATCCGGGGCCCGACAGAGATGGTATCAGAGCCAATTTGACTGTAGGACGTGACCTAGATTAGAATGGCAAACCATAAGGACTTATATTTATAAAAAGAGTATATTAAAAATGTATAAGCTTCTTTGCTTCTACTCTCTTCCTACTTAGAATCTCGTTCTTGTCTCCAACTCCATTTGTTAAAACTTTTACTAATCTTTTCTTTCACTCAACTTTGTAGATGGCTGGTTCATCCTCCGCTGCCCCGTGGGACTACTACTCACATGGAGAGGATGCTGGAGCATTCGCTAGCCTTCTCCGGCAGCTGATGCAGTGCTTGGAGTACCGTCAGCCGCCCATTTCAGGGGTCGGAAGACGCGGATCCTGGATCGAGACTCTTGGACGATGGAGGTATTCCTGTATGCACGGGAAGGGAATTCAAGTCCCACACCTACCCCATCAAGCACCCTCGGTCCCGCTGTTTCGACGCTGTCCAGGACGCAGCACGCCTCGCCATTGACGAGTTGTGCCACTGCACAAGATGCTGTACATCAGTCCCCTTTTGCTTCTTCATCAACCCGCCCAGGACAGAGGTATCCAGATCCCTTTGATATTCCAGCTGACGATCCTCGACTGTCACATCAGGTGCAGCTCACCCAGGCGATGGCAGTCACTTATGCTAGAGCTCAGGAGGAGATTGGACAACTCGGATGCTTCTCACTTCCAGCTACCAGCATTCGACACGCTTCGCGCACAGCTTCTCCAGAGCCAGGCAGCTGAGTTTGAGCTGGGACGTCTCAGGGCCGCAGCCGACTACGCGCCGTCTTCACCCGTAGTTGATTACACGCCGTCTTCTCCAGTACCAGCTGTCATCCCCAACAACCCGGCACCAGCTCGACTTTCGGGACTCCACATCAGACTTACAGCACGCAAGAAGGTGCGACGCCCCAGTCCGCCACCTGTCATTACTCTCAAGAAGCGCAAGCCTTCTCCTTCTCGTTCTCGGTCGACTGCCTCCAGTCGTAACCGTGCCTCGGCCGAGTGTGACTGTTCACGTCACCACGTGAGAGAGCGCCAGGAAGACCCGGAGGAGGATCCAGAAGAGGACCCGGAAGAAGACCCTGAGGAGCGCGTCTTTGGAGAGGATTAGTAGTCTTTTGAGTCCGTAGTACCCAAATAAAATGTCCGCGTCCTTAGAACGCTTATTGTTATGTTTTGGTGTGCTAGATGGACTGTACCAGGCCTATGTGCACTTGTGGTACAGCCATCCTTGGAGTTATCTTGATTTTAATAAAAGTTTTCCCTAAGTGGTTGCTAGTTCTTTCTTGTGTGTTGGCTTGGGATGTGATTTAGTTCCCCTAATCTCTTACCTTTGCTATTTCCCTCTTACCTTCTGCTAACCTAAACCGCTTCAGATGGTGAACACGAGGAGCAACCCTGGCAGCAGCCGTGACGCCAACAATCACCAGAGGACAACATTCCACCACCTCCCGCTCAGGCCCCCAACTTGGAGCAAATGATGGCTATGCAGCTGCAGTTACTTCAAGCTCTCGCCCAGAACCAAGTGCAGCCAGCCCAGCAGGCACCCAACCAGGCACCCCAGTCTAATTGGGGAATTCATGAGGACAAGGCCTCCCACTTTTGCTGGATCAGTGGATCCCTGGAGGCAGATGATTGGATCAAGGATGTGGAAAGAAAATTGGTCCTAGCTCAGTGCAACGATAATGAAAAGGTGTGTATGCTGCTCACCAGCTCAAGGGAATGGCTGCCAACTGGTGGGAAAACTACCGCGCCGCCCATCAAAATGCACAAGCCATCACTTGGGAGGAGTTTGTCGAAGCTTTCCGCACTGCCCATATCCCTACTGGGATAATGGAAATGAAGAAGAGAGAATTCTACCAACTACAACAGGGAAACCTCAGTGTTTCCGAATACCTGAACAAGTTCACCCAACTGTCCAGGTATGCATCTGAAGAGGTCACATCGGAGCGACCAAGATTTGGAGGTTCACGCAGGGACTTGACCCCAACCTCAAGGTGCAGCTGGTATCCAATGATTCCCACCTTCCAGCACCTAGTGAACAAGGCCTTTGTCCAAGAAGATGCTCAGCGCAGCTATACGAAACGGAAGAGGAAGTTTCAAGCCCAGCAAGGAGCAAGCAGCTCTCGATTCCGCCCCAACGCACCTCACTTCACAAGCCTCAGAGTCAAGCGTGCCAGGACTCCCTTTTCAGGACCCCGCCCAAATCCACAAACTCCCCGGGCAAGCAATGGTGGCCAACCCCAGCAGAACAACTTCAGCAGCAGGAGTGCAGTGTTTAACTGCAAGAACATGGGGCACTATGCCAGCAACTGTCCCCAGAAACGCCCAGCAATGACCCAGTTCGTTTCAATCTGGGGACTACGCCAGCAAGAGCTCCGACTGCAGGTCAAGGCCGTGGGGCACCACAAACCCCAAGGACTCCACAAGTGGTGAGCAGAGGGCATCTCAACCATGTGACCGCGGAAGCAGCCCAGGATGCACCCGACGTAGTTCTGGGTAAGTTTCTTGTCAACTCAGTAATTGCATCAGCATTATTTGATTCTGGAGCTTCGCATTCTTTGTGTCAAAAGATTTTGCTGAAAGGTATAATTGGGATGTGTAAACTACAGAACCCCATGCTAGTCCAGTCCCCTGGAAAGGAAATGAGGACTAACACAGTTTGCCTAGCAACTGTGGATATAAATGGAGTTAAGTTCTAGCGAACTTATTATAATAGACTCCAAGGGTTTAGATGTTACTTGGAATGGATTGGTTAACCAAGTATAAAGGACAGATAGATTGTGCTGATCGAGCTGTTACAATCACTAACTCTGATGGGATTCAAGTAAGGTATAAGTCAAACTCCCTACCCAGAGCAGGTGTGTTTGAACAGTGTGAAGGGAGTGACTCTGGAAAAAGTACCTATAGTGAGTGAGTACCCAGATGTATTTGAAGATTTCCCGGAATGCCGCCAGACAGGGAAGTAGAGTTTGTCATCAACCTAGTACCTGGAACAGCTCCATTTCAAGAGACCTTATCGGATGTCTGCAAATGATTTGGCGAAGTTAAGAAGCAAATTGAAGAATGCAGATAAAGGTTTGTAAGGCCAAGCTCGTCACCTGGGGAGCACCAGTACTGCTAGTAAAGAAGAAAGATGGTAGTCTTCGCATGTGTGTGGACTATCGATCCTTGAATGATGTGACGATTAAGAACAAGTACCCTTTACCCAGAATAGATGATCTGTTTGATCAGTTGAAAGGATCATGTGTATTCTCTAAGATTGATCTTCGATCAGGTTATCACCAATTGAAGTTAAGACCAGAGGACATACCCAAGACCGCATTTGCTACCCGTTATGGATTGTATGAGTATACAGTGATGTCTTTCGGTCTAACCAATGCCCCAGCATACTTCATGAATCTGATGAATAAGGTGTTCATGGAATATTTGGATAAGTTTGTGGTTGTATTCATCGATGATATTTTGATATATTCCAAGAATGAGGAAGAACATGCAGAACATTTGAGGATAGTTTTGGAAAAGCTCAGAGAAAATCAGTTGTATGCCAAGTTTAGTAAGTGTGAGTTTTGGTTAAGAAAGTAGCTTTCTTGGGCCATGTGATTTCGAGGAGGGTGTCCGTAGACCCTGAGAAAGTTAATGATGTGCTTAATTGGACACAACCAAAGTCAGTATCCGAGATCAGAAGTTTTCTTGGATTGGCTGGTTACTATCGTCGATTTATTGAAGGTTCTCCAAGCTCGCAAGACCTCTCACCCAGTTGCTGAAGAAGGAAAAGAAGTTTGAATGGAGTAAACCATGTGAGGATAGTTTCCAAGAGTTGAAGAAGAGGTTAACTTCTGCACCAGTGTTGACGCTTCCGGACATTAGGAAGGATTTCGAAGTCTTCTGTGATGCGTCAAGGCAAGGACTAGGCTGTGTACTGATGCAAGAAAGAAAGGTAGTAGCATATGCCTCAAGGCAGCTGCGACCCCATGAAGGAAATTACCCAACTCATGATTTAGAGCTTGCTGCCGTAGTGCATGCACTGAAAATATGGAGGCATTACTTGATTGGTAACCGCTGCGAGATTTACACGGATCACAAAAGTGAAGTACATATTTACTCAACCCGATCTCAACATGAGGCAAAGGAGATGGCTTGAGTTAATAAAGGATTATGATATTGGAATACATTATCACCCAGGAAAGGCTAATGTGGTAGCGATGCCTTGAGCAGAAAGAGTTATTGTGCCAAGCTGTGGATTAAGGACAGTATGCCTGCCCTTCAAGAAGAGTTCAACGGCTCAACTAGAAGTAGAGGAAGGATTCCTAGCTACTTTGGAGTTCAACCCAACTAGAGATCAAATCAGCAGCTCAAAGGATACATGTTAGGAATCAAGAAAATGAAGAAAGGAAAGCACCATTTTCAGAGGATGAAAAGGTACCCTTTGGTTTGGGAAAAGAATTATGGTACCTGAAAAGAAAGAGGTAAAGGAGTTATTGAAGGAAGCCATGAATCTGGATATTCAATTCACCCTGGGAGTACCAAGATGTACCAAGATCTCAAGGAAAGGTATTGGTGGTCAAGTATGAAACGAGAAATTGCAGAATACGTAGCCTTGTGCGATGTATGCCAACGGATTAAAGCTGAACACCAGAGACCTGCTGGACTTTGCAGCCATTGCAGATCCCTGAGTGGAAATGGGAAGAAATTGGTATGGATTTTATAACTGGATTACCAAGAACCAAAACAGGACGATTCAATTTGGGTTATAGTGGATCGTTGACAAAAGTCGCCCATTTCATTCCAGTAAAGACCACACTCCGGGATAGACTTGCAGAGTTGTACATGTCAAGAATTGTGTGCTTGCATGGATCCCAAAGAAGATTGTGTCAGATCGAGGAACCCAATTCACTTCGAGATTTTGGCAAAAGCTACATGAACTTTTGGGCACAAACTTAAACTTCAGTACAGCTTATCATCCACAGACAGATGGACAAACAGAAAGAGTAAATCAAATCCTGGAAGACATGTTGAGGCTTGTGTACTGGCAAACAAGATAATTGGGATCAGAGTTTGCCCTATGCAGAGTTCTCCTACAACAATAGTTATCAATCCAGTTTGCAAATGTCTCCGTTCGAAGCCCTATACGGCAGAAAGTGTAGGACTCCATTGTATTGGAAGGAAAGGAGAAGGACAAGTGTTTGGACCAGATGTGTGAAGCAAGCGAAGAACAGGTTCGTCTAATCCAGGACAGATTAAAAACAGCACAAACCAGACAAAAGTTATGCGGACAATCGACGTAGAAGCTTAGAATTTACCTGGGGATCATGTTTATTTGAAGGTGTCACCTCTCAAAGGAATGAGACGTTTTGGAGTCAGTGGAAAGCTAGCTCCCAGATTCATTGGACCTTTTCCTGTTGTGGCGAAACGAGGAGAAGTTGCTTACCAGTTGGAGCTTCCACCCAACTGTCAAAGGTGCATGACGTCTTCCATGTGTCTCAGCTAAGAAAGTGTCTTAGAGTTCCAGAAGAGCAGATGCCTCTAGATGAAATAAATGTGAAAGGACCTCACCTATCCAGAATATCCAGTCAAGATATTGGAGGAAGCAGAGCGCCGTACGCGCAGCAAGGTTATCAAGTTTGTAAAGTGCAGTGGAGCAACCATTCAGAATCGGAAGCAACTTGGGAGCGTGAAGAGGATCTAAAGAAGAGTTCCCCGACCTTTTTCCCAGTCCATCCGAATCTCGGGGTCGAGATTCTTTCTAAGGGGGGTAGGTTTGTCACATCCCAAAATTTGGCTTTTTGAAAAATTTAAATTCAAATTAATTATTTTAAGGTAATTGGATTTTACTTGGCTTTTATTGCCTTTCTGGATTTTTCTGGAATTTAAAAACTATTTTTAGAATTTAAAAAGTAATTCAAAATATGAAAATTAAATATCAACAGTAGTTGGAAATAATTTTTTAGTCCAAAATATGTCCAGGAGCTTCTGTGAATTTTTCTGGAATTTTTGGAGGTATTTTCATATTTTTCTGAGGCCTAAATAATTTTCTAGCCTTTTCTGAAAATCTAAATCAAATTCTGAAAATAAAATCTCCCTATTCCTCCAGCCGACGCGTGGACGGCCCAGATCCGTCCACATCGCCGCTCGGCCAATCCAGGCCACCCCTCCCATTCCCTCGCTGTCCAGCGGGCCCGGCCCGTCAGCCGGCGGCCCCGCCTTCCCCTCCTCGCCCGACGCGTGGACGGCTCGGATGAGCCGAGTCTCCGCGCGGGCCATCCAGCCGCCCGCTCTCACTTCCTCCCTCACCTCGCTGACCCGCGGGCCCCGCCCGTCAGCCACCCCGCGCCCGCGCCTCCCTTCCCTCTCCGGCCCCCTATTTCCTTTTTCCCCCAAACTTTCCCCACCGGCCACCGAGATCTCCGGCGAGGAATTAAGCGCCCGTGTTCCCTCCTCTGCCCCTATAAATACCCCCATCGCCCTCATCTCTCCCCACACCACCTCGCAGCGCTCTCCGCCTCCTTCCCCGAGCCCCGTAGAGCCCTGCCACCGTGCCACCTTCCCCTCCGAGCTCCGCCCAACTCCGGCGAGCCTTCCCCGCCGCCTCGGACCCTTCCAGAGCCCGCCGCCGCCACCCCGAGCATCCTCACGCCCGGGCGAACCTCCCCGTCACCTCGGCTGCCTCTCCCCGTCGCCGGAGCGCCGTCGCACCAGAGCTCCCGAGCTGCGCCGTCGCCTTCCCCGTCGCCGGCCTTCTCCGCTCGTCGCCGCACCTCGTCGACCCCTCCAACTGGACCCCCTCCGCACCGGGACTTCATTTCACGCGTCACCCGAACCCCTCCGGCCTCCCCTCGCCGTCGGCGCCGTCGCCTCCGATCACCTCTGCCCGGGCCACCCGAAGGTACCCCTCAAGAGGGTTACCTACCCTTATTGGGTAGGCAACGCCTCCCCGCTCACTTGGCTAGCAGCGCTCGCTCGTAACTCCCTCGGCGCGCGTTCGAGCCTCCGGCTCCGCGCGCGGAGGTTGAGTTTTTCGTTTATTTTCCGGGCTGACAAGTGGGTCCCACCCGTCAGCGGCCGTTGGTCTGCGCTGGTACTGCCTCCTGGGCCCCACCAGTCTGCGTCAGCCTCTGACAAGTGGGTCCAGATGCCAGTGGGTCCCACCTGTCAGTGACCGAAGAAAATGAGGTCACTGACAGAGGGGTCCCACATGTCAGTGACCAGCAGAGAATACTGTTCCGTGGGTCCCACCTGTCAGTCTCCCGAGATAAAAATAAAAGAATAAAATTTAATTCTCCAGTGGGTCCCACCTGTCAGAAATTCCCGAATTTCTAGATTTATTCAAATCTGAGATTTTCAAATGAGCATAACTTTCTCATTTTAACTCCAAATCCAGCCATTCAAATTTCTAAATTCATCTAAAATCATACTCTATCCAACTATGGCCTCTGTTGAATTTTTGGATTTTATTTGTATTTATTTGCTTTGTTTGCCTCGTCTTTCCTCGCGTAGATTCCAACGTTGTTGACGATCCCTCTTCACAGCAACAAGAAGATCCAGAAACCCTGCAAGAAGGCAAGTCTCCTTGATCATCTTGAACCTTGCTTTGAAATGTTTTTAAAAATATTTTAAATTATGTGCATTGCTATTTACATAAAGTCACTAGTTCAAATCTTTAGGAATTAGTTATTCCAACTTGTTATGCCCTCATTTGACATTGATTGCCATGTACCTTGTCACCCTAGAACTCCCTTTGTCTCAATAATGAGATTACTATTAATCTTTGTGAATAGTAGATGGGTAGTTTAATGCTTAGTCATGCTAAATAATACCTTTGGAATATTGAAAATGGGAAAATTATGATTTATTGTAATACCCCTGTGTTTATGAAAATTAGTGGTAATTGGAGTTGCCACTGTTCTTTTAAAATAAACTAAAATGTGAAAATTGGTTTAGATTAGGGTGGATGGTTAGTTTGGATTGGTGCAGTAAGCACGAGAACTTGTTAAGTGTATGTTCCACCCTAGTCAATTAAGACCGACGCTTGTGTTTGTCCAAACTGAGCATTAACCGTACAACCACAAGTCTATATGGGTACGACCTAGCTAACTAACTTATGATAGTCTAGTTTAGGTGCCACCAGCGGAAAGTGGATGCCAGGGATGGACTGGTTATTCACAGTGAGGGACAGGGATTTACTGTACTCATACGGCGCAAGAGGGGGCTTCGGTTCGGGCAGTTAGCCTACCTGCGGTGAAACCTCAGCGGGTGGTATCTAGCTAGATTAGAGTAAGGTAAAGCTTTGTGATATTTTATCTGGGTCTCATGCCAAAGGAAGCGTGTTGACTTTTAGGATAATTTATCTCTTGTGGGTAAAGTTGTACAACCTCTGCAGAGTGTAAAACTATTCGAATAGCCGTGCCCACGGTCAAGGGCGGGCAAGGAATGCATTCACATGGTAGATTTCTGGTTTTGGTTTTAAAATCAAAGTTTTGTATTCCGAGAGTGGAGGGAACTCTCGGAAGGGAATCTTGGCGGATGGAGCCAGAGAGGGGTGGATGGAACCCGCAGTTGAAAATTTGACCAATGGTAATTGGTTAGCTAGTGTTGGTAGTTGGAACCTTCGCTAGAAAGATAATTCTGTTAAAATATTTACTTCATTAAATTAATGCTTCGAAAATAATTAGTAGGTAATTAAGTTTTCAAATATTGCTTTGTGCAAAAGAACCGTATGGCCTTCCTTTGTTAAACCTTGCATCTATGCATTTTTCCCAAGACTTGCGGAGTACTTTATGTACTCACATGCTACACTTAAAAATAAAATCTCAGAGGAAGTTGAAGCTCAAGAAGGTGACTACGACTACTGCTTCGCTTGTGGCTGCGATGGATTCTTACCCGGAGGACTAGGTCGCGCTTCCCCAGTCAATTGCCTGTGGCGAATTGATGGGTCGTTCTCGGAGTATCTTTGCTTCCGCTTATTTCTTGTGTGCGAGGTCTAAACCTCCAATGTAATAATGTGACCCTGTGGTCAGTACTCTTATTTATTGTAATAAATCGTTGATGGTGATGTTTTCCATTCTGTTTGACTGTGTGCACTAGCTTTGATCTGGGACTAGTGCTGTAATACACAGAGGGTCCGGGTTTGGTAATCCGGGGGCCCGACACTAGGCGTCTCCACCTTACCCTTGGGCTTCTCCCCCACACCAACAATCACATCACAATCAGTTGGTGGCTTCACTAATTGATCCTTAGTTAGCTTCACACATTTTTCATTCAAAGCAACAAGTTCAAGTTTTAGTTTATCACAACTAATGCATGGTGAGCTAACAGGGTCCTTAGTCGCAAACTGAGCCATTTTCTTATTAGTGTCAATCATTTCTTGAAACTATTTTGAGACAGGTTCAAGTTCAGCAGTTAACCTACGACAGTTCAAACATGAAGCAATGGGCTCAAGTAGTGAAGCTTGGAGTTCAGCAATTTATGGTCTGCCCGTTTTAGATTCATCTTTAGCTTATTGCAATTTTCACAAGACTTGGGCAGATCCAGGAGCATGGTATAAAGACCTCTAAAAGCGTTGTCCTTATCCTCACATGAGGTGCATGCAATAGTCTCAACAGTAGTAGATGAAATAGGCGCTACTCTACTCATCTCAAGCTCAGCAAGAAGACTAATGTTCTCCACCTTACTCATGTCAAGCTCCGAGGATAGACTATCATGAGAGGTCCTTAATTTCTCCATGTCACCAAGCAGAGCACAACATGTATCACAATCGTCACGGGAGGGAGCAGATATAAGTGAAGTAAGCTCCCGTGACAATCTATCTACTTCCTTCTTCAACTCGCTACACCTAGCTCTAAATCTAGCATGGAATCTATGTAGCTTAAGAAAAGCATCATTAAGCTGGTCGTAGGTGGGGGATACCTCGTCGGAGTTGGAGTACGGCTCGCTGTCGCTTAGTTCGCCCTCAAGGGCCATGAAGCACATGCTGGAGAAGTCGGCGCCACCCTTGGGTTCTTGCTCGTCCGTTCCATCGTCGTCGCTCCACCCCTCCACCTCACTGAGGTCGAGGTCGTCGAAGGCGGTGAGGACGTGGTGGAAGAGCTTCTTGGCTTTGCCAAGGTTGCGGAACTTCTTCTTGCCTGGGGTGTGAGCAGGAGGCTTCTTGTTGTGGTTCTTGTCGATGTAGTCGTTCTTGCTCACACCGCCGTAGTCGCCTTTGCCTTTCCCCAGCTTGGGGCAGTTCGCTCGAGTGTGGTTGGGGCCACCACACTCAAAGCAAATCACGGGTCCTCCCCTCTTCCCGTCCCTCCTCCTCTTGTAAGCATGGGAAAATCTCCAAGCTAGGAGGGCTAACTGCTCATCCGCAATCTGCTCTAACTGATCATCAGTTATGCCACAGAGAGCAGCAAGGGAGAATCTGCAAGTCGACTCGGAAGAAGGACTAGAAGTGGGATCGGTGACTAAAGCCATCGACTGCGACTTCGACTTACGAGAGACAATGTCAATCTCGTGAGTCTTGAGGCGTGAGTACAACGCGTCAAGAGTCAAATTCGAGAGGTCGGTGGTGTCCTTGATGGTAATCACCTTCATCTTCCAAACCCGCAAGTCGAGAGCCGCGAGCATCTGACGAGCGTTATCCGAGTCGGGGTATGTGAGACCGACCGCTCGGAGGTTGCTCAAGATTTTGTGGAAACGCGCAAACACTCATCAAGGGATTTGCCAACGAGCATTTCAAACTTGTTGTAATCTCGCTTGAACTGGTCCGGTCGGACTGTCTTGATCTGGGTGGTGCCCTCATGGTATGCATCGAGGGTCACCCAGATGTTGAAAGCCGACGAAAGATGAGAGATGCGGGCAAACTCCCTTCGGCTCAACCCCTGGATTATGATGTTCCTTGCCTTCGCATTTGCCTCAACATCTTGCATGTTTCCAGCATTAATGTTCTCATCAGCAGGAACAACATACCGTACTTTGACCTTATGCCAGATAGCGTAGCCCTGAGCCTGGATGTAGGTCTCCATCCGGCTCTTCCAGAAGGGATAGTCGATCCCATCGAAGACCGGGGGCTTGGTCGAGTACTTGTCCGACGCCATGTGTAACATCCCAGAAATTTTGACCTTGTAAATACAGAGCTCTTAGTAATATGTTTTATTTTATTTTGGATTTAAATTTCATGGTGTTCTTCCAGATTTTTGGTTGAGGTTCCAAAATTTGAAATAAAAAGAAAATATACAATTAAGAAGGTAAATTCAAATTTTTGGTTGAGTGACCAAACGGCCGTCGCCCGTTGCCAACTTCCCCCAACAGCCTATAAAGGGAATTGAGCCCTCCGTTGAGCTCTCCACACCGCACTCATCGTCCTCCGGCAGGTAATTGAGCCCCCATGCCCAGTAGCCACCAGCGAACCGCCTCCTTCCCCAACTCCGGCGACGGAGCCCCCCGTTAATCCTCACTATTAGACACCGATTCCCCGCGCCAGGACCATATCCAGAACGTCGCGACGACATCCCCGGCCTCGTCGGAGCTTCTCGTCGACCGTACCCCGCCGGCACCGAAGACCTTCCCCAAGCCGCCGCCGCCGCTCGACGCCGACTCATCTCCGAACCTCCTCGGCCCCAGGCGACTGCGTCATTGTCTTCATCGTAGCTCAAGGAGCGCATTTTGCCTCTCCCCCGGACCTCCCCGTCATCCCCTCGCCGCCGGCCACCGTCCCCTCCGTCCACTGCTGCCAGTCCCTCCAGCAAGTACCCCGCAAAACGGTTATCTACCCTTTATGGGTAGGCAACGCCTCCCCGCTCACTTGGCTAGCAGCGCTCGTCTCTTCCCCCCTGTTCCCTCGGCCGCGCGCGTTCGAGCCCCCGGCTCTGCAGCGCGCCGAGGTCAAACTTCCTTTTATTTTCCATCTGACAGGTGGGCCCCACCTGTCAGCCGCTATAGCCAGAGCAGCCCTCTGACCAATGGGCCCCACTGGTCAGTGGAACATTACACAGAACCCGTACTGACATGTGGACCCCACTGAACAGTAGCTGGACCCACATGTCAGAGGCACAGTACTTAAAGAAATAAAATAAAAAGTAAATGAATTAAAAATAACAAATGGACCCCACATGTTAGGGTTTTTCCATTTTCTGGAATTTCACTGGACTGAGAACTTTAAATGAGCATAACTTATTCATTTTAACTCCAAATCAAGTGAGACAAATTTCTAAATTCATTTAAATTCAAGATCTATCCAATGGAACTGGAACCATAATTTGTGGTGTTCATTTGAATTTCTGGTGATATTTTGAGTGATTGGATGCTTTTCTTTTATTTGGGTATTTCGCACGATTAAATAGCATACGAGGCTCAAGAAGAGGAGGTTGAGGCAGCCAGCTTAGAAGCTTCAGAAGACCAAGACCGAGATCCCCGTGAACCAGGCGAGTTAACACTTTGATCATTTTGAACCTATGGTTTTGCAAAGTTAATTTCCTTTAAATTATCAACATGCATGCTGTTATTTTATGTGGTAAAATATGTTCATTTCTAGAAATGGTAGTTATATACCCAATATAATGCTTGCTATTAATGATCCGTTAAAATGCTTGGACATGTGAACCTTGTCGCCTTAGCAGAGTTTATATTATCATAGCTTTTATCAGTAAGTCCAAATAAATATTGCGATGCTTAGTATTGCTAGAATAAATGGGGGTACGTAGCTACCCCAAAAACAACACTTGCAAAGTATGATATGTTTTGGGGGTCAGTCATGGGTGGAATGATTGCAGTAAGTGGACACAATATTTTCTACCTCTGAAAAATCCTAAAATTTCTTAAATACCTAGATGGATGGTTTGGGGGCTGGTATGTGGTGCAGTGATTGCACAAAAAGTAGTATGTGGTGCAGTGATTGCACAAAAGGTGAAATGTGGTAGAACCATCCGGGTAACCATAAGGATTGAATCTTGTCATGTCACCCCGTGTATAACAAGCACAACCGCAAGCTGGCAAAGTGTGGGCAGGGCTAACTAATTTGCATCGACTTAGCAAGAGTTGCGCCGGTATGACCACGGGCGGGTAGAGGATGGCCACATCCTCCGACGTGACGGCACAAGAGGGGGCTTCTGGAAGGGTGGTCGTACCCCGAAGGAAGTGGAAACCTTACCGGACGTAACTCTGCTTGGAAAAATGCATTGTAATGGTCCTGTGATAGTCTACTCAACCGCATGGCTAAGGAATCATGTGGGGCAACGGGTCGATTTATCTCTTGTGGGTAAGGTGTGCAAACTCTGCAGAGTCATAACTATTCGAATAGCCGTGCCCACGGTCAAGGGCAGACATGGGAACTTAACTAGATATAGTTCTATTTCGAAAATCTTGGTGGGTGACAACGGGAATGTGTAGGACTGCTGATGGTCTTGGATTGGAATTGTCCTGGGTGTCGTCCCAGTGGTAAGTTAAGCGGCTATAACGCTGAAATAAGTTATATGATACAGATGCCATGTAATGGTGGATGGAATCTGTGTCAATTATAAGATCAACTTACTTTACCCATATAAGTCTTGAGTTTAAAATTGCTAGGTCTTGAGGAATTTCTAAGTAATTGTATTCAAAAGCACTCTTCGCAAAATAAAATAAGCTGAGCCATCCTTTTATTAGCCATACATGTTAAATATTGCATTCTGTGTGTTGGCTCATGGAGCACGGGGTTGGAGTGCTCACACTCGCTTTTGCGACAAAATTCAGTAACAGGAACTCAAGGACATTACGCCTATGAGGAGGCCCCTACCAACGTTGGCGGAAGCAAAGGCGATAATTAAGGCGTAGGCTGTGATGGTTAGGCATAGACAAGTGGACCCTCGGCCTTGTGTGCACATATGGTACCGGGTCGCTGGTGATATATACTTGTACACATTACCCTACTGGTCACTTGCCTGTGGAAATTTTGGGTTTACTTTTGCTACTATTTCCGCTGCTTCTATGTAACGATGACATTTGGCCAAAGCGGCCCTATTGTAAACATTCACCCGATGTGGTGTATTTCAGACTCTGTAATATTATTATGCGATGTATGTTATGATTCAGCAATGTACCTATGTGCACTAACCACTGATCCAGGGATTAGTGCAGTGAAACACAGTAGATTCCGGATTGAAAAATCTGGGTCTGACAGCGCTGGTATCAGAGCATACGACTGTAGGGTAAAAGCCTTAGATGGGTTAGGACCACAATATTTCTAAAAACTTATAAAAACAATTTCGAAAAATATAGCATACTATCTCTTTCCGTACCCTTCTTAGATCTGTTCTATTCCACCATTCATAAAATATTTTGAGAGTTACTAACACTAGTAATTTAATTTACAGATGGCAAGAGAGGAAGGAAACTGGGATTACCTCGCTCAAAGTGCCTACAAGGGAGAGTTCGCGAGTATCCTGCGCAAGCTCCTTCACTACTTGGAGTACCCGGAGCAGCCCATTTACCGTGGGCGCCAGACGACCGCAGGAGGAGAAGAGTGCTGGATGATTGAGCTGTTTATCTACCCAAAGAGCGAGCATGACCCACCTCACATCTTCTGGACAGAGCACCAAAGGAGCACCAGGTCCGCGGCAATCCAGGATGCTGCGCGTCTCGCCGCCGCACGCCTCTGCGACATCTACAAGATCTCCCTGCGCCGCACACCCTACTGCTTCTACCCCTCGCGCCGGGAGGGTGCTCGCTACAATGAGACTTACAGGCCAGTTAATGAGAACAACCCGACGCTGACCCATCAGGTTGATCTCACCAGTGCCATGGGAGCGGCCCATACTGCTGCGCTGGAGGAGATTACCGCCCTCCGGGTGCACTTAGTCGCCCGGCACACTGAGGTGGCGATCCTCCGTGACCAGCTTGCCCAGTGCGAGCAGGCACTGGCGGCTGCCAAGGCGAAGGCAGCAGCAGCTCAGGCCCAGCTCCATCGGGCTCCCGCTCCCTTGGCAGCACTGGCACCTCCTCCACTGGGGTTAGGACCCCGCACCAGACTAACTGCACGCAAGAGCGTGCAACCTCCGGGGCCTCAGGCTGCACTCTGGCGGGGAGGGCCTCCCCAAAGCCGTAGCCCCCCACGCGCTCCCTCGGACTCCGATGACTCCGACCCATCGGAGATCAGTGGCAGTCAGTCCCGCTCCCGGTCGCCAAACTACAGCCCCTCCAGCATTGGTGGCGATTTTCTGGAGGAGTAGGTGGGGTGGTGCTGTACTTGCCGTACGTGGTACAACTACTATGTATCCTAGTGTGTTGTATCAGTCCCCCAGAACAGTAGACGTTGTTCTGTCAAACTTTAATTATCATGTTGTAATTGTAAGTCCAGCATAAAAGGCTGGCTATGTGAATGTTGATGCGTTTAATGAATGGCCGGATATGGGCCTTGCGTTGGAAATTGCCTTGTCATGGTTTTATTGTTTTCTTTTGTGATATGGGTTGGCAACCATTGTTTTTCTACATAAAGCATTAGCACTAAGTTGTGAAGCTACCACTGCAGTTGGCCAGCCGAAGAACCACCAGGGCTCAGGCCAACACTAACCCAGCCGAGGTGGACTCGACTCACGGGGTTTTGCCTGAAGACCAAGGCAGAAACCAAGATCATGGAAATGACAGCCTTCCAAACCCTCCAGAACACCCTACCATGGCACAAGTAATGGCCCAACAGACTGAACTGTTGCAAGCCATTTATAATGGACAACAGGGAAGTTCTAGTGGTCATAGGGCCGACTTGGCTGACTTCCAAAGGACCCGGCCACTAACCTTTGCATCAGCTGATGAGCCATTAGAAGCCGAAGATTGGCTTCGTGACATTGAAAGAAAGTTACGATTAGCCAAAAGTGCAGAGGAAGACAAGGTCATGTTTGCCACGCATCAGCTCCAGGGAGCTGCGGCAGCATGGTGGGAAAACTACCTGGCCGCCAGAGGCCAAGAAGATGCCGCTACAGGAAGTAACACGGAAGCTATTCCCTGGGCGGAGTTCAAGACAGCTTTTAAAGCTAATTTTGTTCCAACTGGAGTGATGAGAATGAAAAAGAATGAATTTCGCACACTCAAGCAGGGGAATATGTCAATAAATGAGTACCTCACCAAGTTCACACAATTGGCTCGATATGCCCCATGGGATATAGCAGATGAGGAGGAGAAAATTGATAGATTCTCTTGAGGGGATGAGCGAGGAATTGAGGGTGCAATTGATAACTCAAGATTTCACTAGCTTCCATCAACTAGTGAACAAAGCCCTAATTCTTGAAAATGAAAAGAAGAACTTGGAGGTTAGCCGTAAGCGGAAGTTGCCAGTCCAGCGACCTCAAGGGAGATTCATTCAGAAACTCTTTAACAACTCCCCATTCTCAAGGATTACTCAACCCAGTGTGTCAGCATCAGCCCCTCGCCCAGGTGGAAGTACATATCAAGCTCCACGCACAGGAGGGCAGTACACTGGTATTAATCCAGCAGCTAACAGTAACTGTTATAGCTGCGGGGAGAAAGGGCACTATGCTTATAAATGCCCTAACAAGCAGAGTGCTCCAGCTCGCAGTCAAGCTTCAGCACCCAGCAAGGGGCATCAGAGTGCACAAGGTAGCAAAAGCACATCAGCCCCAAATCGCGGTCGAGTCAACCACATCACGGCTGAAGAAGCTAAGGAGGCCGTTGGAGTTCTTATGGGTACGTTTACTGTTAAGACCATACCAGCACAAGTATTATTTGATTTAGGAGCTTCCCATTCCTTTATATCTAAGGGGTATGCTGATAAGCTGGGGTTACCGGTGTATACTCTAAAGAAACCGTTGGTGCTTAACTCACCAGCGGGACCAATTACTGTGAATCTAGTATGCCCTGGGGTAAAAGTTACTATGGAGAGGTGTGACTTTTTAGCAGACCTGATAGTGTTAAGCTCTCAAACCCTGGATATCATAATAGGAATGGATTGGTTAGCTAGACATCAAGGGGTCCTGGAATGTGCGACCAGGACGGTAAAATTGGTCAAATGCCCCGGGATGACAATAGATGTAAAAGTAGATCGACCCTATCGATGGGGCCGAGTAATTTACTACTGTGAAGACGTACCTTTGGAAGGAATGATAGTAGTGCAAGACTACCCCGAAGTGTTTCCCGAGGAACTCCCTGGCATGCCCCTAGATAGAGATATGGAGTTTGTGATTAACCTGAAGCCAAGAGCTGCTCCCGTTTCCAAGAGGCCCTATCGGATGACGGTAGAAGAGTTAGAAGAATAGATGAAACAAATTCATGAACTGCAGGAGAAAGGATTCATCAGGCCTAGCTCATCACCTTGGGGATCTCCAGTATTATTTGTGAAAAAGAAGGATGGCACCACTAGGATGTGTGTGGATTACCGGGCCCTGAATGAAGTGACCATCAAGAATAAATACCCTCTCCCCAGGATTGATGATCGTTTTGATCAACTGGGTGGAGCCACGGTATTCTCCAAAATAGACCTAAGATCAGGCTATCATCAACTGAAAATTAGAGCTGAGGATATACCCAAGACAGCTTTCACCACTAGATATGGGCTGTATGAATTTACAGTCATGTCTTTTGGGTTAACCAATGCCCCAGCCTATTTCATGAACCTGATGAACAAGGTATTCATGGAGTATTTGGACAAGTTTGTCGTGGTCTTTATCGACAACATCCTTATATACTCTAAGAATGCCGAAGAGCATGCGGAACATCTGCGTCTGGTATTGGAGAAGCTAAAGGAGCACAGGTTATATGCAAAATATAGCAAGTGTGAATTTTGGCTGCATGACATCAGTTTCTTGGGACACATAGTGTCAGCAGGAGGAATATCTGTTGATCCCGCCAAAATAGCAGCAGTCATAGAGTGGAAGCAGCCTACTTCCGTAACTGAAGTGAGGAGTTTTCTCGGATTGGCTGGGTACTACAGGAGATTCATAGAAGGATTTTCTCGAATTGCCCGGCCGATGACTCAATTACTCAAGAAGGAGAAGAAGTTTGAATGGAGCAAGGCATGTGAAGAAAGCTTCCAAGAGTTAAAGAAGAGATTGACTACCACTCCCATGCTGGTGCTGCCAGATGTACACAAAGATTTCAAGGTATACTGTGATGCCTCACATCAAGGGCTTGGATGCATACTAATGCAAGGAGGCAAAGTTGTGGCATATGCATCTAGACAGCTTCGCCCTCATGAAGCCAACTACCCTACCCATGACCTGGAATTTGCCTCAGTAGTGCATGCATTGAAGATTTGGAGGCATTACCTGATAGGTAATCATTGTGACATATATACTGATCACAAAAGCCTCAAGTACTTCTTCACCCAGTCTCACCTTAATCTGAGGCAGAGAAGATGGCTGGAATTGATTAAGGATTACGACTTGAGTGTACACTACCACCCTGGAAAAGCTAACGTGGTAGCAGATGCTTTAAGCCGTAAGGCCTATTGCAATCACCTCATGGTTCAAGAACATCAACCCGAGCTCTACAAGGAGTTAGAAGCCTTGAATTTGGAAATAGTAGAGGAAGGCACCTTAGCTGCAATGGAAGTGCAGCCAAGTATAGAAGAAAAGATTATAACTGCACAAAAGGAGGATTCAACTGCCAAGAGGATGAAGAGGTTAATGGATGAAGGAAAGGCTCCTAAGATGAGAATGGATCAACAGGGAGTGTTGAAATATGGGACTCGTATTTTTGTGCCTCATCAAAAGGATCTTAAAGACCTGATACTCAAAGAAGCTCATACCTCTGCGTATTCCCTCCACCCTGGGAGTACCAAGATGTATCAGGATTTGAAGCAATGCTATTGGTGGCCAAGAATGAAGAGGGACATCGCTGAATATGTTGCATGCTGTGATGTATGTCAGCGAGTGAAGGCTGAACATCAAAGGCCAGCAGGCTTGCTACAGCCCTTACAAGTACCTCAGTGGAAGTGGGAAGAAGTCGGGATGGACTTTATCACAGGATTTCCACGAACCAAATCTGGATATGACTCCGTATGGGTCGTAATTGACAGGCTGACTAAGGTTGCACACTTTATTCCCATCAAGACGACCTACAAGGGAGACAAATTGGCAGAATTGTACATGTCCCGCATAGTGTGTTTGCACGGTGTACCTAAGCGGACAGTCTCAGATCGGGGTTCCCAGTTTACCTCGCATTTCTGGGCTAGCCTACATGAAGCTCTCAGTACTCACTTGGATTTCAGTACCGCCTACCACCCCCAGACAGATGGTCAGACAGAGAGGGTGAATCAGATATTAGAAGATATGCTTAGGGCTTGTGCCCTGGATTTCTCCAAAGATTGGGATCGATGCCTACCATATGCTGAGTTCGCCTACAATAACAGCTATCAAGCTAGTCTTCAGATCTCACCATTTGAGGCCCTGTATGGAAGAAAATGCCGAACCCCTCTACACTGGTCGGAGGTGGGAGAGAACTACATCTTTAGGCCAGACACTTTAAAGCAGGCTGAAGAAAAGGTTCGCCTAATTAGAGATCGATTGTTAGCAGCCCAGTCTAGGCAGAAAAGTTATGTAGACAAGAGGAGAAGACCCCTGAATTTTGAAGTAGGGGATTATGTCTACCTAAAGGTATCACCATTGCGAGGAGTTAGACGATTCAAGGTGAAGGGCAAGCTTACCCCACGATATGTTGGACCGTTCCCAATCATAGCTAAGAAAGGAGAAGTTGCCTACTAGCTAGAGCTACCCCCAAACCTAGCTGACATACACGACGTCTTCCACGTGTCGCAACTCAAGAAGTGCCTACGAGTACCAGAAGACCAAGCTCCGTTGGAGGCGATCGAGCTCGAAGAGGACCTAACCTACAAGGAACGTCCGATCAAGATCTTGGACACTGTAGAAAAGAAGACGCGAACTCAAACCATTCGCATGTGCAGAGTGCAATGGAGCCATCACTCCAAGAAGGAAGCCAACTGGGAACGTGAAGACCAACTACGGAAAGACTACCCCGACCTATTCACTAGCTAGGCTGAATCTCGGGGTCGAGATTCTTTTTAAGGGGGGTAGGTTTGTAACATCCCAGAAAATTTGACCTTGTAAATACGAAGCTCTTAGTAATATGTTTTATTTTATTTTGGATTTGAATTTCATGGTGTTCTTCCAGATTTTTGGTTGAGGTTCCAAAATTTGAAATAAAAAGAAAATATACAATTAAGAAGGTAAATTCAAATTGTATTTAAGAATATGAAAAGATGATCCAGAAAAGTTGGGGGAGGAATTTAAAATAAATCTGGATTTTATACCAAGATATGTGCAAAAGAGTGAACCCAAAAGTTAAAAAAAATGGATGGAGTTAGGCCGGCCGAAACCAGCCCAACCCCATCCCTTCTTCGGCCATGCGGCCCAATTCCCCGCTGGCCTAGCCCCCGCGCGCAGCGCGCAAGCGCTCACTGGCGGGCGGACCCCGCCCACGCCTGCAAGCGTCTCCCTGACCGCGGGCCCTCCCCGCCCGTGTTTCCACCCGTCGCTGCCAGCGGGCTTGGCTTCGCTCGACTTCTCTCCCTCTGGCCGGTGGCCCTCCCACGCTAGGCTCTCTTTCTTCTTCCTCCTTCGCCCGTGTGCGCACGCGCCATCATGCTTCTGCTCAGCTCCAGCGCCGAGCGTCCCCGTGGCAACCATGCGCCGGAGTTGCCCTGCCGAGCCGTCCCGTCGCCCGGTGGAAAAGCCTGAGAGGCCACCTCCGCCCTGGTTTCACCGCCTCCTTCCCTGGTACAGCGCCACCACCCGTGGTTTCCCCTCTGCCCGGTCGCAACGCTCGACCATGTGGTGCGAGCTACCTGCCGCCCCAGCGCGCGTGCGGAGCAAGGCTGCAGCGCGGGAAAGGGTGGTCGAGCGCCGGGATGCCCGCAGCTGCCCTGTCGCCATCGCCGCCTGACACCGCTGCCTGCCCCGAAGTGACCAAACGGTCGTCACCCGTTGCCAGCTTCCCCCAACCGCCTATAAAGGGGATTGAGCCCTCCGTTGAGCTCCCCACGCCGCACTTGTCGTCCTCCGGCAGGTAATTGAGCCCCCGTGCCCAGTAGCCACCAGCGAACCACCTCCTTCCGCAACTCCGGCGACGGAGCCCCCGTTAATCCTCACTATTAGACACCGATTCCCCGCACCAGGACCATCTCCAGAACATCGCGACGACATCCCCGGACTCGTCGGAGCTTCTCGTCGACCGTACCCCACCGGCACCGAAGACCTTCCCCAACCGCCGTTGCCGCTCGACGCCGACTCATCTCCGAACCTCCTCGGCCCCGGGCGACTGCGTCACTGTCTTCACCGTAGCTCAAGGAGCACATTTCGCCTCTCCCTCAGACCTCCCCGTCATCCCCTCGCCGCCGGCCACCGTCCCCTCCATCCACTGCTGCCAGTCCCTCCAGCAAGTACCCCTCAAAAGGGTTATCTACCCTTTATGGGTAGGCAACACCTCCCCGCTCACTTGGCTAGCAGCGCTAGTCTCTTCCCCCCTGTTCCCTCGGCCGCGCGCCTTCGAGCCCCCGGCTCCGCAGCGCGCCGAGGTCGAACTTTCTTTTATTTTCCATCTGACAGGTGGGCCCCACCTGTCAGCCACTGTAGCCAGAGCAGCCCTCTGACCACTGGGCCCCACTGGTCAGTGGAACATTACACAGAACCCGTACTGACATGTGGACCCCACTGAATAGTAGCTGGACCCACATGTCAGAAGCGCAGTACTTAAAGAAATAAAATAAAAAGTAAATGAATTAAAAATAACCAGTGGACCCCACATGTCAGGATTTTTCCATTTTCTGGAATTTCACTGGACTATGAACTTTAAATGAGCATAACGTATTCATTTCAACTCCAAATCAAGTGAGACAAATTTCTAAATTCATTTAAATTCAAGATCTATCCAATGGAACTAAAACCATAATTTTTGGTGTTCATTTGAATTTCTGGTGATATTTTGAGTGATTGGTTGCTTTTCTTTTATTTGGGTATTTCGCACGATTAAATAGCATACGAGGCTCGAGAAGAGGAGGTTGAGGCAGCCAGCTTAGAAGCTTCAGAAGACCAAGACCGAGATCCCCGTGAACCAGGCGAGTTAACACTTTGATCATTTTGAACCTATGGTTTTGCAAAGTTAATTTCCTTTAAATTATCAACATGCATGCTGTTATTTTATGTGGTAAAATATGTTCATTTCTAGAAATGGTAGTTATATACCCAATATAATTCTTGCTATTAATGATCCGTTAAAATGCTTGGACATGTGAA
This sequence comes from Dendrocalamus latiflorus, assembly GCA_017311315.1. Classification (NCBI taxonomy): domain Eukaryota; kingdom Viridiplantae; phylum Streptophyta; class Magnoliopsida; order Poales; family Poaceae; genus Dendrocalamus; species Dendrocalamus latiflorus. The sequence goes on from CM029675.1 coordinate 1,156,357, forward strand.
CCTTGTCGCCTTAGCAAAGTTTATATTATCATAGCTTTTATCAGTAAGTCCAAATAAATATTGCGATGCTTAGTATTGCTAGAATAAACGGGGGTACGTAGCTGCCCCAAAAACGACACTTGCAAAGTATGATATGTTTTGGGGGTCAGTCATGGGTGGAATGATTGCAGTAAGTGGACACAATATTTTCTACCTCTGAAAAATCCTAAAATTTCTTAAATACCTAGATGGATGGTTTGGGGGCTGGTATGTGGTGCAGTGATTGCACAAAAAGTAGTATGTGGTGCAGTGATTGCACAAAAGGTGAAATGTGGTAGAACCATCCGGGTAACCATAAGGATTGAATCTTGTCATGTCACCCCGTGTATAACAAGCACAACCGCAAGCTGGCAAAGTGTGGGCAGGGCTAACTAATTTGCATCGACTTAGCAAGAGTTGCGCCGGTATGACCACGGGCGGGTAGAGGATGGCCACATCCTCCGACGTGACGGCACAAGAGGGGGCTTCTGGAAGGGTGGTCGTACCCCGAAGGAAGTGGAAACCTTACCGGACGTAACTCTGCTTGGAAAAATGCATTGTAATGGTCCTGTGATAGTCTACTCAACCGCATGGCTAAGGAATCATGTGGGGCAACGGGTCGATTTATCTCTTGTGGGTAAGGTGTGCAAACTCTGCAGAGTCATAACTATTCGAATAGTCGTGCCCACGGTCAAGGGCAGACATGGGAACTTAACTAGATGATACAGATGCCATGTAATGGTGGATGGAATCTGTGTCAATTATAAGATCAACTTACTTTACCCATATAAGTCTTGAGTTTAAAATTGCTTGGTCTTGAGGCATTTCTAAGTAATTGTATTCAAAAGCACTCTTCGCAAAATAAAATAAGTCGAGCCATCCTTTGATTAGCCATACATGTTAAATATTGCATTCTGTGTGTTGGCTCGTGGAGCACGGGGTTGGAGTGCTCACACTCGCTTTTGCGACAAAATTCAGAAACAGGAACTCAAGGGCATTACGCCTATGAGGAGGCCCCTACCAACGTTGGCGGAAGCGAAGGCGATAATTAAGGTGTAGGCCGCGATGGTTAGGCATAGACAAGTGGACCCTCGGCCTTGTGTGCACATATGTTACCGGGTCCCTGGTGACATATACTGTACACATTACCCTACTGGTCGCTTGCCTGTGGAAATTTTGGGTTTACTGAGAGACCATGTGGTCGTGATCCCATGAGAATGATGAGTAATTGACAATGGTGTAGGTTAGTCGAGTTTGGTTTGGGTGGTTTTGACCATGTCGTTGCGTGGTGCAACGGGCTCGGTCGATTTGGTCAAACTTGGTCGTTTGGGCTTAGGTCATTTATTCTAATGCTTCGACAGGTTTGGACTTCATCTGTAATATTATTATGCGATGTATGTTATGATTCAGCAATGTACCTGTGTGCACTAACTACTGATCCAGGGATTAGTGCAGTGAAATACAGTAGATTCCGGATTGAAAAATCTGGGTCTACCACCATGGCTCTTAGAGACCGGTTAAGATCTATTGAAAAGAGCTAACCGGCTTTGATACCAATTGTTGGACCGAAATGGCGATACAGGGGGGTGAATGTCGACTTTTTAGAACTTGCCCCCAAAAATGCCTTGAAAGAAACTCCTCTTCAATAGCTATGGAAGCTATGAAGCTGAGTTCAAAAGATCTCTGGAACCCTAAACTTACAGAGAGTAAAGCAAGGGAAAAGAGATCGACTCCCATGGGAAAAACCAAAAGAGAGCACACAACACATAGGGGCTGCAGGGGGATGGCGGTCAGACCACAGGCATCAGGCCAGTCTGACCGCTCCCTGGCCGGCGGTCAGACCGCCCGGGCCACACCGATCTGACCGCCCCATTAAGACTGGTCTGACCGCCTTCATTTCTCCCGTCTGACCGCTCCACGAAATTCAGGGGAGACAGCAAGCAGGATTTTCAGACTAAACACTCAAAACTTCAAAACTGCAATAAAAATTGAGATTTCTCTCTGGAAATTTCAGTCCAGAACTGTGAGAAAACCTCTTAAATAACCAGAGGAGCACCAGGAACCAAAAGAAACCAACTCACAGCCAAGAAAAGAGGATTTGGGACAAAAACTGAAAACCTACAGAGAGCAATACCAAAAACCAAATTCCCCTCCAATCTTTGGTCCTTTGCTCACGAAACTTTGAGAATAGCTACTTAATTGCTTAGGATTCAACATGCCGAGTCTCATGCCATCTCATGATGGAAATCGAGAAATTCACCAAAACCCTAAAAGAGAAAAGAAGAACACAAGAAGGCTGAAAAGCGATTCTTGCAAATCGATCAAATTGCTCTTGGAACTAGATGACCAAAGGGTCTAGAAATGCAATTCCATCATAGAGCAACCCAATTTGCCACTCCCCGGCAAGAATCGAGCCAAAATGTAAAAAGTCAAGAATCAAGCCTAGAAAGCATCGAAGGCAAAAACCAACAGAGAGCCAGAGACTTAAACAAATTCAACCAAATCATCTCATATTGATATTGAGGATCATAGAGACGTCCACATACGCATGTACATTCAAGAGATGGATTACACAGCCCTCAACTCCTCTCCCTCTCCCAACTCAAGAAAAGCTCAAGAACACATGAGGGAGATACAACGAAGAAGACACAGCCACCTCTGTCTCTCCTCACCAACTCACACCCACTAAAGCTCTAAAGCCAAACAACCTCTCCAAAGGCCATTTGACTAAAGCAAACCCTAACAACTCATGCACTCCCACTCACAAGACTTGCGTGAATAAGGAGACATGCCCTCCTTATATAGCCTTTGGCTAACGGGTCTCCAACCCATTACGCCTGCTAAAACCTGAACGGAACCCGCTCCCGTTTGTTCAGCCTCGCGAAATTACCAATTCGCCCCTCCTGCACCTTCCGGGAAGCTTCCGCATTCCTTGTCGTCCAAGCCTCGCAACCACCTCGAGTCTCCGCCATCTTCGACACATCCGACCGTTCTGACCTTGACACCACCCGTGTCTAGTCCAGTAACCTCGTGTCTCGCCACGACTTCGCCTCGACGTCCTGCAGCCAACACAGACAAGAAACACATCAAATAGCACCGCTCGACACATATAAGCATAAATGCATTAATGAAACCACATTAAGCATGAAATAGCCCAAACCTGTCAAATCAACAGAATATGCATCCTAAACACTTTGACCAGGTTTGACCAAGTCCGACCGAGCCCGATTGCACCACGCAACGTCAAGGTCCGAACCTCACAAACCAAACTCGACTTTCCTAAACTGATATCAATTACTCATCACATACATGGGATGACCTACACATGGTCTCTCACTTTTCAAACTCAACTTTGCGTTTTTTCTGGGTTTGTCAATATACAAATCAAGGGGGAGATTGAGAGACCATGTAGAGGTGACCACATGCTTGTGATGCGTAATTGACAAGAAGTTTGGAAAGATTGAGTTTGATTTGTGCGTTTAGTGCCATGTTGGCATTTGGCTCAGTCGGGTGTGGTTAGTCGGACTTGAGGCGTATTCTTCTTCCCGTTTGAGCTTTTGTGCCATATTATGCTTGAGTATGGTTCATTGATGCTATTTATGCTTACATATGTCGAGCGGTGCTATTTGATGTGTTTCTTGTCTGTGATGGCTGCAGGACATCGAGCCGGAGTCGTGGTGAGGCACGGAGGATCGGACTAGGCGCAGGTGGTGCCGAGGTCAGAACGGTCGATATGTGTCGAAGACGACGGAGACTCGAGGTGGTTGCGAGGCTTGGATGACAAGGAATGCGGAAGCTTCCCGGAAGGTGCAGGAGGGGCGTTTTGGTAAAAGCACAAAGCTGCACAAGTGGAAGCGGTTCCGTTCGGGATTTAGCGGGCATAACGGGTTGGAGACCCATTAGCCGATGGCTATAAATAGGAGAGGGATGCTCAGGTGCATGCATGTCTTGTGAGGGAGTGCATGGCTTTTAGGGTTTTGCTTTAGTCAAAATGGGCTTTGGAGAGGTTGTTTTGCTTTAGGCTTTAGTGGTTGATAAGTTAGTGAGAAGGGTAGAGTGTGTCTCCTCTCTGTGTGTTCTCCCGTGCTCCTCTCCAAGCATGTAGTGTTCTTGTGTTCTTGAGTCTTGGGAGAGGGAGACGATGTGTTGATGAGCATGTAATCATTCCTCTTGTAGCAATCGCGTATTGGGACATCTCTGTGATCCTCAATATCAATCTGAGATGGCTTTGTTTGAGTTTGATTGAGTCTCTGGCTTCCTGTTGGTTTTTGCCTCCCGATGCCCTCTCTGCTTGATTTCTTGTTTTTTAGTTTTTGAGTTGATTCTTGCTGAGGGGTACCAAAATGGGTTGCTCTGTGATGGAATTGCATTTCTAGACCCTTTGGCCAGCTAGTTCCAAGAGCAAATTGATTGAATCACAAGAATCACTTTTGTCTCTGTTCTGTGTTCTTGAGCCTTCAGTTTCTCTTTTCTAGGGTTTTGGTGAGTTTCTTGTTTCCCTTCATGAGTTGGCATGAAACTTGGCATGTTAAGTCTTAAGGCTATTAATTAGCTATCCTCAAAATTTCATGGTCAAAGGATCAGAGATTAGATGGGAATTTGAGTTTTTGTTGCTGCTCTCTGTAGTTTTCAGATTTTGGTTCAAATCTGATATTCTTGACTTTTGGTGGGAGTTCTTTGTTTCCCAAGGCCCTTTCCTTAATTAGTTTGTTGTTGCGTTGCTCTGGGCTGGAAAAATTGAGAAGCAAACCCTCAATTTCTCAGGTTTTAAAGTTCTGAATTTTTATCCGGGTTTTCGGTTTTCAGTTTGCACTCTCGGGTTGCTCTGGGATCAGGGGACCGGTCAGACCGGCCCTTGTTCGGTGGTCAGACCGCTGTTCAGCTGGTGGTCAGACCGGCAATTTGCCAGCGGTCAGACCGGCCTTGAGGAGGCGGTGTGACCAACCTTGCCTGTGCGGTCTGACCACCCCCTGCGTATGTTGGCTGCAGGCTCTCCTGTTCTAGTGCTTTCTTTTCTCTTTTGTTTTCCTTCTCTGCACAATTCTGTTTGTCCAGTAGGATTCTTCAGAGAACATAATTTTTCCTCTTCATAGATTCTATATCTATTAGAGAGAAAATTTGAGTGGATACTTTTTGGGGACAAGTTTTAAAAGTCGACATTCACCCCCCATCTGTCGCCATTTCGGTCCAACATACTCTTCCTCTTCCTGTCTTTCCCTTAGAGTCTTTCCTCACCCCCTCCTCTTCCGCCAGTTGCTGCAGCTAGGTACTTTGGATAGTCTCAACTCTGCAAGACTTTGGGTTAGTTATAGAAAGTGTTCCACTCTTTTGTGATAACACTTCTACTATTAACATTGCTAAGAACCCAATGCAGCACTCTCGGACCAAGCACATTGATATCAGATATCACTTTCTTAGAGACCATGTGGAGAAGGGTGACATAGTGCTTCAGTTTGTGGAGAGTGACCACCAGTTGACGGATATCTTTACCAAGCCTTTGGATAGCTCTAGGTTTTCAGCTCTGCAGGGAGAACTTGGGGTGGTCTGTCCTTATGGATTGTTGTGAGGGGGAGCTTTGTACTTTATGGTTTATCCTGTTTACTTGCTTCTGTCTCTCTTTGTTGCATTGCATTTGGGGTGCATTCGGGTTAGTCCTTCTAGCATAGATTAGAATGGTTCTCTTGTCTAGTTGCTTAGATTTCTTTCTCTCATCTTGTGGTTCTAGGATGCTGCTTATTAGCTGTCTCTCTTCTCACTAGGTTGAGCTCACTCACTTCTTATAGGTTCTAGCAAGGGTTGGGCCACCCTTGGGTAGACAGGGAACGTGTTTGCTCCTTGGTGTGTTAGATGATCAGCTAATAGTCCTAGAGTCATATGGGGTAGATTAGAGTGAGTCTGAGCCACAGTATCCTCTATATCTTGTCTATGCTTTAAGGACTGTCTTTTCTGTTTTTCTTCCCAGCTTATCGTTTTGTTGCTTTGGTTCAGGAGGAGTTCATTTGGGAGCTTCTGGATCTTAATGTTGACATAACTCAATTGGAACTAAAAGTGCATTTATTATTTAGGGGGAGCTGGATTTTCTTGCATTTCATTCGGCATTGTAATATAACTGCATGGAGCCTTGATTATTATCCTCATATGACATGAATCAACTGCTTTACATCTTGCCATGATCTATGCTTCCTTGCTAGAGTTATCATGACTCTATATGTGTAGTCTAGTCTTTGCCATGATAAGTTGATTAAAACTGCATAACTTAAATTAAATCATGTTACGTTAGCTCTTGAGACTAGTCTATATTTAGTTATCTTTTTATTATTCATGCCATGTCAAATAGGCTGAGTTGAGTCTTGAATCTTTATTGAGCTTGAGTTTGAGCTATGCTAGTTCTTCATAAACTTCTTGTTCTTGCACTAAATTCAGTAAAAGCAAAATGATCTTGTTGTAGGGGTGGCCCCCACCTAAACCTAGGAGGTCTGTTAGAAGGTTATAGGGCCCAAAATGGGACATATGTAATGGCTTAAACACCCCTGGCTAGGAGGTACCAATGTAAGGGCACATTTGTAAAAGCACAGCCCATATGAATACATATACCGAGGGAAGACTAAAGGGAAGGGACGATTCACTCTCTCCCAACTCTCCACTACCACATGTTTCTCTGTTTGGTCTGTAACCACAACAGTTGGCGTCGTCCGTGGGGAGGACAGGAGCAAGCCTGAAATCCGAAGAAGGATGGCACCGAAAAAAGCTTCGTCGACGGCGGTGAGGGGGAAGAAGGCGGCTGGGTCGGAGCGTCGCGTGGGTACCAGGGCTTCGGCATCGGCTGTTGCGAGCGCGGGCGTCGACGCTGGCACTGCGACGACCGACCCCGCCACCGGCGCTGCGACGACCAACCCCGCCACCGGCACTGCGACGACCGACCCCGCCACCGGCACTGCGACGACCGACCCCGCCCCCGGCACTGCGACGACCAACCCCGCCACCGGCACTGCGACGACTGACCCCGCCACCGGCGCTGCGACGACCAACCCCGCCACCGCCGCTACAACGACCAACCCCACCACCCTCGTCGTAGCGCTCGCTGGTAGCACGGACCGGGCGGTTGGAGATAGCCACAACGGAGCGGTCGGCAGCTCGGGAGCTCGCGAGGCGATCGTACCCGTGCTGACCCGTCCGCCGGGCGTGCCGACGGCCCCGCCCGCACTAGCGGTGGAAGGCGCCCTGCTGGCGGCCCTCAACGCGTTCCAGCGGGAGCTAGGGGATCTTCGCGGGGCTGTCCGCGACATGCAAGAGGCTCGGAGCTAGCAAGCCGCGCCAGTGGTCACGCCAGAGCCCGCACCGAAAAGGGCAGACAGTCGCGACGCCCCCACATCCAGCCGCGCGCCGCTGCGACACGTCGACCCAGAGTCCCTGCTTTCGGCAGGACTACAGCAGGCGGCGTGGCCCGAAGACTTCAAGTTCCCAGTGTCATCAAGCCATACAAAGGCGATACGGACCCCCGCGAGTTCGTGCCCGTGTATGAAACCGCAATCGAGGCCGCGGGTGGAGACGACACCACAAAGGCAAAGGGACTCCCCTCGCGCTGCAAGGAGTGGCACTTTCCTGGTTTTTTACCATAGAGCCAAACTCCATCTACGCGTGGGAGCAGATCCGTGACCGCCTTCACAACAACTTTCAAGGAAACTATGTTGAGCGGGTCGATGCGGACCAGCTCTTCGCCGTGAAGTAGAAACCATCGGAGAAGCTCCGCGACTACTTCGAACGCTTCACGAAGATACGCTGTCAAGTCAAAGACGTTAACGAAACCACCATTGTCAACGCAGCCATACAGGGCCTTCGCCCGGGCCCGATGGTCGAGTACAACGCACGGAAGCCAATCAAGACAGTGATGAAACTCTTCGACAAAACGGAGGAATACGCCAGGTCGAAAGAAGACGCGCGGCGAAGACAAGGGGATGACTCCGACACCAACCAGGCCAGTGGCTTGGCGAAAACCGAAGATCCGCCGAAGGATGGTTCTTCGAAGGGAAAACGTAAATAGGAGTCGTCCAAAGACGCGCCCGAGTGCAAGGACACCCCGCACAAGGAGCCGTTCGATAGGCCCAACCGCGGCCAGCCGAAGTCGCGGCGAAACCGGTATGTCTTCGACATCGAAGGTGGCTCCGAAGAAAATGCTTCCGCTGGTCGTGGCGGTCGGGGGCGCCGAGGCCGGGGGCGCGGCTGTGGCCGGGGTCGCGAAGATAAAGGCCGTGGAGATTACGAGACTGTGGGATCATAACAGCTTCGAGGCATAGCAGGACAGCCAGCAGAAACGAGGCGGTGGGATATGGCGCGTCATCCCTCGCCTGCCACGTGTCCTCCTTCTCTGGGGAAGAGGTGAGCAGCCGCGATCACGCAACCGCTCATATCACACCGCGCACCAGTTGCAAGCCGCCGCATGCCCCGCACGCCAGCGCTAGTCGCACGGAATGACAACCTAGCCCTGGCAAGCCAGGGGCGGGTGCGATTCCAGGAACCATTACAGCACATTCCCGGACCGTGAGGTTGCAATCACCGCAGACGCAGCGGTGTCCGTTGTGCGAAGTTTCTACCTCAAGTAGGCGCCAGCTCCGCTGCCACCAGTTCGAAGGGTAGAGGACAGAGCGCACGCACGAGCCTACGTCGACTGGGCGCCAGCTCCGCTGCCACCCGTTCAAAGGGTAGGAAACGGAGCGCGCGCGCGAGCCTACCTCGACTAGGCGCCAGCTCCGCTACCACCCGTTCGAAGGGTAGGGGACAGAGCGCGCTAGCCTACATCGACTAGGCGCCAGCTCCGCTACCACCCGTTCGAAGGGTAGGGGACGGAGCGTGCGCGAGCCTACCTCGACTAGGCGCCAGCTCCGCTGCCACCCGTTCGAAGGCTCGGGGACGGAGTGCGCGCGCGCCTACCTCAACACCAAGGCTCCGCAAGTTTGAAGAAGTTCACAGGCCGCAGGGACGGAGGGGGCCAAAGGACTCGGCAACATGGCTTCGGCCCTGTGAAGCCCTTCACCATGAGAGGCTCCTGTTGTAGGGGTGGCGCCCACCTAAACCCAACAGGCCTGTTAGAAGGTTATAGGGCCCAAAATGGGACATATGTAATGGCTTAAACACCCCTGGCTAGGAGGTACCAATGTAAGGGCACATTTGTAAAAGCACAGCCCATATGAATACATATACCGAGGGAAGACTAAAGGGAGGGGACGATTCACTCTCTCCCAACTCTCCACTACCACATCTCTCTCTGTTTGGTCTGTAACCACAACAGATCTCTTTTGTGCGAAAGAACTGATCTCACCAACTCTTTCTCATGAGACTGCTTGCCATAGCACTAGGCATGAACTCAAGGGGAGTTTTGGGTGACCAAGATCATCTTCTTAAGCTTATTGCTTGGAGTGGTCGCATGAGGCTTGAGATCTAGCACATGACTAAAATTATGGTTGGAAACAACCATGAGTTTCAAAAGAAAACATGTCAATTGTGGTAAATTTGCGTAATTCCACAAAAAGACCAAGTGCTTGAGCAAGTGATTCATTCTTGAACTTGTAGCACTCTAAATTGACTCAATTCTGGCTTTTTGGTTCCACTTAGATTATTGACATGGCTTGCATCATCTTTGGATACCTTTAGCTAGACTATACTCTTGGATGCTTGACATGCAAAGAAATTCATCTAATATTTAGATTGTTACTTATGTGGATTGGCTTGATTATGTATATCTTGTCATGATCTTGATAGCGCTCATATGCATTATGGCTTGGTGTAATACTCAAATGGTCATTTTGGATAATCTTCATGACTCTAATTACTTCGAATGAATAATATTCACTCATTTCACTCTCACACCATGCCTTATTCTCTCTTCTGCATCTTGATGATTTTATTGCCAAAAGGGGGAGAATATTGGGGGAAAAGCCATTTCAAGGGAAAATTGGGAGCTTTTGAGGAAAACTTGTTCTTTCTGTTTTTGCTCCTTTTGTCTACATGGTCTTGAGTCTCTTTGTTCTTCTTTCAGAACATGTATGACTTTCAAAACAAACTCAACTTTATGTTTTTTCTGTGTTTGTCAGTATACTCATCAAGGGGGAGATTGAGAGACTATGTGGAGGTGTCCCCATGTTTGTGATGAGTAATTGACTCGTGTTCTGGATAGTTTGAGTTTGGTTTGGTTGGCTTGCGCCAAGTCGGTGCATGGTGCAGTTTGGTTCGGTTGGACCTGGTCGAACGCGGTCGGACGTGTTTAGGACGCTTGTTCTCCTTCTCGATCGGTTGTTCGGGCTTTTTCATGTAGGAGTATGCTTTTCTGATGCTAATGATGATTATATTGTTTGGAGCGGTGCTATATGACGATTTGCTTGTCTGTGTGACTGCAGGACTTCGGAGCTATGTCATGGTGAGGCGTGAGAGGACCGGGACTAGGCACAGGAGGTGTTGAGGTCCAGACGGTTAGAGACGTCGAAGATGATCGAGGTTGCTGAGGTGGTTGCGAGCCGGGAGATGAGGAACCGGAGCTGGAGCTGCCAGAGGTGGACACGACGGGCAGCGGCGAGGTGGACCAGGACTAGGCTTAGGGAGGAGCTGAGGTCCAGACGGTAAGGATGCCGGATGCGGTTGTGTGAGCAGGAAGCTTCCAGGAAGTTGCAGTAGGGGCATTTCGGTAAAATGCGCGAGGCTGCAAAATTGGAAGCAGGTTCGGTTAAAGATAACGGGGTGGAGACCCATTAGTGGAAAAGAGGAGGAGGTTAGGGTTTGGAGTGGAATGTGTGGTTTCCCTCCATTTTCCTGGTTTGACTCCTGCCTCATATGGGTGTGAAGAAATGGAGTGGGCATTGGCTGCCACTTCTTGATATTCTCCTTGTGGGTGTGTGCTTGGAGATAAAAGGGGCAGCTAGTGGGGAGTTCCAGCAGGTATTCTGAGAGTTCAAGTATGTGTGCTCAAGAAAGCAAGCTGGCTGTAAGCAGTGTGGGTTTCCCTCTCATGTGAATTGCGTATGGGTTTGTAGTGAGAAGGGAAATGAGTTGAATGTGAGCATTCGATATGCAATCATTCATGGTAATGAATCCCTTGGAGAAACCTTGTGGTTGAGCTATTATGGATTCCTGTTTTCATTCTCAGTGTTTGAGTTTCAGTTTGCACTCATTCTCTGCTGTCAGTTCTTTTCTGGTTTCTTGAGTTTGAGTTGATTCTCTTGTTCTAGAAGCTGTAAAATGAGTTACTTTGAACTGGGGATTGTCTTAAAGCCATATGGCTAGCATTACCCTGAGAGCAATCATTTTTCTCCCCTCTTCTCCTCAAGAAATGGATCGAAGCAATTTGCTCTGTTCTCACAAAAGCTATGGTTTGGAGGTAGAGCTCTCTTGATGCTCTTGCTTTCCCTTTAGAAGAAGGCTTCAGATTTGTGTGTTTTTGCCTTGAGGCCATTCCCTTGTGTTTTTCAAAGCCTCATGTGCAAAACATTCAAGGTTTACAAGCAATTTGGAAATGAGTCTCTTTCTCGGTTCAGATTTTTCAGATTTTTAGTTTTCTGCTCAGATCTCGGTTTCTTGCTCTCTTGATGATTTCTCCTGATTTGTGAGGTCAATTTGTTATTTAGATTGTAGTCCTAATCCATTTAATCAAAGAAGAACAGCTAGCTTGCAGCAATCACTAAACAAATTCAGGTCCTTTTGAAAATTACTGAACCGACAACAAGCATAGCTGCAGTTTCAGTTTTCAGACAATCATTCAGTTCTGAAATTGCAGTTTCCTGCTATTTTTGGGTTGCTGCTGCAGTTTTCAGTGCTAAATCTTCAATCCTGTTTTCAGTTTGCATGTAGTCCTGTTTTTCAGTTTGGACAATCTGTTTTTGGCAGCAAACTCAGTAATTTCTGCGCAATCTATTTTCAGTTTTCTGCTGGCAGATCTGCAGTCTGTTTTCAACCCCATTTTGGTTCCATTTGTCGGCAGCAGTTCAATTTCTTTTGTTGTTCAGCCGAGCTGGTCTTCCTGTAAACAGTCCGATTGAGAGAACACTCTTCAGGTGGAATTTTTAGTTTTCGGCATTTAGCCTGTTGGTGCTCTGTATTTTTGTCGTTTGTAGTCTGCAGCATGTGCTCTTCCCTTGGGCCTCTGAGAACTAGAGTGCATATCTAAAATTAAATCGACCCTTTGAACGATTTCTCTTTCTTGCTCTGTTTTATGCTCTTTGCTGCGATTTCAAGTGAGCAAGATTTTTCTTTCTTCATAGCCTTTATAGCTATTGGAAAATAATTATGAGAATACTTGGCGGCGATTTTTGAATGCACCATTGACCCCCCCCCCCTCCGTTGCCATTTCCGATCCTACACTTTTTCAGATATTCAGATAAAATCAAAGGAGCTCTAGAAAATAGCAAATAAACCCAGAAAAAATCCAAGAAAATTCCATGAGAATCAAGGAACCCCAAATAAAATATTTCTAGGAAATGTTAATGTTTAATTTATTCATATTAAACCTTTTATTTAATAAAAATTCCAATTAAGCTTTAATTAATTCTAGAAAAATTCAAATGGTGAATTTTATTTTTAAAAGCTTCAAAAAGGCTCTGAAAATTAAGATGTTACAAACCACCCCCTTAAACGGAATTTCGACCCCAAGATTCAGGCTTACTAAAGGAAATAGGTTACCAAGTGCAACATTGGAGACGACGTTGTTCAAGCTTCCCCTTGCAACTGTAACATCCTAAATTTCGAGGGTTCAAAAATATGGAAGTTTTAAAACTTTTCTTGCATTTTGTTGGCGTTCAGATTTATTCTAAATGTTTATTTGAGATCCTTTGAGTTTCGTGTCATGCAAAAAGATATATTGAGAAATAAGAATAATAAGAATAATAGTATTAATAAAAGATATGGGAATAATATAAAACAATGAATCATGAATCCTAAACCGATTTTTACTTACACTCAAATCCAAACAGAAATTGAAAATTTAAACTCAGGCCGAGGGTCAAAATAATTGCAAACTAAAATCAAAATAATATTTAAATTTACCTTCCAAAAGATTTGAGTTGAGCCCTTGATTTCAAATCAAGATTTAAAAATTTAAAATATTAAATTCTGACAAAAATCCAAACATTGGTTGTTGGGCATCTGCTTCCCCTCCCATTTATTTTTCTCCTCCCCCATCTTTCTCGGCTAGTGGCCCCTCCCCTTTTTCTTTTCTGTCCGCCCCTCCTCCATTCCTCCTCCGTGCTGGCTCTTCTCGCTCCTCCTGCTGCTGCTCGCGTCACTCGTCCCCGCTCCCCTGTGCGCGCGCATGCCCCACGTCACCGCCCGTCCTCTCCTGCTCGCCCGCGTTGGCTCGACATCAGCCAACCACCCCCATCGCAAGTCGCCTCGTCGCTCACCGCCTGTGCCTCGCACGTCGCTACGCCAAGCCCTGCCGCTGTCGCCTCAACGTCTTCCATCGCCACGCTCTTACCGCCGTCCCGTCGCCCTGTACACTAGTCGTCGGCAACAGCTCCGCCACAGTGCATCCCCCGTGGCTATAAGAAGCTTCCCCGCCTCCCATTGCTCCCTGCGCCAATCCCCCCCTCTCCCTGCTCCTTCTCCCGCCCGACGTCGAGAACCGCCGTCGGTGCTTCCACACCATTACGGCCTTTCGGCAATGCCCAGCCAATTCCACCGCTCCCCGACATGCCCCCACTCCCCTTCTGCCTCCCCTTTGGCTTAATTAGAAGAAATCCCGCCGGAGCTCCACGGCGCCCGCCTCCTTCACCACCTATAAAAGTAATTGGAGTTCACCGACGCCTTTCTCGCGCTCCCCTCATCCTCCAACCGTGGCGAATTGCCCCCAGGAAACCCAGAGCTCGCGTATGGACCATCTTCCCTGAAACCGGTCACTCCCACCGACGCCCGCGCCAATTCCTCCTCGGGTGATTCCCCCCAATTCCTTGCTGGGGGAGCCACTTCTCGACACCCCGAAATCTTCCCCGCCACAGGCCGGAGCTGCCAACCACCACAGCTCGCAGGCGGCGATGACCCCCCGCGCCGCCGTAGGCACTCGGTGCCGGCTCGACTCGATGCTTCCCCGGATCGGCCCAGCACATGGTAAGGCTCCTCCCACCTTCTACATGCTCGGGCACCCCTGCAACTACTCCTTCTCCCTCCCAGTCACCGCTGCGCCTTACCCACCTCGCCGCCGGTCGCCTAGCTCCACCGCCCGCCGGCCTCACTACCGTTCCAAACCGCGTCGCCCCTCCACAAGGTTCCTTGTTACCACGGGATCCCGTTTTGCCAACAAATTCTGCTCCCCAGGCCCCTCCTCACCGGAGCCCCGCCGCTAGCTGGGTGCTGGCGCCTCCTCTGTTTCGGTCAGGGTGGAGGCTTTGTTTGGGAACTCAGTCCCTGCATCGACTTGTATAAGCTGGTTTCTACTTCTTGTCGCAATCGGGCTATAGCCCAATTGGTCGGTTCAGCCGTGCGCCAATCATCAGGTCCTGGGTTCGAATCCCCTTCTTTCCTCCATCCCCCACTCTTTTTATCCCGTTTTGTTTTAATACTTTTCAATTAGGAAATTAATCAAGGAAAAGCGGGAAAAATCAGAAAATTGTTCATGGAAACTAGTAAAGTTAATCTGGGCATAACTAATATTATTTAAGATTTAATATGAGATTGATTATCATGTATGAAAATTAATGCACCTTTATTATTTTGAGTGAAAGACATTATTAAAAGATGGTTTTGGTTAAATGCCTAAATTTAATAAAGTGTCCATTAAAAAGACATCTAGTCTAAAGATACAGGAAATAAATTTAATATGATGTTAACTATGCAAGCAAGGTTGCAAATTAATTACCCTAAACTATAATTAACTATGGGCCCTAATATTTAATATGCTGCCACCAAATAAATCTCGATGGTAGATTTAATTAAATTAGGCCTCTTCATAAAATTAATTAATCGATAGGGCGTGTCCGTAAACAATTAAATTAGGAAGTCCTAATATAATCCCCACCGTTAGCACATCGTCGATAAATAAGTCTCAAACGCTAAATATAGTTATTAATGACAGTTGGTGTAAAGGTTAGTGTCTCACATAAAATGACCCTAGAATATATTGTATAAACTATTTGCGCAACGAAAGCAGTATATGATTAAGTGATACACAATTAGCCATCTAAAGTATGACGTTCGTACCTAGAATATATTGTATAAACTATTTGCGCAACGAAAGCAGTATATGATTAAGTGATACACAATTAGCCATCTAAAGTATGACGTTCGTACCATATCTTTAAAAAGGTCATGAAAATACTTTCACGACAAACATTAAATAAAATTGAAATGTTAGGTTGTTGCTATCTAAGTTATAGGTACGACTGTAATAAATATAACAATTGGGCACTTAATTCTGAAAACTATTAACAAAACGACTAACCCTTAGCTTAGAATGCAAATTATATTAAAGGCGATATATGAGCCCCTAGGTCGGGGTTAATGCTCTTATGATGTACAAGCTAAGTGCCATGCAAAGAATAACAAGCTAATATTATAAAGCAGCACATAGGCCTACCCGAGCTCATGGAACTTCCTTGATAAATATAAAAATAATAAAAGAAACTGTTAATAAAAGATCGAGTCACCGTTTTCTACCACCGGCCTTACCTCAAATCACCCAAATCACCCATTAACTCATAATAATACAAAAGTTGAGTTTATTCAGATTTATTTGGATCTTTTGAGTTATTTTGCTTTCATTTGGATTCAGTCGTTTGTCACGCAATTAGAAATTGGAAGTCGTGAAGAGTCACCGGATCCAACGAGATTAAGCTCGAAGTGAAGATAGAGACCAGAAGCTTAAGAGGAAGCATTGTGTGAGCTCAAGACCGTGGTAAACCGCGCCAGGCGAGTCAATACTTTGATCATGTTGAACCTACATTTTCTGCAAATTATTTTGTTTAAATTATCAAATTGCATGCTGTTAATTTATATGCAAATACATGTTTAATTTAGAATTCTAGTTAAATGCCTATTATCTAACTTGATTAATATTGCCCCTCCTTTGGAATATTTGAACATGAGAACCTTGTCGCCCTAGCAAAATTATAATAGTAACCTTTTGAAAATAAGTCTGTAATTATATGCCATGCTTAGTATTGTTTAGATACTCATGGGCGCGAGAGCGCCCAAACATCACTTTTAATCATGGGAAAAGTTGGTTGGGCAGTCATGGTGGTAATGACTGGTGTATGTTGGATATGGTTTTTTTATACTCCCAAAAATCTCAAATTGCTTATTTGTCTGGGCGGATGGTTCGGGGGTATGGTGCAGGTGTGCACGAGAGTGTGGTTTGTGGTAGAACCGCCCAGATAACGCTAAGGACTGAATCTTGTCATGACCTCCTGTGTAAAACAAGTACAACCACAAGTCTGTAAAGTACAACTTAGCTTAGTAAATTTACCGGACCCCGAAAGTCATCATCATCGGTGGAGGAGAAGTGATGGTGCAAGTAGCTATTATGGGTGACGGCTTGAATGGGACACTCTTTGTGAGTGAAGTTCTTCTGCGGCGTGCTAGTAGTACGGGGAGTCAGCTGCTAGGCGCATTGGAGGGGAACATCCCGCACAACGTATGGGACCCACCGCAAGTGAGAGCGGCCCATAGGGTGAGATGATGGACAGGGCGAGGTACTTTGAACGGTTACTGTGATGGCTTGCTCAACCACACGTCTATGGAATCGTGTGGGGCAACGAGTGAACTGTCTCTTGTTGGTAAAGTGTGCAAACTCTGGAGAGTCAAAACTATTCGAATAGCCGTGCCCACGGTCAAGGGCGGACATGGGAACTTAACCAGATATAGTTCTATTTCAAAAAACTTTGTGGGTGGGAATGGAAAAGTGGAGGGCAACGGAAAGCCCTGATTTGAGTTGTCCTGGGTGTCGTCCCAGTGGTAAGTTAAGCGGCTATAACGCTGAAAGATGTCAAATGGTGGGATGCCATATGTCTGGAAAAATTATGGTGATATTAGGCATATGGTGTGATGCCATATGTTTGGAAAATCATGTTAATATTCCTTGAACATTATGTTTTGTTCCAAAGCTGCTAGGTCTCAGGAAATTTTATGTATTGTATTTCAAATAGTGGCATTTCTATTCCTACAAAATAAAATATGGAAAGAATAAACAGGGTCGTGAGTAAAGGAAATAGATGTTTGTAGTGTACACATAAAAGTATTGCTAGATTCATGTCGATCATAAATAGGAAATGATAGTGTGGGTTCTGGGAGAAATAAATTGGTGGAGTCTAGCTGAATAGATAGGCTAAATAGATGATTTAATTGAATTTTCGGGAATTTAGAGGAGTAATACAAGTATTGGATTATAGTTCCTGATTAGTGATTTACTTGGTGGGAGGATACTAGTGGATCGTAGAATTAATCAATGACATTCTTGGTGGATATATAATGGTGAATCGTAGAATTGATCAATGATATTCTTGGTGGATATATAATATTGAATCGTAGGCTTGATCAATGATATTCTTGGTGGAGTTGAATCAATAATAAAAAGGATTGGATTGTTAGAAAATCTTGATGGGAATGTTCGGTGGATTAATTAGATGATGTTACCCGCTGTTTGGAGATTAGACAGCAATCAATTTGGAAAGAGTATGTTTGGTGGAATATCTAAATAATGTCACACGCTGTTTGGAGTTTTAGACAGCAATAAATATAGAAGGTGTATAATCAGTGGAGTAATTGGATAATGTCACTTGCTGTTTGGAGTCTTAGACAGCAACCAATACAGAAAGAATATGATCGGTGGATTGAATAGAGGATGACACATGTTGTTTGGAGTTTAGAGAGCACCCAATAAAGGAAGTGTAATTTCGGTGGATTAAGTCAATTATGGCAATCGCTGTTGTGAGTCTTAGACAGCAGTTAATAAAGAGCGTGAGTCATTGGTGGATTAAGTCAATGATGTCATTTTGCGGTGAGGAGTCTTTAGGTCACAAAAACAACAACATGATATAATAATAGAAATGCTACTAAAAGCTTTTTATGGCAAATAAAACAACCCGAGCCTCTCCTTTGTTAAGCCATGCATACTATTTATTTGCATTCTGTGTATTGGTGTAACATCCCAATTAGGGAGCTAGTGTAACTTTCAAAAATTTTAAAATCTTTTAATCGTTTCTTCCATTGCCTCTCAAAAAGTTTTTGGCGAAGTTTAAATTTCTCGAGTTGGATTCTTGCCAACAGCCCGGTTAATCAAAATCCAAACTTCGGAACCAAGAACCAAAAATCTAAAGTTTAAAATTGAAAGATTCAAATCTCCATGGAAGTTTTAATTTCAACCTTAAATTTAAATCCGGTCATTCAAAGCCAAGAATGGAAGTTGAAAATTAATTCAAAACCTTTTTCCATCCAATTTGCATATCTGAAAAATATAAATTCGGAAAATCTTAAAATCACTGAATTCCCTCTTGGGCCGGCCCATTTCTTTTCTTTCCCCCCCAGCCCATTTTCTTTTTCCTCCGGCCCGTCGGCCACTCTTTCCTTTTCTCTGGCCGTTGGCCCACCCAACCGCGGCTGCCTTCTTCCTCCTTCCTGCTTCTTCCTTCCTCCTCTCTCGTCTCCCCGTCACGCCGAGCCGGCCCGCCCCCGCGCCGCTGCTCCTCCCGCTAGCCCAGCCCGCGCAGCGCCCCCGGTACTTCCCTGTCCCATCAGCGCGTGCCGCCCATGCCGCCGGACGCGCAGCGCCATGCCGTCGTACTCCTTGCCACGCCGTCGCCCATGCCGCGCCATGTGCCCGGGTCGTCGGTTACAGCTCCTCCACAGTGACCACCGCCAGCTATAAACTGCCCTCGGTGCTTCCCCAAAGCATCCCCCTCTTCTCTTCGCTTCCTTCCTTTCTTGTGTCCAGTCGAGCTCCAACAATGGCCGCCGGCGCCTTTGCAATGTCCCGCCCACCATGACGGTTCTGTCTCGAAATTGAGTGCGTCATGGTGTGTCTCCGCTCCCCAGCTACTCCCCCTCCGAGTTAATCGGATTTTTGTGCACCAAGCTCACCGGGACGGCCGTTCTTCCCCATCACTGTTCGAAACCGTCGCCGCTCGTGCCGCCAACCCCTCGGTCCACCCCAGGCCGATTGCTCGCGCTGGGAGCTTCATCCCGGTGCGCTGGAGCTCCTCCGACCGCCGTCCTGCGCCCTCCTCCCCCTCAGCGAGCTGCCCACGGGAGCCACCCGCCGCCGCCCTTGATCTTCGTCGCCGGCCCATCCCGGCCCCCCCTCCGATCACGCCGGCCGCCCAGGTGAGTTCCTCCTATCCTACTCGTGCTCAGGCGCACCTCACCTCTCTCCCCCTCGCACTCGGCTGCCGGCGCCCTTTCCTCCCTCACCGTCGGCCGCCTAGCACCGCCGCCCGCCGCCTTGGCGCCACCTTGGCCAAAACCCTGTAACCGTGAGCATTCTCATCGCCAGGGCGTTCCATTTCGCCGGACGCCGCCACCTCCCCGGCTGTTCCCCACCGGCGCCGCCGCTGCCCTGCCCGGCGTTTCCCCCTCCCCTGTTTCCCTCCGCTGTTGCCCTGCTCTGTTCTGAGCTAGCCGAGGGCAGCTCTCTCGGTGGCTGTCATGTGGGCCCAACTGGGGAAAAGTTATAAAGTTTTTAACCTTTGGCTAAATGGTGTATCCTTGTGCTCTGGTCAAGCATACATTGAAATAAATTGGGGACCAGTAACAAGGATAAGAGAATCACTTATAAATCCCTAATAGAAAGATCTATACACTCAAATTAAAAATCTAGCATTGTTCAATTATATGCCATCAAGATTAATACATTAACCCTTATGGAGGAGCTTAATTAAAATAAAGTTTATTCCATGAAACTTTCTCTATTATCAAGAAATTAACATGAAGTTAATATAATAATAACAATATCATGGCCAGAATACTTAGTTATGAAATTTGGTAAAATATTCATACCCATATAATCTTGTCTAAGTCTTCGACGACTAAGAAAAGGGTTAACATAAATAATTATTATGATAACTTAAATAAATGAAAGATCGATTTTAACACTCTATCTAGTGAAGACTCAAATTACCCTGCATATTAAAGTTATCCCTCGGAAATCATCAGGAGGCCGCATAAAATATCAACCATAAGTTGCTCACCTCTAAAATCATGAAAGCTATCTTTTCAAGAGTGCTTAAGAATAGTCATAGCAAAGACTTCCACATTTGGCCTAAAAATGCTAAGATTTAAAATAACAGATGTTTGCGGTTGGGAGTCCATGAACAGGAAAAGAGTAATAACTAATCTTTGTGTTGTGCTTAAATCTCCGATCACTATCTCGAGATTTAAACTTAATGATTGAATATAATTAATAATGAAAGAAATAGCCTTATCAAGGAGGTCCTTACCAAAATCATAAACTCCCCTTTCCAATAACTCGCCACCGTTGGCCATTTCTAATAAGTTTGTTAATCAAGTAGAATGATTAACTATGCTCATATTGACGACTGGATTAAAATGGCCAACCCCATCTTCTACCTAAATTGCTAACCTAATAATTTATTAAGTTGGCTACTGCAATCCCAGATAAGTTTTGCCACATAAAATGTCAAAGTTGCACCGCCTATTTAATTATACTCACCTTACGTATCCGTGTCCTACAACCTTAAAATCATGATTCTCTTTAGTACCATTGATACCCTCTTCTACCTGTCCATAAGTCCTGCCTGACTCATGGAGCTTCCTTGATAAATAGGAATCAATAAAAAGAAAGTCATCAATTAAAAAGGTCAGGCCTCGCCTTTCCCCAATCGGCTATGTTTGGCCACTTCCTTCCCTAAAGCAGATAATTCCTGTAAATACCCATTCACCTCCGATCCCTCTTTATCCTAATTTTCCCTCACGGTAAAGCTACTTAGATAATTCATTCTCCTGCCCAATTCCTCTACCGCTGTGTTTACAGTACACTAATCCAAATCATCCTTCCATTCTAAAAATCGTGATAAATGTATAATTTAAATTAAAGTGTTGGATTTATTTAGTCTTTCTTTTCTTTGCCGTGTATTAGAATCTGAAGACTCGACGAGGCGACGAATTTGAACAAGATCAAGACTCGGGTAAAAGCGACGACTAGGAAGTTAAAATTGCTGACTGAGCAGGCTTTGATTTAGGTCAATCAAGGCCGTAGTACACCAAGCAAGGCAATTCATCACTTGGATCATATTGATCCTACATTTTATGCAAAAAAAATTATGTTCTTTTAAACTATCAACTTGCATGCTTAATTTATTATGCAAATATATGTCAAAGCTTAAGGTAGCTACATGCCCACTTGATGTTGTATTAAATTTATTATGCCATCCCTTGATACTTGAATTACCAGACCATTGTCACCCTAGATGTTAATAATCACTTTACTAGCTATAAGTCATATTAATGCCGTGCTAGTCTCGACATGTCCAGGGCACTAGTGGCCCTGATCATCAATCCTTAAATATGAAAACTGGTTTTGGGACAGTCATGGGATGTACGTGGCTGATTATTTGTGATAACTTAAGTTATGCTTCTCAAAACTCTAAAAATCTGCTTTACCAGTCTGGGCGGATGGTAAGAGTGGTGGGTGTGGATGTAACACAAGAATTGTGGTTCGTGGAATGAACCGCCCGGAAAAATTAAGGACTTAATCCTGTGATGACCCTCCGTGTACAACAGTACAACCACAAGCTGGCAAACTGTAGGCTTGGCTGAATAATTTACTAAACTCTCTAGCCATTTCACGGAGAAGGTGTGTAGGCGGGTAATAAAAGCCCCCGTGGAATGGGACATCGGATATAGGTGACGTCACCAAGGCTAGCGTATGGTGGAGAGTGGAGTCCGAGTGCGCCAACCTGTGGTGACATCCCGCACAACCTATGGAAGCAACCCCATAGGAGTGAGATGCTAGAGAGCGAGGTATTGTAAAGGCCTCGTGGTAGTCTCTCGATCTGCATGGCTAAGGAATCATGTAGAACCATCGGGACGATTACCTCTTGTGGGTAAAGATGTACAAACTCTGCAGAGAATACAACTATTCGAATAGCCGTGCCCACGGTCAAGGGCGGACACAGAAAACTTCCTCGAGTTAGTTCTATTTCAAAAACCTTTGTGGGCGGGACAAAAACTTATTAGACGGAGGTACTCTAATTTTGAATTTTTCCTGGAGGGACGTACTCCAGCGTGGTAAATAAGATGGAAGTGGCATAATGATCAAAAGCTAGCATAGGTGAATGGAACCATGTAATTGGTGGATGGAACCGACACTGCTATATTTATTGCACAATTTCAAACTCTTTAATGCATGTTTATAAAATGCCATATCATAGGAATTTTAATTATGAGTACTGCAAATGTCGCATTAAGCAAATAAAAGAACCTCAAGCCTCCTTTGACAACCTTGCATCTATTATTATTGCATCCTGTGTGGTGGCTTGCTGAGTATCATCGTACTCATTCTGGCTTAACTGCCATCATTCAGTCAGAAAGGAAATAAAGTCAAGCCCTGCGATGCCTAAAAAGGGTCGACAGAGCTGGAAGACGATGAGGCCATGGACTAGGTCGCGAACCCCAGTTGGCTGCCTGTGGGCAAGTCCTGTGGGTTCCACTTGTGTGAAGTTTCCGCTGCTGCATTTTATCATTTTCGGCCTGACCGGCCCATGAGTAAGTATTACTGTATAAATTACGCTTCCGCACGATATGTTTTTGATATACAGTAATGTATCTGTGAGCACTATCTACTGATCCAGGGAATAGTGTGGTGGAATCACAGAGGATTTGGGTTTGCTAACCCGAGGTCCGACAGAGCTGGTATCAGAGCATATCGACTGTAGGTCGTAACCTTAGTTAGCATGGCCGTTAGCTCTATGACTAGAATTATTTCTTCAAAATCCGAATGCAAGATATAAGTAGTATTGCTACTCTTATCCCTCTTAGATGATTCCCTCTCATCTATGTGCTGCCCTGGCCATTTTTAGCTCCAAGGCTCTCTTATCCCGAAATCAAACTAACGCGTGCCTGAGTTCTCTTCTGAAAAATTTCCTTGGGCCAAAATCATAAAACCTATGTTGAGTTTATTTACAAAAGTTGTTTATCCTTGGAAGATCAAATTATCAAAACTATTTGCAAAGCTTATTTCCAAGCTCATTTCAATAAATCTAAGCTTCCAGGAAAAAGTTTCCCAAAATTCAACTCCCTGCCAATTTATGCTAAAAGATCATTCTGATTTCTCAGATATATGTGTAAATCTTGGTGGATTCAAGTCAATCGTAAGAAAGAATCAATGGTGTGAATTTCTGGGCGAAAAATAGGCAAATAAATTTGAATGATTGAATTAGCTACATCGGTGAACCAACTTAATGATCAGATTGACTGAATGGATAGACCAGTTTACATGATTGGATTGGTTGACATGGATGGACCAATTTAAATGATTAGATTGGCTACGTAGGTAGACCAATGAAAAAGGGGCTGGATTGGTAAGATAATCGGATTGGTTAAATAAATGGAGCGATACAGATGATTGAATTGGCTAAATGAGTGGACCAACTCAAAAAGATTGGATTGGCTAAAATACGTGGATCCATGGAATTTTAGAAAAGTGGGGAGTTTAATAACATTTGTGGATTGCAGCTTTAATAAATAGCATGGCCCCAGAGAATGTTTACACTAGTGGGATAATGGAATATAGCTTGACTAGTGCATGGATTATTGACAATTCTGAGGAAATTACGATAAGTCATAATAATCCTTGATTTATAGATTTGAGTAATAATCTTATTCTCGGTGGATGTTTATGGCAATGAAGTCACTTGAAAGGAAATTTGCGGATTGTAGGACTGATCACTTGGTAAACAAGACTATGAGTATAGATCCATGGTGAGAAAGGTTGGATTATAATACAAATGCTATTGGTGGATTGAAATATTGGAACCATAATACAAGTGGTACTGGTGGATTTAAAATGTAAAAGATGTGAGTGGTATTGGTGGATTTAAAACATGGAGATATTGAAACCATGATACAAACAAATACGAGTGGATTTAAAGGTAAAGAATTTGGAGTAATGTTCAAGTAAATGATTGAATGGGATTGTGGAATAATGGACCCAAGACTGGAGTTATGATTTTATGTAGGAAAGTGAGATCCATTTGAGGAATAGGTAACTCTGATTTGGTGAATGAAACCATAGATGATACCTTGGAAGTTATATGATCTGTGGATCGGATAAATGATAACACTGACGGTTGGGAGTATTGGACAAACAATCGTGCTGAGACTAAGTAATGAAGGAAGTCAATTTTAGATTCAATCAAGTATAAGCAGGTTTAACAAGGCTATGGATTCTAAGCCTACGAATGAAAAGATTATGGGAGTAAATTAGTCTATCGATACTGTGATAGTGGAGGATGCAAAAAGGTATTTTAAAAAAAAGTTCAAGTATTCCGAAACCATTTCAAAAAAAATCAATCTTGATATAGAACTCTATATCAAGAGTATACAAGGTATTTTCGATGCAAAAAGGTTTGATTCAAGTTACTTCAAAACTTGGCCCCATTATTGGAAAACCCAAAAGCTCAATTCCCAAGAACTTGCTCTTAAAACCAAAACATGGGAATCTAGTTGCTCAGAACAAAAAAGAAAATCAATTACTATTGATAGGGTTATCTTGGAAAAACAAATGTTTTCAGCCTCAGTATTTTTGAAAACTGTTTTCTAAAGAGCTCTGTTTTCAAAATAATAATAAGAAGCATGAGCTTCGCTGCCAAAACCCTTCTTGGTGCTCTCCTTTCTCTACTTCTGTCTGAAAAAGGAAGTTGGTTTTTCCTATTCTCTCTCCCTTACTTCAAAGGCTTAAGCTCGAAGATGTCAGGGATGCTCGTGAAGATTTGGTGGCCTTGCTTCAACAAACCTAGTGTTCAGAACCCCGTGCTCTTGCGGGTGTCTTCGTGCATAGACGTTACTTCGTCAAAAGAGATTTTATTTGGCCCTGTGCACTGCCTTCTTGTCCTTGGGCGTTGTATTTCGTGGTCACAGGAAAAGTTTGTTTTCAAAAGCTTTGTTATTCGGTGTGGCTTGTGTACTGCCCCAGCTTCTGGGTGTGCACTCCTTAGAATGGGTTACAATATCTCACCTCCGCGATCCTTTGCGCACCTCATGCTAATTCCCCCTCACCTTATTGCTGAAAACCTCGTCAGGTCTGCAGGCAAGGGGTAGCAGATCGCCAAGTCAAGACACTTCAAGTTTTGAGGTGGAAAGAGGCAATATCTTTGAAAAGGACAACAACTAAGAGGCCTTAGCCTGCAAAAAGGATCTAGACTCAAGCCTCTATTCCAGAGTGGACTCGCTGATACAGTCATCGTCAAGACATTGTCAATGGCCAAAAAGAAGGCTAGAAGCAAGAAACCAGAACCAACAGTTTCTACTCACCACCGTCACAAGCCAATACTCAGATCCATTCCGCCAAGACTACGAAGAAAGAGTCGCCCCAAGACAGGCAACCGTACCACTACATCAGGTGGACCCCGAAAGAACACCACTTGCTTTTATTGCGGAGGAAAAGGACATGACATTCGTAGATGCCCTAAGAAACGGAATGGTAAGGGTGCTTATCCCCTTTGCAGTAACACAGGATGTTGCGTGATCAAATGTCCCCAATGGAATCTAGAAGGATTAGCCTGGGATGCTATCACCACCAATCAAGGCCCTCAGAGGAAGCCAGGCCAAGGGTTCAACTGCTTCAAATGCAGTGACCCAGGACATTATGTGAGAGACTGCCCTCTACGAAAATCGAACAAGCAAGAAAAGGATGTCGACGCCACCAACCTCAGTCTTGGCAGAGGAAAGTGTAGTAGCTCCAAATGCATTATCCAGGGACCAACAAGACCCAGCAAATCCCTACTACCAGGTCTGGGAGCTCTTCCAGTTACTGCATGTGCTGAATGTGGCAAGACAGGGCATGACGCCCAATCATGCCCTCCACTGCGATAGGTTACATGTTTTGCTTGTGGACAAACAGGGCACTACAGCTATAATTGCCCAGCTCCGTACTATCCTTACCGCAAGGAACATCATCTACCAGAAGGCTGTCTCAAGAACCTAATAGCATGTTGGCGTTGCGGAGATAAGGGACATGAGAAAAGTCAATGCACTGCAAACTGCCCCAACTGTGAAGAAGACCACCCGCTAGGAGAGTGTCCAGTGAGCAAGATCACTGGTTTTCTCTGTGAAGGGCAAGACCATTGCCCCAAGGACTGCTCCATGAGCCTGTTGCTGACCAAGGCTGCTGAGATACAGAGACTGAGCTTTCAAGTCGCCATCAGACTCGTCATGAATGGAGCTGACAAGAGCAATTAGTACCGGTCACTCTTCATGTTAAGGGGGGTAGCCTAAATACATAAGAAGTGTCGAAGCACCTGAGGTTAGGCCCTACTACCACTCCAGCATAAAGAGAAGAGCAATCAGCACTGAAGAAACATCAAACCCTTGAAGTGTCAAGCAATGGAGTGAAGCCAGCTGCCAGCTATCCAGAAGAACAAGGTCCCTTGTGTGGTGTTTTCTCCAAGCGATGGCCCGCTTTTGTTTGGATATCCTCTCTTTGGATGGCTCTAAGGGTAGTATGTGTAGTATCAAGCAGTACCGTAGAACCTTTTTGCTAGCCAGCATGTTCCCACCTACCTCTATCTGCTCCACTCGAATCTCGGGGACGAGATTCATGTTAAGGGGGGTAGGATCTGTAACATCCCAATTAGGGAGCTAGTGTAAATTTCAAAAAATTTAAAATCTTTTAATCGTTTCTTCCATTGCCTCTCAAAAAGTTTTTGGCGAAGTTTAAATTTCTCGAGTTGGATTCTTGCCAACAGCCCGGTTAATCAAAATCCAAACTTCGGAACCAAGAACCAAAAATCTAAAGTTTAAAATTGAAAGATTCAAATCTCCATGGAAGTTTTAATTTCAACCTTAAATTTAAATCCGGTCATTCAAAGCCAAGAACGGAAAAAAAATTGATATAAAATCCTTCCATCCAATTTTCGTATCCGGAAATTCAAATTCGGAAAATTAAAGTTTATTCTCTATAACTTGATGATCTTAAATTTAAACTTGTTGAACCCAGATCCCAAATTCAAAATCTAATCGCAAATCTAAAATTAGAAATGCCAAAATCACCAAAAATCCCTTTGGGCCAACCCATTTCCTTCCCTCTCCCGGCCCGCTCCCTTTTTCTTCTTTTTACGGGCCAATTCCTTTTCTTCTTCGGCCCGTCCGGCCTGCCTTCTTTTTCCCTTGCGTGACCCAGCCGGCCCACCCCACAGCCGACGCCTGCTCCCTTCTTCCTCCCCCGGTTCTTCCTCCTGCTCCCCTCTGTTCATGGCGTCGCCGGCCCAGCCTGCGCAGCTCGCCCCGCCCCGGTTCGTGCCGCCCCCGGTTGCCCCCCCCCCCGGTCATGTCTGCGCCAGCGACCCTACCACCGGCCTACCCCGGCGCCATCCCCCTACTCCATGCCACCGGACGCGCCGCCCACGCCGAAGTACTCCTGCAGCCATGCCGGCGGTACGCCTCGCCCATACCTCGGACGCGCCACCCATGCCGGCACTGCTCCCCTCCCTCGCCTATAAGTAGCTCGGTTCCGCCCCCCCCTTTCCCTGCTCCCCTTTCTTCCACCTTTACCCGAGCTCACGTCGGCCGCCGCTATTTCGCGCCGAATCCGCCGCTTCGGCCCTCCCCTCCACAAGCCGACCGCGTCGCCATGCGCCCCCTGCCGTCCACCGCCCCCCCCTCGCGTTTAATCGAGAAACCGAAGCCCGAGCACGCCGCGCGCGCTCCTTCCCCTTTTCCGGCCGCCACCGCCATCTCCATTGCCGCCTCCACCTCGGTCGGCCTCGGGGCGATTTCACGCGGTGAGAGCACCTCCCCGGTGCACCGAGGCCTCCCCAACCCTTGGCCGGCGTCCTCCGCCCCCGGAGCGCACCCGCCACGGTCACCACCCGCCGCCCGCCCTTGATCTTCGTCGCCGGCCCATCCCGGCCCCCCCTCCGATCACGCCGGCCGCCCAGGTGAGTTCCTCCTATCCTACTCGTGCTCAGGCGCACCTCACCTCTCTCCCCCTCGCACTCGGCTGCCGGCGCCCTTTCCTCCCTCACCGTCGGCCGCCTAGCACCGCCGCCTGCCGCCTTGGCGCCACCTTGGCCGAAACCCTGTCACCGTGAGCATTCTCATCGCCAGGGGCGTTCCATTTCGCCGGACGCCGCCACCTCCCCGGCTGTTCCCCACCGGCGCCGCCGCTGCCCTGCCCGGCGTTTCCCCCTCCCCTGTTTCCCTCCGCTGTTGCCCTGCTCTGTTCTGAGCTAGCCGAGGGCAAGCTCTCTCGGTGGCTGTCATGTGGGCCCAACTGGGGAAAAGTTATAAAGTTTTTTACCCTTTGGCTAAATGGTGTATCCTTGTGCTCTGGTCAAGCATACATTGAAATAAATTGGGGACCAGTAACAAGGATAAGAGAATCACTTATAAATCCCTAATAGAAAGATCTATACACTCAAATTAAAAATCTAGCATTGTTCAATTATATGCCATCAAGATTAATACATTAACCCTTATGGAGGAGCTTAATTAAAATAAAGTTTATTCCATGAAACTTTCTCTATTATCAAGAAATTAACATGAAGTTAATATAATAATAACAATATCATGGCCAGAATACTTAGTTATGAAATTTGGTAAAATATTCATACCCATATAATCTTGTCTAAGTCTTCGACGACTAAGAAAAGGGTTAACATAAATAATTATTATGATAACTTAAATAAATGAAAGATCGATTTTAACACTCTATCTAGTGAAGACTCAAATTACCTTGCATATTAAAGTTATCACTCGGAAATCATCAGGGGGCCGCATAAAATATCAACCATAAGTTGCTCACCTCTAAAATCATGAAAGCTATCTTTTCAAGAGTGCTTAAGAATAGTCATAGCAAAGACTTCCACATTTGGCCTAAAAATGCTAAGATTTAAAATAACAGATGTTTGCGGTTGGGAGTCCATGAACAGGAAAAGAGTAATAACTAATCTTTGTGTTGTGCTTAAATCTCTGATCACTATCTCGATATTTAAACTTAATGATTGAATATAATTAATAATGAAAGAAATAGCCTTATCAAGGAGGTCCTTACCAAAATCATAAACTCCCCTTTCCAATAACTCGCCACCGTTGGCCATTTCTAATAAGTTTGTTAATCAAGTAGAATGATTAACTATGCTCATATTGACGACTGGATTAAAATGGCCAACCCCATCTTCTACCTAAATTTCTAACCTAATAATTTATTAAGTTGGCTACTGCAATCCCAGATAAGTTTTGCCACATAAAATGTCAAAGTTGCACCGCCTATTTAATTATACTCACCTTACGTATCCGTGTCCTACAACCTTAAAATCATGATTCTCTTTAGTACCATTGATACCCTCTTCTACCTATCCATAAGTCCTGCCTGACTCATGGAGCTTCCTTGATAAATAGGAATCAATAAAAAGAAAGTCATCAATTAAAAAGGTCAGGCCTCGCCTTTCCCCAATCGGCTATGTTTGGCCACTTCCTTCCCTAAAGCAGATAATTCCTGTAAATACCCATTCACCTCCGATCCTCTTTATCCTAATTTTCCCTCACGGTAAAGCTACTTAGATAATTCATTCTCCTGCCCAATTCCTCTACCGCTGTGTTTACAGTACACTAATCCAAATCATCCTTCCATTCTAAAAATCGTGATAAATGTATAATTTAAATTAAACCGAGCATTTAAAGTGTTGGATTTATTTAGTCTTTCTTTTCTTTGCCGTGTATTAGAATCTGAAGACTCGACGAGGCGACGGATTCGAACAAGATCAAGACTCGGGTAAAAGCGACGACTAGGAAGTTAAAATTGCTGACTGAGCCGGCTTTGATTTAGGTCAATCAAGGCCGTAGTACACCAAGCAAGGCAAGTCATCACTTTGATCATATTGAACCTACATTTTATGCAAAAAAAACTTATGTTCTTTTAAACTATCAACTTGCATGCTTAATTTATTATGCAAATATATGTCAAAGCTTAAGGTAGCTACATGCCCACTTGATGTTGTATTAAATTTATTATGCCATCCCTTGATACTTGAATTACCTGACCATTGTCACCCTAGATGTTAATAATCACTTTACTAGCTATAAGTCATATTAATGCCGTGCTAGTCTCGACAAGTCCAGGGCACTAGTGGCCCTGATCATCAATCCTTAAATATGAAAACTGGTTTTGGGACAGTCACGGATGTACGTGGCTAATTATTTGTGATAACTTAAGTTATGATTCTCAAAACTCTAAAAATCTGCTTTACCAGTCTGGGCGGATGGTAAGAGTGGTGGGTGTGGATGTAACACAAGAATTGTGATTCGTGGAATGAACCGCCCGGACAAATTAAGGACTTAATCCTGTGATGACCCTCCGTGTACAACAGTACAACCACAAGCTGGCAAACTGTAGGCTTGGCTGAATAATTTACTAAACTCTCTAGCCATTTCACGGAGAAGGTGTGTAGGCGGGTAATAAAAGCCCCCGTGGAATGGGACATCGGATATAGGTGACATCACCAAGGCTAGCGTATGGTGGAGAGTGGAGTCCGAGTGCGCCAACCTGTGGTGACATCCCGCACAACCTATGGAAGCAACCCCATAGGAGTGAGATGCTAGAGAGCGAGGTATTGTAAAGGCCTCGTGGTAGTCTCTCGATCTGCATGGCTAAGGAATCATGTAGAACCATCGGGACGATTACCTCTTGTGGGTAAAGATGTACAAACTCTGCAGAGTATACAACTATTCGAATAGCCGTGCCCACGGTCAAGGGCAGACACGGAAAACTTCCTCGAGTTAGTTCTATTTCAAAAACCTTTGTGGGCGGGACAAAAACTTATCAGAGGGAGGTACTCTAATTTTGAATTTTTCCTGGAGGGACGTACTCCAGCGTTGTAAATAAGATGGAAGTGGCATAATGATCAAAAGCTGGCATAGGTGAATGGAACCATGTAATTGGTGGATGGAACCGACACCGCTATATTTATTGCACAATTTCAAACTCTTTAAAGCATGTTTATAAAATGCCAAGTCATAGGAATTTTAATTATGAGTATTGCAAATGTCGCACTAAGCAAATAAAAGAACCTCAAGCCTCCTTTGACAACCTTGCATCTATTATTATTGCATCCTGTGTGGTGGCTTGCTGAGTATCATCGTACTCATTCTGCTTAACTGCATCATTCAGTCAGAAAGGAAATAAAGTCAAGCCCTGCGATGCCTAAAAAGGGTCGACAGAGCTGGAAGACGATGAGGTCATGGACTAGGTCGCGAACCCCAGTTGGCTGCCTGTGGGCAAGTCCGCGGGTCCCACTGTGTGAAGTTTCCGCTGCTGCATTTTATCGTTTTCGGCCTAACCGGCCCATGAGTAAGTATTACTGTATTATTTACGCTTCCGCATGATATGTTTTGATATACAGTAATGTATCTGTGAGCACTATCTACTGATCCAGGGAATAGTGGTGGAATCACAGAGGATCTGGGTTTGCTAACCCGAGGTCCGACAGAGCTGGTATCAGAGCATATCGACTGTAGGTCGTAACCTTAGTTAGCATGGCCGTTAGCTCTATGACTAGAATTATTTCTTCAAAATCTAATGCAAAATATAAGTAGTATTACTACTCTTATCCCTCTTAGATGATTCCCTCTCATCTATTTGCTGCCCTGGCCATTTTTAGCTCCAAGGCTCTCTTATCCCGAATTCAAACTAACGTGCCTGAGTTCTCTTCTGAAAAATTACCTTGGGCCAAAATCATAAAACCTATTGAGTTTATTTACAAAAGTTGTTTATCCTTGGAAGATCAAATTATCAAAACTATTTGCAAAGCTTATTTCCAAGCTCATTTCAATAAATCTAAGCTTCCAGGAAAAAATTCCCAAAATTCAACTCCCTGCCAATTTATGCTAAAAGATCATTGATTTCTCAGATATATGTGTAAATCTTGGTGGATTCAAGTCAATCGTAAGAAAGAATCAATGGTGTGAATTTCTGGGCGAAAAATAGGCAAATCAATTTGAATGATTGAATTAGCTACATCGGTGAACCAACTTAATGATCAGATTGACTGAATGGATAGATCAATTTACATGATTGGATTGGTTGACATGGATGGACCAATTTAAATGATTAGATTGGCTACGTAGGTAGACCAATGAAAAAGGGGCTGGATTGGTAAGATAATCGGATTGGTTAAATAAATGGAGCGATACAGATGATTGAATTGGCTAAATGAGTGGACCAACTCAAAAAGATTGGATTGGCTAAAATACGTGGATCGATGGAATTTTAGAAAAGGGGAGTTTAATAACATTTGTGGATTGCAGCTTTAATAAATAGCATGGCCCCAGAGAATGTTTACACTAGTGGGATAATGGAATATAGCTTGACTAGTGCATGGATTATTGACAATTCTGAGGAAATTAGATAAGTCATAATAATCCTTGATTTATAGATTTGAGTAATAATCTTATTCTCGGTGGATGTTTATGGCAATAAGTCGCTTGAAAGGAAATTTGCGGATAGTAGGACTGATCACTTGGTAAACAAGATTATGAGTATAGATCCATGGTGAGAAAGGTTGGATTATAATACAAATGCTATTGGTGGATTGAAATATTGGAACCATAATACAAGTGGTACTGGTGGATTTAAAATGTAAAAGATGTGAGTGGTATTGGTGGATTTAAAACATGGAGATATTGAAACCATGATACAAACAAATACGAGTGGATTTAAAGGTAAAGAATTTGGAGTAATGTTCAAGTAAATGATTGAATGGGATTGTGGAATAATGGACCCAAGACTGGAGTTATGATTTTATGTAGGAAAGTGAGATCCATTTGAGGAATAGGTAACTCTGATTTGGTGAATGAAACCATAGATGATACCTTGGAAGTTATATGATCTGTGGATCGGATAAATGATAACACTGCGGTTGGGAGTATTGGACGAACAATCGTGCTGAGACTAAGTAATGAAGGAAGTCAATTTTAGATTCAATCAAGTATAAGCAGGTTTAACAAGGCTATGGATTCTAAGCCTACGAATGAAAAGATTATGGGAGTAAATTAGTCTATTGATACTGTGATAGTGAGGATGCAAAAAGGTATTTTAAAAAAAAGTTCAAGTATTCCGAAACCATTTCAAAAAAAAAATCAATCTTGATATAGAACTCTATATCAAGAGTATACAAGGTATTTTCGATGCAAAAAGGTTTGATTCAAGTTACTTCAAAACTTGGCCCCAGTATTGGAAAACCCAAAAGCTCAATTCCCAAGAACTTGCTCTTAAAACCAAAACTTGGGAATCTAGTTGCTCAGAACAAAAAAAAGAAAATCAATTACTATTGATAGGGTTATCTTGGAAAAACAAATGTTTTTAGCCTCAGTATTTTTGAAAACTGTTTTCTAAAGAGCTCTGTTTTCAAAATAATAATAAGAAGCATGAGCTTCGCTGCCAAACCCTTCTTGGTGCTCTCCTTTCTCTACTTCTGTCTGAAAAAGGAAGTTGGTTTTTCCTATTCTCTCTCCCTTACTTCAAAGGCTTAAGCTCGAAGATGTCAGGGATGCTCGTGAAGATTTGGTGGCCTTGCTTCAACAAACCTAGTGTTCAGAACCCTATGCTCTTGCGGGTGTCTTCGTGCATAGACGTTACTTGGTCAAAGAGATTTTATTTGGCCCTGTGCACTGCCTTCTTGTCCTTGGGCGTTGTATTTCGTGGTCACAGGAAAAGTTTGTTTTCAAAAGCTTGGTTATTCGGTGTGGCTTGTGTACTGCCCCAGCTTCTGGGTGTGCACTCCTTAGAATGGGTTAGAATATCTCACCTCCGCGATCCTTTGCGCACCTCATGCTAATTCCCCCTCACCTTATTGCTGAAAACCTCGTCAGGTCTGCAGGCAAGGGGTAGCAGATCGCCAAGTCAAGACACTTCAAGTTTTTGAGGTGAAAGAGGCAATATCTTTAAGAAGGACAACAACTAAGAGGCCTTAGCCTGCAAAAAGGATCCAGACTCAAGCCTCTATTCCACAGTAGACTCGCTGATACAGTCATCATCAAGACATTGTCAATGGCCAAAAAGAAGGCTAGAAGCAAGAAACCAGAACCAACAGTTTCTACTCACCACCGTCACAAGCCAATACTCAGATCCATTCCGCCAAGACTACGAAGAAAGAGTCGCCACATGACAGGCAACCGTACCACTACATCAGGTGGACCCGAAAGAACACCACTTGCTTTTATTGCGGAGGAAAAGGACATGACATTCGTAGATGCCCTAAGAAACGGAATGGTAAGGGTGCTTATCCCCTTTGCAGTAACACAGGATGTTGCGTGATCAAATGTCCCCAATGGAATCTAGAAGGATTAGCCTGGGATGCTATCACCACCAATCAAGGCCCTCAGAGGAAGCCAGGCCAAGGGTTCAACTGCTTCAAATGCAGTGACCCAGGACATTATGTGAGAGACTGCCCTCTACGAAAATCGAACAAGCAAGAAAAGGATGTCGACGCCACCAACCTCAGTCTTGGCAGAGGAAAGTGTAGTAGCTCCAAATGCATTATCCAGGGACCAACAAGACCCAGCAAATCCCTACTACCAGGTCTGGGAGCTCTGCCAGTTACTGCATGTGCTGAATGTGGCAAGACAGGACATGACGCCCAATCATGCCCTCCACTGCGACAGGTTAATGTTCTGCTTGTGGACAAACAGGGCACTACAGCTATAATTGCCCAGCTCTGATGTGGCAAGAGGGAGGTACTCTGATTTTGAATTTTTCCTGGAGGGACGTACTCCAGCGTGGTAAATAAGATGGAAGTGGCGTAATGATCAAAAGCTAGCATAGGTGGATGGAACCATGTAATTGGTGGATGGAACCGACACCGCTATATTTATTGCACAATTTCAAACTCTTTAAAGCATGTTTATAAAATGCCAAGTCATAGGAATTTTAATTATGAGTATTGCAAATGTCGCACTAAGCAAATAAAAGAACCTCAAGCCTCCTTTGACAACCTTGCATCTATTATTATTGCATCCTGTGTGGTGGCTTGCTGAGTATCATCGTACTCATTCTGGCTTAACTGCCATCATTCAGTCAGAAAGGAAATAAAGTCAAGCCCTGCGATGCCTAAAAGGGTCGACAGAGCTGGAAGACGATGAGGCCATGGACTAGGTCGCGAACCCCAGTTGGCTGCCTGTGGGCAAGTCCTGCGGGTCCCACTTGTGTGAAGTTTCCGCTGCTGCATTTTATCGTTTTTGGCCTGACCGGCCCATGAGTAAGTATTACTGTATTATTTACGCTTCCGCATGATATGTTTTGATATACAGTAATGTATCTGTGAACACTATCTACTGATCCAGGGAATAGTGTGGTGGAATCACAGAGGATCTGGGTTTGCTAACCCGAGGTCCGACAAATTTGGAGTAATTTAAAACTTTTCTTTGCATCTTATTGGCATTTGAATTTTTGGATCAAAATCTTATTTGTATTTTTTCGAATTTTGTGCTGAGCAAAATTAAAACTGGGAATAAATTTCAAATACAAATAGGAATTATGACAATAAAAGATAAGAAATAATTTTGGGTAGTTTAAAACTCTAAGAATCAAAATACTAGAAGTCTTGGATTCAAATCCAAGTCAATAAAATGAAACCAAGAATTCCATCTTTTAATTTAAATAGCATACAAAGACACCCAAGGTTCGGCATTCAAAAACTTGTATAAACAACTCATTACCAAATTTAGTTGAAAATAGAAGACTATTAGATTTTGTAGTTGAACCAAGACTTGAATTGCAGATCCAAAATTAGATACAAGGTTTAAATAAAAACTTAAATTTTGAATAACATACAAAATTCTAAAAATCAGTAAATTTCAATGCAAATTAAAGATCAAATTAAAAATCAAAATTTCAGATCAGTGCCCTGGCATTTCTTTTTCACTTCCAGGTGGGACCCACTTCCTTTTCCTTTTTCTCCTCTCTCTCTGCCGCTGGCTCCCCTTTCCCTGTGCGCCCTTCTCCTTCTTTTCTCCCCTGTACGCTGCGTTCTGTTTCTTTTTCCCCTACTCCCTCATCCTTCTGTGGCCAAGCTTCGTCCGCGTCTCCCTCTCCCTCCTACCCCTACGCCGAATCTCGCTAAATCTTTGCCGCACTGCCCTCTGCTCCGCACTGCGCTGCCTCGTCTTGTCACCGCCTCCCTGCTCTGCAGCCGCGCCCCCTCCGCCAGTGCCCGGTCGCATCCCTCGCTCTGCGCCCCCGTGCGCCGAGCCCCGCGCTGGGCAAGGCCCGACGGTCCTCCCCGCCGCCCGGTCCTCTGCCAACTCCGCCGATATAAAGAGCCTCGTGCCACTCCTCTTCCCCCTCCGCCTTTCCCCTACTTACTCGAGCTCGCCGTCTCCTCTGCCGCAAGCTTCTCTGGCTGTCTCTGCCGCCAGCGCCCCCTCGGTGGACCTCAGGACCCTTCAGGCCTCCCTCTGAGCTCGCCCTTGCTCCCTCTCTCTTCTACCCCGCCTAATCGGCCTCTCTTCCCCTACAGGCCACCGAAGAGCTCCTCCTTCACCATCTCCGGCGCCGAGGCTCCACAGTGAACCGCCGCACCCCGAGCCGATTGCCCACGCCTGGAGCACCGCCCGGTCACCCCAAAGCTAACCCCTACCTCGTCGGAGCTCCTCCCTCACCCTGGCTTGCCGGCACCGTACCCCTACCTGCGCCGCCGCCGGTCACCGATGCCAGCACTCCTCGTCGCCTCTCCCGCTCGTCCAACTATTGGGTAAGCTTCCACTGGACCTTCTAATGCTAGTGCGCACTTCAATTTCATCACTCTTTCCCGTCGGCGCCGCCGCCCCGAACCCACCTCACCGCCGGCCGCTATACGCTGCCGCCCGCCCGCCTCACCTCTGCTCCGACCACAGCGCCTCCACCCCAAGCCACCTCCTGCTACGGGCAACCCGTTTTGCTAGATACGGCAGCCTCCCCGGTTACCGTCCGCCGCCGGCGACATCAACACCGATCACCGGCGCAGCTCCTCTGTTTTGGCCTCTATTGCAACTCAAAACTTCTAGTTCTTCCCTTAACCTTTCAGCCCAGGCCACCAGCCCACTTGGCTACCCGAGTGTGCATAACACACAGAGCTTCTCCAGGTCGTGAGTTCGATTAC
The DNA here is from genome assembly GCA_017311315.1 of Dendrocalamus latiflorus. Taxonomy (NCBI): domain Eukaryota; kingdom Viridiplantae; phylum Streptophyta; class Magnoliopsida; order Poales; family Poaceae; genus Dendrocalamus; species Dendrocalamus latiflorus. The sequence goes on from CM029675.1 coordinate 1,193,649, forward strand.
AGCCGGCTGCAACTTCTTCCCACATTTTTGTTCTAATTTTTGTAGCTTATATTAATTTGTAAAAATCAAGAAATATTTGGGGAATAATCTAGAGCATGCAGTAAATTTAACTAGGATGTAAAATAAATTTATTAAACCTTTAAGATTTGATTATTGCTAAACGAACAACTAATATAGTTTAAGTAGTCAATTGAGGTTTAATTACTGGTTAAAGGCATGAATAACATATGGTTTAGCTTAAAACCCAAGGTGAATAAAAATTCTAATACCTCCATGGAAGGTACAAAATATATTAGGATATACATCAACTTAATAAATGTTTAATCATGAATTAGTTACTATCATATCAATATGATTAGTAAACCAATAGCATATATTTGAAATCTAATCTTAAAATTTAAGGAAAAATTAGGGAAGCTAATAAAATTTAAATGAGGTTTTAGAGAGTTTATGTATGATTTAGATTCGGACTAGTTGTCATGGTAACTAATTAGTGTAACCTTAATGTTACGTTGCAAATCTAGTTACATATTAAGGCGTTAATTAGGAGAAGCAGTCTTTGGATAAATGTATATATTTAATAAAGCTAGCCCTTAATTAGAATGTAAACATATATGCCCAATATTAGTCATGCCACCATTAACCAAACCCTAATGATATATTTTAATATAATAGCCCTAGGTCGTCAAGATTCAAAATAGTCTCACAAACTTAAATATTCTAAATTTAACATGTAACCACTAGCATGGGTAATTAAGGTCGCATAAAATGGTACATACCCAAGCCTTGCTCAGATAGCTAAGTGTAAACTAAGATTTGAAATGAAGCTAAGCCTAACAGTAGCTAAAGTATAAGCCGGATAAAAATAGTGTCATTAACCCAATCTTAACACTAGCTGTAGTACATAGTAACACTGAGTATAATTGTATATATAACAAGCTAGAACCCGTATAAATAGGCCTTAAATCAAATTAAACTTAGCCTAGCGATAAAAGGAGGTACATAAAATATCACACCACAGGATGCTATAAACTTACTCTCAGACTAAGCTGATAGGCTAAAGATTTTATACATCATGTATATACTTTATGCCCTGAACATTAGCACTCGACAAAATACACCAATTCATAGGTTTAACTTAGCTCATGGAACTTCCTTGATAAATACCGAAATAATAAATGAAATTGTTAATAAAAAGATCCAGTCGCCGTACTCTACCATTGCCCTTACATCAATCAACCCAAATCACCCCTTAACTTATAATAAAACTAAATTGAGTTTATTCGAATTTATTTGGATCTTTTTGAGTTATTGCTTTTATTTGGATTCAGTCATTTGGCGCGTAATTAGAAATTGGGAGTCGTGAAGATTCAGTGGATCCAGCAAGATTAAGCTTGAAGTGAAGATAGAGACCAGAAGCTCAAGACCAAGCATTGTGTGAACCTACATTTGACCAGAAGCGCAAGGCGAGTCAATACTTTGATCATGTTGAACCTACATTTTCTGCAAATTACTTTGATTTAAATTATCAAATTGCATGCTGTTATTTTATATGCAAATCCATGTTTAATTTAGAATTCTAGTTAATTGCCTATTATCTAACTTGATTAATGTTACCCCTCCTTTGGAATATTTGAACATGACAACTTTGTCACCCTAGCAAAATTATAATAGTAACCTTAAAAATAAGTCTCTAAATATATGCCATGCTTAGTATTGTTTAGATACTCATGGGCGCGAGAGCGCCCAAGCATCACTTTTAATCCTGAGAAAAATTGGTTGGGTAGTCATGGTGGTAATGACTGGTGTATGTTGGATATGGTTATTTTATATTCCCAAAAACCTCGAATTGCTTATTTATCTGGGCGGATGGTTCGGGGGTATGGTGCAGGTGTGCACGAGAGTGGGGTTTGTGGTAGAACCGCCCAGATAACCCTAAGGACTGAATCTTGTCATGACCTCCCCTGTATAACAGTGCAACCACAAGTCTGTAAAGTACAACTTGGCTTAGTAGATTTACCGAACCCTGAAAGTCATCATCATAGGTGGAGGAGGTGAGGTAGTGCAAGTGGCGGTCTGGGTGACGGCTTGAATGGGACACCCGCAGAGGGTGAAGTTCTTCTGCGGCGTGCTAGCAAGGTGAAGTATCCAGCTGCTAGGCGCATAGGAGGGGAACTCCCGCACAACCTATGAGACCTGCCGCAAGCGGGACAAGCTCATAGGGGTGAGATGATGGATGGGGCGAGGTACTTTGAACGGTTACTGTGATGGTTTGCTCAACCGCATGACTAAGGAATCGTGTGGGGCAACGAGTAAACTGTCTCTTGTGGGTAAAGTGTACAAACTCTGCAGAGTCAAAAACTATTCGAATAGACGTGCCCACGGTCATGGGCGGACATGGGAACTTAACCAGATATAGTTCTATTTAAAAATGTTTGGAAAATGGGAATGGAAAAGTGGAGGGCAGTGGAAAGCCCTGATTTGAGTTGTCCTAGGTGTCGCCCCAGTGGTAAGTTAAGCGGCTATAACACTGAAAGATGTTATGCGGTGTGATGCCGTATGTATGGAAAAATTATGGTGATATTAGGCATATGGTGTGATGCCATATGTATGAAAAATCATGTTAATATTCTTTGAACATTATGTTTTGTTCCAAAGCTGCTAGGTCTCAGGAAATTTTATGTATTGTATTACAATTAGTGGCATTTCTATTCTTACAAAATAAAATATGAGAAGAATAAATGGAGTCGGAAGAAAAGATGATTGTTGTTTATGGGAAGTGCATAAAGAAGTTGGTGGAGTCATGTTGACCATTACAGGGATAATGATAGTGTAGATTCCGGGAAAAATAAATTGGTGGAGCCATAATGAATATATATATATAGGCTAGATAGATGATTTAAATGATCTTTGGAGAATTAAGGAATATAAAGGTAATTGTTGGTTCACAACACTGATAATTAGTCTAAATTCTTGGAAGATGTTGATGATAATGGGATTAATAGACTTTGATCAAATATTGGAGGAATGAATCGGATATTTGGGAATTTGGAGGTATGAAAATAACTATGGGAGATTAATCTTGATCAATGATAATCTTGGTGGATATTTATTAGAGAATTCTAGATTTGATCAAGGACATTTGTGGTGGATGTATACTAGCGATTCGTAGACTTGATCAATGATATTCTTGGCGGAGGTACAATAGTGAAGTAGTTAGAGATGGATTATAAGGTGATAAGTGGAAAAGCAAATTATGGTTGTGGATCAGTAACAAAAAGGATTGGATTGTTAGGAATTAGAATACAGAAGATATTGATGGATTAAATAAATGATACTAGATAAATGATGTCACTAGCTGTTTGGAGTTTTCGGCACCAATTGACTGCTGGATTGTATAATTGATAAAATTCGCTATTTGGAGTATTTGACAACACTAAATACAGTAAGTGTGTATTTGGTGGATTAACTAAATGATGTCGCTCACTGTTTCGAGGGTTAAATAGTAAACAATATGGAAAGAAAGAGATCGGTGGATTAGTTAAATGATATGGCAATCGCTGTTGGGAGTCTTAGACAACAGTTAATAATGAGCGTGAGTCTTTGGTGGATTTAGTCGATGATGTCATTTGCGGTGAGGAGTCTTTAGGTCACAAAAACAACAATATGATATAATAATAGAAATGCTACTAGACGCGTTTTTACGGCAAATAAAACAACCCGAGCCTCTCCTTTGTTAAGCCATGCATACTATTTATTTGCATTCTGTGTATTGGCTCGCGGAGCACGGGGTCGGAGTGCTCACGCTCGCTTTTGCGACAAAATTCAGAATCAGGAATCAAATCACCTCGCCTTAGCAACAAGATTGGACAAGCTGGCCGAGAAGATGAAGATGTCAAGGGCTAGATCGCGAACCTCCAGTTGGCTGCCTGTGGGCATGTCCTGAAGGTCCCACCTGTGTGCTTCGTTCTTCCGCTGCTGCAATTTATTGATTTCGGCCTAATCGGCCTATGAGTAACTCTACTATTATATTTACGCTTCCGCATGATATGTATTTTTGATATTCATTACTGTAACTGTGAGCACTATCTACTGATCCAGGGAATAGTGCGGTGGAATCACAGAGGGCGCCGGATATTAATATCTGGGTCCTTACACCATTGCACTAGGAATGAACTCAGGGGGAGTTTTGGATGGCCTAGACTATTTTCTTAAGCTTCTTGCTTGGAGTAGTCGCATAAGGCTTGAGATCTAGCACATAGACAAAAAATTGGGTTGGAAACAACCATGAGCTTTAAAAAGACAATGTTTTATGTACTCAATTTGCTTAAGCTACAAAAAGAACTAAGTACTTGAACCAATGTTTCATTCTTGAGCATAGCACTTCATTTGGTCTCAATTGTAGCTTCTTAGTTCTGCTTAGCTTATTGACATGGCCTGCATCATCCTTGGATATCTCTAGTAGACTTTGCTTATTGATGACTTGACATACTCACTTAATGCACTATATTTCAGATTGTCATCTATGTGTTCTAGTTAGGATATACATATCTTGTCATGATCTAGATAGCCTTTTATTGAGTTATGGCTTGGTGTAACTCCTTATGGTCATTATGGATAATTCTCATGGCTCTAAATGCTCAAAATGCTTAGAATAAATCGAACTTTAGCCATTTCATCCATGTTTGTGACCTTATTCTCGCCTTTGCATCCTTGATGTGTTTATTGCCAAAGGGGGGAGAATCGAGTAGAAAAAGTCATTTGGGAACTTTTTAGAGCTTTGGAGAACAATTTGCTCTTTCAGTGGTTGCTCTAATGGTTTCTTCTGTCGACATGGTCATTAGTTTCATTTCCTTTCATTGGACCATGTTTGACTTCTTACATTTCAAACTCAACTTTGTGCTTTTTCAGAGTTTGTCAATATACTCATCAAGAGGGAGATTGAGAGACCATGTGGAGGTCATCTCATGTGCAAGGTTATTAAGGCGGTAAGGCGAGGTGCGGCGACCCACCCCCTTCCGGACGCCTAGGCGAATAAGGTGTGCGGCGAGGCGACGCCATACACATACCCTAACCTACCATGCAACAGCACAAACATACACTGATACATACCTTTTTGCTGCCAATTCTGGAGGCCATGTAGTAGTGATCCTCCTGTTTCCAGTTGCCTTGTTCCATGTACCATACAGCCCTTGACAAGTTTCAACATGTGTGACTCATTAATATAATTATGTAACAGAAATACTTTGTAATGAGATGAAATATGGATAAAGCATTCAAGTGAAATACTTTTTGATGATCTGAACTCTCCTTTCTTCTCCCAAACAGCAAGCTGCATATACAATAAGGAATTTAGCAACAGCGGCAAGCAAATATCAATATATCATCATTACATCAGTGATCAGTCCATAAACTTAGATTTAGATAATAGTGGCAATAAATAATAGCAGTCCACACTCGTTAGCCACATTACAAACATTCCACAAATATAACTACGTAAGATAGAGTCTTAGTGGCATAATTAGTACTTTAGTAGTCAACAGCCACATAATTGCATAACAACATAGCCCAACCACCAAAAGCTTAAGAGTCTAATGGCATGCTAATTGCTAAGAGTCAATATCCATCATCAAACTCGTCAGGGATATTTGTAGCCTCCATGTTTTCTCCGCCATCATTGGAGCCATTGGGAGCATGCTCACAATCACTCACATCAGCATCATCATGTGGATCTTCATCTTCCTCTTCTTCATTGGCCGAACCTGAGTCTTCTTCAAGTTCAACCAACCTTGAACGCTTGCTGCTGGCTTTCCTTGGAAGATTGCGGCCTCGCAGCGTGCTTGATGCACCAAGAGCTTCATCAACAAGTTCCCATGTAAGGCCATTATCATTCTGACCATTTTGTTTCACACCCACGAGCACCTTGAGGATGAACATAGGAGGAATCAGCCCACTCATTGTCCCAATCAAACTCTTCAATGACCAAAGGGTCAAAACTTTTCCTTTTTTCTCACGCCTTAACTGAAAACCTAGTCTTCATCTTCCAGTTGTAGGAAACAAAGACAATGTCATTCAATCTCTTATGCAGCAATCTATTTCTTTTCTTTGTATGCATCTACAAAAGAAGAATGGGAAAGCAGCAAACAAAGGAGTAATTAATTGGCTGGCCGAACACAAATTGATTAGAAGAAAACTAGTAACTAGTGAAGTTGGCAATACTCACAAACTCAAATGTACTCCAGTTTCTCTCACAGCCAGATGATGAAGCACAAAGACTAACAATGCGTCTAGCAAACCTTTGAAGCTCAATAGCACGACCACCATATGAACGCCACCAATCAACTATATTGATAAATACAAACATGTATTAGCATTTTGGGTTGAAATAGACTTGCTGGAATTAAATTGTGGATATGGAAACCTGCTGCAATTAGAAGAAAAACAACACTTACGGGGGCTCATTTTCTCAAGGTTTTGCTTGGCCATTTTGTTTGAGAATGCATCTCCTCTAAGGGTTTCATAGTCCAAGGATTGAGCGTCAATCTCGCCTCTAACTTCTTCATCCTCCACCATTCTTCCAAGCACATCAAGAAAACAACCTCTTAGCTGCCCAACAGTTACATCATCATTACCCCGTATGAGAGAATGTAGTTTTCCTGGATTCAAATACAGTCCAGCCCCATACAAAGGATGGTCCATTTGTTTCACCCAACGTTTCTCGATGATGCCAATGATATTCTTGAGCAAGGTTTTCTTGGAATCAATAGCAAAGCTGAGCTTGATCTTCTCTTTTGCATGATTCATTAGTGTTGCGACCTCCGGCATTGCAGGCTTCTCATCACCATCAGCCACCCTAAGAACAATAAGGAGAGGGGTTGAAGCTCTAAGGCAATCTTCAACTGAATTCCAAAATTCCACAGAGAGCACAGTGTCATGCACTTCCTGACCAGCTGCAGTTTTTGCCAATTTGTTCCCCAACCATTCTTCAGTAATAAATAAGCCTTCAAAGCATCTCTATGCTTGTGCAAACTTTTTAAAGTGACGAAAGAAGTGGCAAATTGAGTGGCTGCAGGTCTCACAAGATCAGCCCCACATGTCTTCTCTCTCATTAAACTAAGAATTCTCCCATGCCTATAGATGAAAGTTGTGACACGTCTTGCTCTTGCAATGGGCTTCTTAAATGCCTTCAAGTTCCCTATATCTTCCAGCATAAGGTCCAAGCAATGTGCAGCACATGGGCTCCAAAACAGCGTAGGAATCCTTTCCATTAGAATCCTACCCGCTGCCTTGTAGTTAGCCCCATTATCAGTGACAACCTGAACCACCTTGTCTTTCCCAATCTCCTCAATCTTTACCTCCAATAAATCAGCAAGCATAAATGCATCATGTACCTCACTTGATGCATCAACGGACTCCAAGAAGTAAGTCCCCGCAGGGCTGTTCACAAGGAAGTTGATCAAATGCCGGCCTCTTCTATCAGACCATCCATCTGACATAAGTGTGCAGCCATACATCTTCCAGGCCTGCTCATGTTCCTCCCTCATAGTACTGGTCAAGTTCACAGCATCCTTAAGCAATGGTTCATGAAACATATAGGGAGAAGGAGGCTTGTAACCTGAACCAAACTGTGCAGTTGCCTCAACTGCAATCTCAAATTGTCCTTGCTGTTGCTGCATTAAATGGTACACTACACTCATAGAACCACAAGGCCCACTGCATATCCACATAGTGCTTCTCCTCTTTGGACTTTGTCTTGGCTGAAATTGTGGGCTGAGAACATCCTTTACGCCTTCATCAACAAGTTCTTCAGGTGTTTTCCGAAGCATCTCAACAATTGACTTGTTACTCTTCGGCTTTGCCTTGGTATTGCTTGCTGCAGTAGCCTTGAATAAATAAGTTGCACGCCTTTGTTTAGCTGCAGTCCCTGAACTTGGCTGCACCTTGGAAGCTTGGGATTCTGCAGGTGCAGTGTCTTCAACTTGAATTGCTTCCACCACCTCCACATCTACTGGTTCCTCGGGCGGCTCATCACCCTCTTCTAGGAACAGTGGCCTCCTCCTCTTATTGGATTCCATGTAATCTCTCATCTCCTTTCTAATAGCAGTAGTGGTCTGCATACACATTTTTGTATCTCCATATCCACCTGCCAGATGCTGCTTCAACCTTTTTATCCCTCCACAAACCACAGTGTCACAAAGAGTACATGTCACCTGATCTCTCTTCTGAAGGTTTGCCCAATATCCATACTTTCAGCCTGGATCATTTGAGCTGGCCTTCCTTGCTTTGTCTACCTTAGGATCGTAATTGGCATTGTTGACAGAAGGTGGACTTGCCATGCTTTCCATTTGGCTTGTGCTGCATACAAAGAACCAAGAGGGAGATCATACATTCATCCTCATGTAAGCATCCAAGATTCTTTTAAGGTATCAAAAAAACCAAATCTGTTTTAAGGTATCAGCCGCAAGAGGCTGAACTTTTCACTGCTAGAAAAATAGATATGTAAGCATCCAAGATTCTAGGTGCATTCTGATGTAGCTGCCGGCACTTTTGACAACCTGTGAAAGGCAAATTTTGACTACTACCTAGTTCTAGTTGCTACCCAGATATATTTTGCATATTTGGCCACAAACAGTATGACAACATTTTGAGGCTCGAACCTACTAGCAGTGATAGTGAGCACTAGGCAGTAGAAAATTAGCAAGTTGGCAATGGCAAGTATAAAAAATACTAGCAGACAACCAGTACATGTACATGTAATACAAAGCAAAGCAAAGGAAGGAGGGGGAGGAAGAGCAGAGCCGCGGAGGAAGGAGGGGGAGGAAGAGTAGAGCCGTAGAGGAAGGAGGAGGGGAGGAAGAGCAGACTATAGAGGAGGCAGAGGGGAGGACATACCTGCAGAGTCGCGGTCACGGATGGGGCGGGAGTCGGTGGCGGACGGGGCGGGAGTCGCGGACTGCGGGTCGCGCGGACGGGGCCATGTCAAAAGTCTAAGTGGAACCGAGAAGCTAGTAATGAGTCGATTTAGAGTGTTACAAGTTCAAGAATGAATCATTTGACAAAGTACTTGGTTTTTTTGAAATTAAGCAAATTGAACACAAGTGACATATTTTTCTTTGAAACCAATGGTTGTTTCCAACCAAAAATTTAGTCATGTGCTAGATCTCAAGCCTTATGCGACCATTCCAAGCAAGAAGCTTAAGGAGATGATCTTAGTCAACCAAAACTCCCCCTGAGTTCATGTCTAGTGCAATGGCAAGCAGTCTCATAGGAAAGAATTGGTGAGATCAGTTCTTTCACACATAAAAGAGATCTTTTTACTTTAAATAATTGTACTAACTCATGATTTATCAAGAAACTAGTATAGCTCAATCTAAAGCTCAATAAAGATTCAAAACTCAACTTAGCCTGTTTGACATGGCATGAATCATAAAAGGATAACTAAAGACAGACTAGTCTCAAGAACTAACATGACATGTCTTAATTCAAGTTATGCAATTTTAATTAACGTATCAATGGCAAAGGCTTGACGACACATATAAAGACACGATAAATCTAGCAATAAAGCACAATCATGGCAAGATGTAAAGCATTGTAATCATGTCAACTAAGGATAATAATCAAGGCTCCATGTAATTACATTACAATGCAGAATGCTAACATGCAAGAAAATCCAGCTCCCCCTCAACATGTGATGCACTTTTTAGTTCAAGTTGAGTTATGTCAATATTAAGCTCCAAAAGCTCCCAAATGAACTCCCCTTGAACCAAAGCTAAAAACTGAGAAGCTGGGAAAGAAATCAGAAAAGGCAAGTCCTTAAAACATAGAGAAGATATAGAGGATACTATGGCTCAGACAGACTCTCATCTATCCCATATGACACTAGGACAATCAGCTGCCCATCTACCTCACTAAGGAGCAAACACGTTTCCTTTCTACCCAAGGGTGGCCCAACCCTTGCTAGAACCTATAAGAAGTGAGTGAGCTCAACCTAGTGAGAAGAGAGACTGCTAATAAACAGCATCCTAGATCACAAGATGAGAGGAAGAATCTAAGCCACTAGACGAGAGACACACTCTAATCTATGCTGAGAGGACTAACCCAAATGCACCCCGAATGCAATGTAATAAAATGAGAACATGAGCATAATATACATGATAAAACAGTAAAGCACAGAAACTCCTCCTCACTACATTCCATAAGGACAAACCACCCCAATCTCTCCTCGCAAGGCTTAAAACCTAGAGCTATCCAAAGGCTTGGTCAAGATGTCAGCCAACTGGTGGTCACTCTCCACAAACTGGAGCACTATGTCACCTTTCTCCACATGGTCTCGAAGGAAGTGATATCGGATATTAATATGCTTGGTCCGAGAGTGCTGCACTGGGTTCTTAGCAATGTTAATAGCAAACATGTTATCACAGAAGAGTGGAACGCTGTCTATAATTAACCCAAAGTCCCGCAGGGTCGAAGTCATCCAAAGTACCTGGCTGCAGCAACTGGCTGCGGCAACGTACTCGGGCTCTGCAGTGGACTGTGCAACACCGGACTACTTCCTAGATGACCAAGAGACAAGAGAAGTGCCAATGAATTGGCAGGTGCCAGAAGTGCTCTTCCTATCTATCCTACAGCCGGCAAAGTCTGCGTCTGAGTAGGCTCTAAGGGAAAGACAGGAAGAGGAAGAGTACCTGATACCATAGTCAATGGTAGCTCGAAGGTACCGAAAAATGTGCTTCACCGTCTCGCGGTGAGATACGCGAGGAGAAGCCTGAAATCGAGCACAAAGACACACAGAGAAGTGTATGTCCGGTCTCGAGGCAGTGAGGTACAAGAGGGAGCCAATCATGCTTCTGTACTCTTTTTGGTCAACTGGCTCGCCATCCTCATCTGGGCCAAGTGAAACTATAGAAGCCATGGGAGTCGACACTGGCTTGCCATCACTCATGTCAAAGCGTCTCAGGAGGTCACGAGTGTACTTGCCCTGATGCAAGAAAGTACCCTCCCGAGTCTGGTTGATCTGGAAGCCAAGGAAGAAGGTCAACTCACCCATCATGCTCATCTCAAACTCGGTGCTGATGACATCCGAGAACTGTGAAACAAGAGCATGAGAAGAGCCGCCAAAGATGATGTCATCCACATAAATCTGGACGAGCAGAAGATCAGTGCCATGCCGGCGAATGAATAATGTCTTATCCACTTTACCTATCTCAAAACCATGACTCAACAGATAGTACTTAAGCCTCTCATACCAAGCTCTAGGGGCCTGCTTAAGTCCATACAATGCTTTGAAAAGCTTGTAGACATGATTTGGGTATTTGGGTTTTCGAAACCTGGAGGCTATCTCACATAGACTTCTTCCTCAATAAAGCCATTGAGGAAGGCACTCTTGACATCCATCTGGTAAAGCTTGAAACGCTTAGAAGCTGCGAAAGCAAGCAGGATTCTAATGACCTCAAGTCTAGCTACAAGGGCAAAGGTCTCAAAATCTAGACCCTCAACCTGGGAGAAGCCCTGAGCTACCAGTCTAGCCTTGTTTGGAATAACCACCCATCCTCACTCTGCTTGTTCTTGAACACCCACTTAGTCCCAATAACATTGTGACCTCGAGGGGGCCTCAACAAGCGACCAGACCTTGCTCCTCTCAAAATTCTCTACTTCTTCATGCATGGTATTGACCCAAGACTCATCAGAAAGTGCATGACACACATCCTTGGCTCAAATGAGGCAATGAAGGCAGAATGGAGACAGAATTGAGACAAACCAGACTTTGAGCGTGTGACGCGCTCAAAGAGGTCTCCAATAATCTGCTCAGAAGGATGATCCTTTTGGATGATTTGGGGAGTCCTGGATGAGATGAAGAAGTGGCCTCTACCTCATGAGCTGATGAGGTAGGAACAGAGCCACTAGCTCCGGAGGAAGCAGAAGGCATGGGCTGATCTTCTCGAGGTGTAGTGGAAGATGGCACCTCAAGGGGAGGAGGATGAGGAACTGGATTAGGTAGACAACTCTCATCTCCATCGTCCTCATCGTCCACAAAAATGGTCTCGGACTGCTCTAAAGAACCTGAGATATCAGGCCTAGTCCCCGGACTGGCCTCGTTAAATGTCACCTCATAGGTCTCTACCATTTTACTAGTCTCGTAGTTCCAGACCCTATAAGCCCGTGAAGAAGTCGAGTAGCCTAGAAAGATCCCATCACAAGAGCGTGACTCAAACTTATCTAGGTTCCCGGACTTCAAGATAAAGCACTTGCATCCAAACACACGAAAATGCGAGACGCTGGGCTTTCGCCCATATCTCAACTCATAAGAGATGCAATGCAAGTGTGCCCTAAGAAAAACTCGATTTGAAACATGGCACGCGGTGGCTATAGCCTCAGCCCAAAACTTCCTCGGTGTAGAGTACTCATCAAGCATCGTCCTGGCCATCTCAAGCAGGGTACGGTTCTTTCTCTCCACAACGCCATTCTGCTGAGGGACGTATGGAGAAGAGAACTAGTGCTCTACACCGGTCTCATCACAAAACCTCTCAAAGTAAGAATTCTTGAACTTCGTGCCATTGCCACTGCGGATCGCTCGTAAGGCACCCGGGAGCTCAACAAAAAGCTTACTAAACAAACCCCGAAAATGGGTATACATCTCATCCTTCGAGGCCAAGAAAAACACCCAAGAATACCTCGAGAAATCATTTACCACGACAAGAACATACCACTTCCCTCCAGCTGACTGTACTCGAGCTGGTCCAACTATGTCCATATGGAGCAGCTGTCCTGGTGCATCGGTCATAGTAACTGTGACTGGAGGGTGAGAAGCGGCAACCATCTTGCCGTGCCGGCATGGAGCGCAAACAAGATCTTTGACCATCTTGAGTTTGGGCAGACCACAAATGAGATCATGGCCACTAACTTGGGTCAAATGGTCAAATCCGATATGACCAAGTCTCCTATGCCAGAAAGTGAGGTCACGGGACTCTGAAGCAACTAAACACCGGAGAGGATCACCAGAAGACTCAACAAAATCAGCATGAAAGATCCTCCCATAACGTGAAATCCCGTAAACCAAACAACCCGAAGAATCAAGAATTTTGCAATTATTTTTCTTGAAACTCACCTCATAACCGTCATCGGTAAGCTGAGAGACTAAAAGCAAATTATACTGCAACTTACTCACTAAGGCAACATCTTTCAAAATAAATGAATCATTAACACGCACAGTACCTTTTGCGATGACGCGTCCAGACGAAGCATCTCCAAAGGTGATAGTCTCATCACCTGGAGCACGGGCTAGGGAAGAGAACCAACGAGAGTCTCCGGTCATATGTCGAGAACAACCGGAGTCCACAAGCCAAACCTCTCCCTTCCTAGCCCGGCGAACCTGAGTCAAACAGAGAGTAAAGGCTCAGTACTAGGATAAATCAAGAGTGATTTTGGCACCCAATACTAAGTAACACGTGGAGCAGAAGAAGTAACCACACACGACTGACCTCTATCTACCCTAGCTCTCTGTCGCTTAAAGAAGCAGGAGGTCTATGTGTAGACCTGAGGCTGTTGCTGGCTTCTACTACTATGGGAGAGCGAGTCGGAGTACCAACAACACGCTGATCACGCCGCGGGTAGCCATCTCGACGAGGAAAACGAGATCTACCCTCAGAATGGTGGAAGTCACGACCAAAGGCATATCGAGGACGAAAACCAGAAGACTCAGAAAAATCAAGTCCTCGATGCTGCCAAGACCCATCAGCTGAAGCAACTCTCGATCTCGTGTTGGTCTTAGATGCACTCAAGTCTGGGGCTGACCCTGAATACGCCTAAGAGCCTCAACACGGTTTCTACGCGCGATCTTGGCGCGTCTGAAGCATCTCTCAACCGAGTGTCCATCCTTCTGACAGAAGGTGCAGTGATACTTCACCTTCTGAGAGGTAGAAGTAGCACGATGAGGCTTCGCCTTCTGAGAGGTCGAAGCAACAGGTGGAATCACCTTACCGTCAGAAATCCCTTGGACAAAGCCCGCTGATTTGAATTTAACTTTATCAGACCTGGGCTCAATCTCGATCACACCTGCTGCTATGCGTCTAAGAATAGCATGTGGATGCTTCCTCATATCCTCAAAAAAATCGTATCCTAGACCTTGATTGAATTTGCAAATCTTTGACTGGTCTAGAATAAGATTTAGCTTCTTCTTACCTCCTACAAATCTTTCGAGAGTGTTCATAAGATACTGACACTCTCGAAAGAGAGAGGTGCAAGAAGAGCAGGGGGAGAAGAGACAGCAGAAGGTAAGGGAGTAGAAGAAGAACCAACAGCAGAGGAACGAATGGCTTGTGCATGCACAGCCGACTCAGAAGGGACAGTCCTACTGCTAGCCAATTGGTTCACATCACTAGGCATCTCTATCTTACCCTTGGGCTCCTTCCCAACATCAGCACACACATTACAATCAATGGATGGCTTTTCTAGAAGATCCTTAGTTAGCTTCACACACTTTTCATCCAATGCAACCAAGTCAGATTTTAGTTTGTTACAGTTAATGCATGGTGAGCTAACAGGGTCTTTAGAAGCAAATTGAGCTAATCTATTACTGTCATCAATCATTTCTTGAAACTGTTTGGAAACATATTCAAGTTCAGCAATCAACTTGGGACAGTTCACACATGAAGCAATGGGCTCAAGAAGAAAAGTTTGTAATTCAACAATTTTATGATCTGCCCTTTTTAAGTTCATTTTCAAATTATTACAACCTTCACAAGTCTCGGGCAGATCGAGAAGCATGATATAAAGACCTCTAAATGTGTTGTCCTTATCCTCACATGAGATGCAAGCAATAGTCTCAACAGTAGTAGATGAAATAGAAGCAACCCTACACATCTCTAGTTTAGCTAAGAGACTAATATTCTCCACCTTAATTATGTCAAGCTCAAAGGACAGATTATCATGTGAGGTCCTTAATTTCTCCATGTCACCAAGCAAAGCACAGCGTGTATCATATTCGTCACGGGAGGGAGCAGATATAAGTGAAGAAAGCTCCTGTGACAAGCTATCTACTTCCTTCTCCAACTCGCTACACCTAGCTCTAGATCTAGCATGAAATTTACCTAACTTAAGAAAAGCATCATTAAGCTGGTCGTATGAGGGGTATACCTCGTCGGAGTCGGAGTAGAGCTCGTTGTCGCTCACTTCGCCCTCAAGGGCCATGAAGCACATGCCAGAGAAGTCATCGCCACCCTTGGGGTCTTGCTCGTCCTTCCCATCGTCATCACTCCACCCCTCCACCTCGCTGAGGTCGAGGTCGTCGAAGGCGATGAAGACGCGATGGAACAGCTTCTTGGCTTTGCCAAGGTAGCAGAACTTCTTATCTTTACTTGGCGACTTCTTGTTGCGGTTCTTGTCGGTGTAGACGTTCTTGCTCGAACCGCTGAAGTCATTTTTGCCCTCCAGCTTGGGGCAGTTTGCCCGAATGTTGTTGGGGCCACCACACTCGAAGCAAATCACACGTCCTCCTCTCTTTCTCTCCCTAACCCTCTTGTAAGCATGGGAAAATTTTCTGGCTAGGAGGGCTAGTTGGTTTTCTGGCAGCTGCTCCAAATGATCATCATCTATTTCACACAGAGCAGCTAAAGAAAAACCCGAGAGAGTATCAATAGAAGAACCAGAGGAGGGACCGGAATCAGTGACCAAGGTCATCGATTGTGACTTCGACTTTCGAGAGACAATGTCAATCTCGTGAGTCTTGACGCGTGAGTACAACACATCAAGAGTCAAAGTCGAGAGGTCCGTGGTGTCCTTGATGGTGGTCACCTTCATCTCCCACACACGCAAGTCTAGAGCTGAAAGCATTTGACGAGCATTGTCCGAGTCGGGGTATGTGAGACCGACCGCTCGGAGGTTGCTCAAAATTTTGTGGAATCTCGCAAAGCATTCATCAAGGGACTCTCCAGCGAGCATTTCAAACTTGTTGTAATCTCGCTTGAATTGGTCCTGTCGCACCGTCTTTATTTGGGTGGTGCCCTCATGGTAAGCATCGAGGGTCTCCCAAATATTGAAGGCCGACGAAAGATGAGAAATGCGATCAAACTCATTTCGGCTCAAACCCTGAATGATAATGTTCCTTGCTTTCGCATTTGCCTCAACATCAGCCATGTTCCCGGCATTGATGTTTCATCAGCAGGAACAACAAAACGAACTTTGACCTTGTGCCAAATAGCATAGCCCTGAGCCTGAATATAGGTCTCCATCCGACTCTTCCAAAAGGGATAGTCGATCCCATCGAAGATCGGGGGCTTGGAGGAATACTTATCGGTTGCCATGGCTCACAGACCGGTTAAAGATCTATCAAGAAGAGCTAACCGACTCTCATACCAATTGTAGGATCAGAAATGGCAACAGAGGGGGGGTGAATGGTGCCCTTTTTAAAAATCGCCCCTCAAAAGTATCCACATGCGAGTCTCCTCTCCAATAGCCACAAAAAACTATGAAGATGAATACTCATGCTCTCTGGGACTTCTTGCTAAACACACACGAGAAAGAAGCAATGAAGAAAATCAGCTCAAACAACATTTTCTTGAGGGGCCGGTCTGACCATAGTTCAAAGGCCGGTCAGACCTCTCTTATAACGCCGGTCAGACCACCCTTATAACTCCGGTCAGACCTCTCTTATAAGTCCGGTCAGACCACCCTTATAACTCCGGTCAGACCACCCTTATAACTCCGGTCAGACCGCCCTTATAACTCCGGTCAGACCGGTCCTCGGGCACAGCAGCCTGAAATTTTTTCAGCAAGCACTGAAATCTTCTCAAACTTGGAAATTGTGTTCTTTCTTCTTTTCTTCTCAAGCCAAAAGGTCAAGAACGTGTTCTAAGCAACATATAGACCTCAGGGGACAAATGAATTCATTCCAAAAGCAAGGAATCATGATTTATGCTAAAATCTGAAAACGAATAGAGAGAAGGTCCAATTTTCAGATTTCTCGAGATTCTCCCATCCTTTGCTTAGGAACTTTTGCAATTTGCTTAGCAATGATATCTGGACTTTAACACTCAAATTTCAAGCCATCTCTTGAAGGAAAATCAAAGATTTCAACATCCCCTGTCAAGGAAACCCTAGAATGCATAATAGAGCAAAAGGGTGAAAAGGAATCTTTTGATTAAGAGATTTTGCTCTAGGGAACTAGCTGACCAAATGGTCTAGAAACAACATCCCATCACAGAGCAATCCATTTTGCTACTCCTTGCTCAAAGAATCAGTTCAATCAACAAAAAGGAGAAAATAGCCAGAGAGCAACAGAAAACTGAAAACAAACTGAAACTGGAGGAAACTCAAATGGATTCATTTATAGAGGAACCAGGATTACATAGGAGTCCCCATACGCGATTGATACAAAGGAATCACTACATGCTTGAGTCTATACACGCAGGATCTCACATACACATCTCACTGCTCAACTCAAACACACTCCAGACCACTCCCTTTTTTAACACTCCATTGCTAGCTGCCTCTACTCAATGGAATGCCTGAATACCTACCCTTCTTGCTGCACATCCCTCTCCTTTTAACACCAAGGGCACACACCCAAAGGAGAAATACAAGAAGAGTCGTACAACCTCCACCCATTCTCCTCATTTCCATATGAGGCAAGGGTCAAACCAGATTTTTGGAGGGAAATCTGCCTCCACCTCCATTACTTGAGTCAAATTACCACTTTGCCCCTCAAGCACCTTCCCAGAAGCTTCCCGCAACCGGCACCTTTGACTGTCTGGACCTCGACTCCTCCCTGAGCCTTGTCCGGCCCACTTCGCTGCACACGACTACACCCGGCATCCTAACCGTCTGGACCTCAAGTCCTCCCTGAGTCTAGTCCTGATCCACTCGCTGCTGCCCGTCGCGTCCACTTGACACCGACCGAGACCTCCGACTCCACCTGAGTCTAGTCTTGGTCTGTTCCGTCGTGCATGACCGCAACCGACCTCCAAACCGTCTGGACCTCCGACTCCAACTGAGCCTAGTCCTGGTTCTCGTCGTCGCCCGTCGTGTCCATCACCGGTAGTTCTAGCTCCGGTTCCTCATCTCCTGACTCGCAACCATCTCACCAGCCTCGATCATCTTCGGCATCACCGACCGTCTGGACCTCAACACCTCCTGTGTCTAGTCCCGGTTCTCCTCACCTCACCACGACCTAGCTCCGAAGTCCTTCAGTCACACAGACAAGCAAACCATCACATAGCACCGCACGAAACAGTATAATCAATATTAGCATAAGTAAAGGTACTCAGCCCTAGAATACCCAAAACAAACTTAAACTCACTAAACCAACCGTCAATTACTCATCACCAACATGGGGATACCTCCACATGGTCTCTCAGCGTCTTATCATATGTTGATGGCTCAACCTCACTTGCTCTAGCTCATCATGGCATGAGGCTTGCATTTGCGAATGTGTTTTGTAAATAGTTGAAGCTCATGTGGTGAATCTTTGCAACATGAGACTATGCATTGCAAATGTGTTTTGCAAGTGCTTGAAGTCCATGTTTTTATTCTTTGTGATATGAGGCTTATATTTGCAAATGGTTGAAGCTCATATATAATCCTTGTAACATGTGACTAAACTTTGCAAATGTGTTTTACAAAAGGTTGAAGTCCATGTACTTACTCCTTGTGACATAATCTATGTTTGCAAATGTGTTTTGCAAAAGTTGAAGATCATGCATTATCCCTTGGCATGGTCTAAGATTGTTTGTTACTATTTCCTTTGACCTTAGACCATGGTAGTGACTCTTTGGATGTCTTTTAATTTCTGCATTGATCTAATATGTTTAAGATCATGCAAACATATGAGCTATGTAGTTCTCCGAATAAACTTTCCATAGAGTCCAAGATCACTCAATTCTGATATCGGAGTCAAAAGTTATGACCGTTTTTTTAGTATCACCTGTGCTGAAAAACCGAAAACGGAAGTATCACCCGTATAACTGTGGTAGTTTCGAAAAATTGGAAGTACCGACATGAAATGCGAAACTTTCGAAATCCGAAAGTTCCGACCTCTGAACGGTACGTTTTTTCCAGAGCGCAACTTTTGAGAAACTTAGCCTCATGGAAATCGGAAGTTCCGGGCCGAATATCGGAACTACCAGAAAATCGGAAGTACCACATTTACAACAATGGAACTTCTGATTTTGACTGCAACAGCTAGTTTTTTTACCGTTGGGAGGCGAGCAGAAGTACTGGATTTTGGTCGGCGTTACTTCCGATTTCCTTGATTTTTCAGGGATTTGGCTCCAACGGCTAATTGTTTTGGTTTAGAATATAAATACCCCCTTGTGGCCGGTTGGAGATGCTGTTGCTTCACTCATTCCTATGTTCTTGAGCTAGTGTGAGGCTCTCCACTTAATTGTGTATGTGTTGCACTTTGTGAGAGAGGAGAAGTGATCTAGAGTGCATGTGTTGCATCTAGAGGTGGACTTTGTGTCCAAGTGAGCTTGTGCATTCGGTGCACATGGTGAGAGTCAAGTGAGGGACTTGACTTGTTACTCTTGGAGTTTGCCGACTCCTAAACGGCGTTGGAGGCGTCGTACGCGGTGATCTTCTCAAAGAAAGTTGTGAGAAGACCCGGCGAAGTTGTGAAGGTTGGAGCTCACCTACCCGGAGCGGGAAAGAGCTACCACTAGTGGAATTGAGGTGGAAGGCTTAATTTGTGGAGTCGGTCCGATTAGTTCGGGCTTACCTCAACACCATGGTAAAAAGAGATTGTGTCAATTGTGGTTTGTTTCCTTGTGCTCAATTTATATTCAAGCAATTTACATTCATACAGTTAATTTGATTGCTTGTTGTCCTAGGATAACAAATATTTACCTAGGCTAGAATTATTAGTGCACTTAGGTGAACTTACTTGATTTATGCACTATTTGTACTAAACCATCTTGAATTTAGCTTCCACATTGTTTACTTGGTTTAGGCAACTAGAAAAGATCCTGAATTATTATTAATAATTGGAAAGAAATTTTTAGACAGCTTATTCACCCCGCTCTAGTCGGCCTCCTCGATCTTATAGACTTTTAGTTCTCATTTGAACTAGGGCGTACTCCTCAAATCAACAAAGCATACATATTTTACAGTTTACATGTAACCTGCCTCAGGAATGCAGCGCATCAGCAATAATTTGTTCACCCAAGTAACACCCGGAAAATCCAAAATTAGGAAATTCAGAAAATTTTGGATTTTTTGAAAAAATTGGATCAAAGTATTCAAAAATACAATTTGAATTCAAGAAATGCAAATATGTTCGAAAATTACCAAATCCTGAAGAAATCTTGATGGCGGCCGCATCCACGCCGCCTCCATGCCATGGTTGCTTCCCTTGTCGGTACCGTTGCCTCCCTCCTGCTCCTGTACCAGCGCTGCCTCCACCCCGCCCCTTCTTCCATGCCGGTGTCGCCTCCCCCACCCTTTCTCCAATGACAGTGCTGCCTTGGGCAATTGGGGATTAGGAATTGGT